>VZSF01009098.1:348200-665930 GCA_013398295.1 Chionis minor | reverse complement strand
GGTTTCCAGAGCACATGACCCCTGCAGGGAATTTAGCCTCCCTGCACCTGCAGGCTCTTGTCATCCCTCCTCCTCTGCTCCTGNCCTTTCCTTTTTTTTAACCAGAAGGAATCCCAACAGGGGAAAATAATCTCAATCAGCTCCCTCCTTCCTCCATCCCCCCTCCCCCCCCAATAAAAAAAAGCACCACCCGCTAACATTTGGAAAATCAACAGAGGACTATTGCCTCTCTCTCTAATTTTCACACACTCGGATGAATGAGCAAGGAAGGGGGAGACCTCAACAGCCCCTGTAGACGTGGGGCTGAATTGATGGGATTGTGATTTGTAGGATTTCTCCACTTAGTCCCTGCCTCCTACTTGCTCTCCAGCCACTCCAAAGTCTCTTCCCCTCTCTTTAAGCAGCGATTTCTTTCAATCTCTCTCTCTCTCCCTCCCTGTGTCTCTCTCTCCCTCACACTCTCCCTCTCTCTCCACATACACTCATCTCCCCGGAGAGAGAGAGGAGAAACTCAACTCCCAAACACCGACCAGATGTCGAAGAAACGCAAAGCCCTGGAGGGTGGCGGAGCCCGGCTCCCCCCCGAGGACCCCAGAGCCTGCTTTGGGGCCGGCGAGGAGCAAGGTAGGGCGGCGGAGGCCTGCAGGTGGCCGGGCGGTTGGCAGGCGGGAGCCCACCGCAGGGGCGCGTCAGCCTGGCTGGCCTCCCGCAGCCCGCCGACACCGGGGTGACTTTGGCGTTTAGGCCAGGCTGCTCCCACCGCCGGGCTGGAGACCGCAGGGCCATTCCCACCGCACCGACACCGAACTTCTGAGAGGGGAAGGGTTAAGGGGGGCAAGGAGAAGGGGAGAGGGAAGGGAGGGTGGCCGAGGGGGGGGGGAGGGTCTGCCGAGGGCGAGCCAGCGGTCCAGGCTCCCATCCCCACCGCAGTTTGTCACTGGCACGGGCACAGCCACGCTGCCTCCTTGATTTGTAGCTCGTGTTAATCTCTGTTTGCAGGGCGCTCCAAGCTTGGGCGGCGAATGAGCTATAGGCACCTCATATATACGTTGTGGTTTTGCGTGGGTCCAGTTTCCTTCGGCGAGCCCCTGTCCCTGGTACGATTTCGGTTGCATCATCTCGAGGCTTCAAACACTGCGCTTGCAGCGCACTTTGCATCCACCTAAAGTTGGGTTTTCCCCAGCCTTGCTGCTTTGCTGTAATTTTCAAGCTCCAAGTATTTGTGGTGAAGGCTGCTCTGTACTTTTTGACAAGATAATATCAATGTAGCAGCAGAGTGGTGTAAAATCGGCTACGCACACAAGTGTGAGGGAGTTCTGCAGCTGAATTTCTTCTTGTTGTGCAGTCAGCCCGGTGGGTTCCCTTCCTTTGTGATTATTTTGACTAAGTGGGCCCGGATGAACCAAGCTGAGCTACGGGGCTCTGGGCTCGTGGCTGTAATGCAGAGAGGAGAGAGAGGAAGGTACCGGTTGGATTCAGAGCAGTGTTTCCGGCTGTTGCGAGTGGCTCTGGAGGCTACGGTGGGAGATGGTGGGTGTGTGGTGGGTTCCGATGACGATGTGAATATGTCTCTGTGTGTGCTCGAGTTCAGAAATGTCGTGCTTTTGCCTGGGCAGGTGTACAGAGAGCCGGGAGGGATGGAATGAGTGTGTTCTCCAACATGGAGTCCGTGGCCCTTTTTGTAAAGGATGTGAAGCATCATAATGTCACAAGTCACACAGATCATGAAATTCACTCGCCACCATGGATGTTTTTGCCTTTTCCCAAGGAAATGTCTCCAGCACGGTGGCTGGTTGTGCTCTTCTGGTTTCATTAGAAAGGAGCACTGGTAGTGAATCACCATCTCTCTCAAAAGATATGGTTTAGGGCTTATGTGGCTGTTGGTTTTAAATTGCTTGGCTCTCCCACGAGAAAATAAGATCCACGTTCATATTTTCTTATCATTTCTCTGCTTAAGACCAATCTTGTCATGGGAGGGACATTTTCAGACCCTGTGAATGACTTTATTTGCATGACAGCATTCAATGTTTTTACAATGTAGAATTTTGCTGTTACTAACCTGGAAAATCTTACCTCTGTCAGCAATGGAGGAGGTTAAACACAGAAAGGGCATTCAGTATAGAGCTGAAAGTTGGCTGTAGATTACATGTAATTTTAATTTAAATGTATGCCAATAGTGGGTGTAGGAGCACCTTACACATTATTGTGATGCAGTGATGTGTGCCTGTTTTTTTTGTGTTTTTTTTTTTTAACTCCACGATAGTATTTCCTATAACACTTCTGGTTATGTAACAAGAAACAGAAAACAAAACATAACTTTAAAACAGGATTTTTTTCCCTTTATTTTAGTGTGTACAAAACAAATTAAATGGAAAGTGAAAAAAAATTAATGAAGCATTGATGTCTATTTAAAGAGAGTAAATAAGGTATCATTTTCCTCGTATGGGGACACAAGGTATTTTGTAAATCAAACTGATTGAAAGTCTGTGCTTGCACCTATGTTATCCAGGCTTGTGTTGTCTTTGACACAGTAAATGATGAAATTAAATTAAAAATGTAGTTTTATTTCTGAGCTCAAATTTATTTTTGTGAACTTTTATTCTGTTTATTTTCTCCCTCCTATTTTACAGGAAGGAATGTTGCTTGTTAATTACATTGTCTGTGAGTACGTAACTGTAGAAACCATTAAGAGTGTGCAATGTATCACAATGTTGTAGGGAGTGTATTTTTGTGTGAGATGGTGGATGTGGAGCTTTCTTAAGGCATGAACTGTGCAGGTAATTTTTTTGGATTAATCTGAAGTATTTCACTATGAAGCACTGTGCTCCTACAGCAGGTTTACTACCTCTGTGGAGAAGGCATACTTGCTAGTTTGGAGGGAGAGTGTGTAATATTTGCCCAGAAGTATGGAAAAGCCATGTAACTCCTGGGTTTTAGCATTAAAACTTGTGTGCATTGGGAGCAGGGAGGCGGGGAAGGGGAAATGGGCATTAGTAAACGAAGGGAAGAAAAATAGAGAGCTCAGATTTCTGGAGGCTGCCAAATCCTGTGTTCCTGCAGAAGTCGAATGCAGAAGCCCTGCTGTCCTCAGCTAACGAGGTGACTTCTTCTGGTGACAGAGTGCCTGGATCCGGGTCTGCCATCTTATGTCTCTCTGTCACCTGGTCAGCTGAGGGCATGCATTGCTAACAGATGAATCTCAGACCTTTTTGAGGGTCTGCACCTCTGTGTTTAAATCTTAAGAGCGTGCAGACTAATTCTTAGCTGCTCCAGACTGCGTTGGATATTTGGCCAACTGAAGTGTGCGCTTGCGGAGTTTCATTCAGCTCTTGTTTATCCTCACTTGGCAAAGCTGTGGGTGGACAGACACTATGTAGGCCACGATACAGATTTTGCAAACTTCCCTGGTGTCGTTTTGTTTTTACTCTCCTTCAAAGTATTTTATGAAGGACTCTGTAATCCATACTGTAACCTTGCCTTTTATTCCAGGGTCTGATGCTATACGTTTCAAGCCTCACTGGTGTGGAGAGGAGATAAGAAATGAGAGGACTCAGCATCTCCCACCTTCTCAGCAGTGAGAGCCTGACCTGTCTGTCTAACTCAAGGTGCTTCACCGTTTCCCCTTATTGAGAGGTGAGCTCCTAAGGCTCATTCCCATAATCTGTGGAGACGCAGTGGCATTTCTGGGGAGAATTCAGGTTTTTACGTCAGCTGAATTGCCTTTTGGAGGTGTCCCTTTTTTTCCATTGGCTGGGCGCAGAGCCTAGGGGTAACTACACTGGTTTACTTGTACCAGTCCAAGTGACAGAAACTCCAGCAAAGCTAATGGGGTCTTAGCGAAGAGAGCAGACACGGTCGTCCAGTGCAGTACCCAGCATGGAAAAGGTGGGATTCGTCTGTTGAAATGCAGCTCACTGGACTCCCTTTATAGTCAGGAAGCAGAACATTTCTAGGGAGCAATTCATCTCTTCCTGAAGTGGAAGTCTACATTTAGTCAGCAGAATCAGATCTGAGAAGTACAGTTTCTGCCAACTGAATATAAAGGTAGTGCAAACATCTAGCATGGATGTAGACAACTGTATTTCAGCAGATGACTCCTGTCTTTTGACCAGATCTTTCAGGCTTCAGTGCAAGTCAAATGGCAAAGATATTTTTTTAGCTGCATTTGAAGCAGAGATCTCCCCTTCTGGCGATAAACCTTTTGCTCAAAATTGTAGCACAAAAAAATTGAAGAAGGATACTGTTTTCTGCAAATCGCTGTTTTCTATGAATGTGTTGAAAGCTAGTGTGGAAGATGTAAAAATGGAGGGTGTTGGTTTAAAAACAAACAAATAAAATGTGGACATTTCTCAAGACCAAATGCAACGTGACATTATGCCTAAATTGAATAATTTATTCAATTATCCAGCAGTTCATGGATATAATATAATACAATATTTTGGAAATTTTCTTGCAGAGGTTTTTGAGCATGATGGATTCAGGGAAGGAAGAATCTCTAAATTCTCTTTGGGCTGCTCTTTCTGTATTTGGAATGCATATGAAGATAAATAAATGCATTTCTTCTTCCACCTCCCCTGTGATCCAGTTGTTCAGAGTGCTGAATGGTCTCCATTGTCACAAATATGAGTGATAGTTGAGAATTTTCTGCCCTTTACAAAATTGGTCTCTAAAGAGACAGCTGTTGCAAAACTCTTCCAGAGGCAAAGTTGAACTCCTCTCTACCCAAGCGTAACTTTTAAGATGTGATTACTTACTTTGAATTCGATGGGACTGGCCACATGCACAGAAGTTAATCATGTGCGCAAGGAAGTGTCTGCAGGATTTTGAGGATCTTAGTTATTATTAACCAAAGCCCTCTTGAGCATCACTTCTACGCAAAGGGTACTTCCCTAGTAATTACTAGGGGGAGCAGTTTATACTAAACTATCCTCTCTGACTAATACTAGATGATCTGTGTGAGTGCTGAGCATTCACTTTTGACTTGAACTTTGGTATTATTGATTATTATTAAATCTTAATTTGAGATCATCAGACCCAGGAAACCAAGTTCTGTCCTGTTATTCAAGGCTTACATTTATGTAATGGAAATCAGAATTGAACCCAACTTCTGAGTGACAGTTTTCCCCCTGTACGTGGTCTTCATCAACACAATTAAAGTTACAGTCTTTACTCCATTTGTTGTTTTATCATGCAAGTGACTATTGGGATTCCTTCGAGCTCTGCACGCTGTTGTTGATCTTCACGTTTCTCTGATACAGTTGGAAAAGCAAAGCAGTTCTTCCCTTGTGTGTGCAATTTGAGGCTTCAGTTTCTCCCATACTTAATTTTCTCCATCCTGTGTGTTCTGGCCATTTTTTTTCTTTCCACCTACTTCTGATCCCTGAAACAAACAAGCCCTCTCTATCACTGGATCCCACTCTGGAAGATGTGGCTACTCGGAGTTAGGGTGTTTAGCGACAGAGGCTTATGCGTTTGGGAGGGCATGGAAAAGAGAAGGGAATTATTATACAGCTTGGGTTTTGTGCTGATACTGTAATATCACAGAAAAAAGTGATCCATCCTTTTGATTCTGTTCAGAGGAAAAAAAGTTTTTTTGTCAACAAAAAGAAGAAATGCAGCAACAGCTTTTTAAGGGCTTTGTTAATGGAAGATAAACTATGCTTTCCACAGCTGATTAGCTCAATGGTTACTGATCATTTCCTGTGTTAGATTTTGGGTTTTGATCTCTTTCTCCCAAGACAGTCAAGGATCTGCCTTCTAGATGCTGTGAATGATAGATGGGGTCTAACTTTTGGTTTCAGAGGATCAAATTCAACATGCTGAAAAAGAAGATAATTTTACTAACCCACTTCAATGCATGTGAGGCTGCAAACTGAGAATGCTGGAAAGATATAAAGCTATGGAGAATTCAGAACATTTAGGAAGAGAGAGTGGGGGCAAGGTATATATGCTATGAAAAAGCATTGTAAGCATTCCCTGGAAAAAATATCTTCCTCAGGTGTTGTTGCTGACTTGCCTTCCCAGCCACTCTCTCATAAAGACTATGGAGGAGCTTCTCTGTTTCCATTTGTTTCAGAAAGGTATGTTAGTGTGTGCCTAGGTATAAGTTTATGAGCCTTGTTTGAAGTAAAATACAAAGGCTAATGCTTGAGCGTTCTGCTGAGTCAATGTTTCTGTGTAGGAGAGGACTTTTCTGACCAGCAGTGCAGTAGTGCCTAGTGCAGCTCGGTCCTGAGCTGCTGCTAACAAGACGTGAAGTTACTATCTGCATTCTAGGGGGAAAAAAACTATCCCAACTGACGTTGTGAGGCAGAGCCATAGGGAAAGGGGTGATATTTTAGGTACTTGACATAGTTGCTTTGGTTGGAAAGTGTCACTTTGGGTGAATTACTGAATTGCCCTATAAATAAATTTATCCAAACATTTTAAAAATGGAGATGACTTTTTAATTATTTGTGGGCACTTAGACATTTCAGCTATGTTGGTCAGGTAGCATGTATGGTAATGCTATAAAAATGCCTAGTGAGTCAGGAATTGAAATTTCAGTGAAAAGCAGTGGAGAAGTCTCTTGAGTGACTTTTAAAAATGGGACTTTAGTTAAATAACCAGCCTTTCCAGGAGAAGCATCTCTTGAAGCTTTGTGGTAACTGTTTGAGGCTCTGCTTTGGGGTCCGTGAAGTTGTAGGGTGGTTACTGTGGTGATGGTGCTATAGCCCCATTTCCACCTGGCTGTGAGTGCAAGAGTTGGTACATCCTCCTGGCTGGCCGCAGCCTGCAGACGGAGATACTCCGGTGTACCAGTAAGGGTTAACACGAGGTAGCAACTGCTCTTCAGGTTGTGCAGTTGGCTGAGCCCACACCTGGTGGTTGCTATCTTCCTACCCAGAGAGTCAGTGGGGAGAAAGCAGCTCTGAAATAGGTCTTCAATGGAGACATCACCCCCTGACTGCACAGGGAACGTGAGTGGCCTCCCAGAGGGGACTAGGACTAGTCTTTGGAGAGCCTGGCACTCACCTGGCCTCAGGTGCTCCTCTGACCTGTAGAGGTGCTGCCTGGGTAATGGAGACCTGGCTGGCAGAGAAGAAAGGCTCTAGACTTGGGATGCCTTCTAAAACTTGCAGAAAAAAACTAAATAGGGAGGACAGTCATAAAGGTGAGAGGACCACACAGGCGATGAAACTGAAAATGTAAAAACTTTGCAGGTTTTCATTCATTTTCTGGTAGAATGAAAAACTGTGTGAATCTCCTGGATTTACTAACCAGGTGTCGTATTGTTTCTGTTTGTTCTCCTTAGCCACTCTTCTCTTTCTGTAAATAAATAAATAAATGAAGCTACTTGCCTGTTCCTGGTCAGCCAAGGAATGCCTCTCTACCCTCACTGTGAAATGTGTGAAGGAGAGTCCTGGTCTTCCTGTTATGGTGTCCACCTTCACCTGATCACACGATGTTGGCAGGAGGCTGGGTTTTACTGATGATACCACCTTGCCGTGGTTTCCGAACGTATCTGAGTCCAGGGCTTCTATATGGAAAGGAGGAGAGTTGCACAAGCCAAGTGACATGAAAATGCAGATGCATGTATTTTTTACAGGCATTGTGTTGTTAATATGCAAAACCAGAGACTCTAATAATCTGTAACAAAGCCCTTGTTTATTAATAAAGTTGCTTTGCGTTTTCACCCTCTGGCCTTAAAGTTTTTGTACTATTTGGGCATAATCCTGTTTTGAAGTTACTAGTGATAATGCAAAAACCTTGGCAACTCGGTGAGCAACAGTTGTGGCTTTATGCTGGAGGAGGAGAAGAGGGACGCTGTCTGGGTTTGATGGGGTAGAATACAGTTAGTTTGTGTGTTTATCTGTTCAGTCACAGTGTGATGGCTAATAATGTTGACATTTAAGGTGTGCCCACACATTGGGCAGTTGAGCTCGTGTTCCTAAGCTCATTTCTAGTATGTCTGCTAACATGTGGAATGATCAGCTGTATTTTGGGTGTCAAGCTGTATTAAGGCCATCCACACTGTGTTTTAGTTGAGTACCGTATCTCAGCTGAGCGGCAGTTGGTAATAGGTTGCTTCTTACATTGTTTTGCAGTTAGTGTTGGGCCCAGACATACTACAGGAAAATTAAAAATGAAAACCAGTACAGTACGGCTCAGGGGTGGAGGAGTCATACATGACAGCAGTATGAAATGATAATTATAAGAAATGAGAGAGGAAACAAAGATAATCCTTGGATTGTGCTTGGAAAGTGCTAGTGGACGTTCAGCCTCCAAGGGAAGGCTTGCTTAAATGTAGAGATGAAGGTAGAAAAATGACAGAGCGAAGATGTCAAGGCACCTGGAGAAGGCAACCTCTGCAAGAGCAGAGGCTAAACGTCAGAATAACACTATCCTCAAGAGTAGCCCTTTTTTCATAATCATTTTTATGCAATTGTCTTAATCTTTGTGTAGCTGTTAGGTTACCATAACAAATTAATATCTATGCAAGACAAACAAATTGACTGTTCTGTTCTGTTTGTGATCAGGTTAGCTTTCTAGACATTGCCCATGGAAAGTCCGATTTATTTTTCACTTTTAGTCTTCATTAACCTGCATCATTTTTCTGTCATATTTCCTTTAGCACGGATACAGCCAAGATGGGCTTATGCTGTCTATAATTATTATTCAGGCTTTGCAGATCTGCTCTGTATATTGTTAATCACTTTCCAATGTTATGTTTTGTAACTAAGGATTGCAAATGAGTAAGATCAGATGGTAGGTCTCTGTTTTAACTGCCCGTGCAAGTTCTTCAGCTGTCTTTGGGAAAAAAATTTAAATACATTATGAGTGGCTTCAACTTTGCGTGACCTTGCCAGAAATGGGACTAAGAAGGCTCACACCTAGAGGCTCTCAAGAAACAATTGAGTAAGTGGCCTTCCCCCTGCTTTTCAGCTGTTTTTTGCCATCTTCATAAGACTGCATGAGTGCTTCTAGTGTCTTTCAAGGCCAAACCAAAAAAGGGCCCAGAGAGTCACATCATGGCTTGTCTGGGCAGTGGTCACTAACAGTTGAACATGCCTGCAGGGCATGAAAGGTGTCCTCAGTTGTGTGGAGGGAGCTGTGGACCATTCTCTCTGCTCTGCCGCTCTTCCTCAGGGTAAGGAAGGCCTTGCTTCTTAAGGAGCTCAGTACCTTCTTGGAAACGCAAGAAGTGTTGTGGAGGCCAATTTTTGTATTGGTTAACTTGACGCCCTTGCCTTCAGTGTTTTGGGGACGTTGGTGGATTTTTTTGTTTTGTTTTGTTTTCTTTACAGTATGGAAAGAACTGCAGCATTTTCTTGCAGTGGAAATTCCTCTTCCAGGAGATGGTGCTATGGCCCACGAAGGGTTTTAAGGCAAATCATGTGGATTGCATTGCGTTCTGGCCATGGTACCTGAAACAGGCTAATTCTTAAATCCAGATACTTTTCTGCAGAAGGTCCTGTTTGAACACTGGTCCTTGTTATGCCATTTGTCCTTTGTCTTGCATAGCCTGGTAGTTTCAAACTGTATATGCTTGCCTTAGCATAAGGAAGTTTGAAAATACTTGGGATTTCAGGGCTGTATGCAAGAACCACATGCTGAGATTTAGGCAGGGAGTTGAAGGTGCACAGGAGACAAGAGCGTTGGACTAGATGGAAGACCTACAGTTGGCACATCAGCAATGGCAGCATACCGCTCCACAGATTTAAAATTACACAGGAAGACAAGTGTGACAAGCCACACACCTTCCTCTGCCACACCTGGGGTAAGGAGAGACCCACTGCAGTTAGTCTGTATAGGTAGGGAGAAAGCTACAAGTAGTCAGCTTTTCCTCTCTACTCTGTAAAATACAAAGCCACAGTCCTGACTGGTGGTAGTTACTTCTTGCAAAGAAACCTAAATGTACTTCTGCTAATGCTGCACATGCAGCTTTGGAAAAGATTTTCATGAAGATGTGAAGCTGCTAAATCCAAGGAAGGGGTGGATTAACACTGCAAAGTGATCAATGTCGTTATACGTATATATGCTGCATACAGTGTTTTTCTTGGGCTTTGAAGGGCCAGAAAATCTAGATAATCCTTTATCTAGGCCTTTGCAGCTAATGATGCAAGTGGCTTCTGGTATGCAGCTTCTTACAGGATGCTCTTGACAGGTGCCATTCATTCTGCAACTGCAACCTAGGCCATGGGTGCTCCCGAGATTTTCCTTGGTAGGACTATATCTCCTACCATCTCCTTGTATCACTCCCAGGTAAATGGAGAGTAGTTAGGAATAGGCTGTGCCTCACTGGTTTCTAAAGGCAGACGATGTGTGACACTTAACCTTTTTTTTTCAGTCATTAAAGAATAGTATCAATCATTTTCAGCTGGGAAACTGCAGAATAAGCACCACTAATCCTGAAGCATTATATATTTCTAATTTGGGATTATAATAGACTATGAAGGAAGGAGGAAGAAAAAAATGTAAAGCTTAGCATGAAGGAATATTTAATTTTATTCAGGAAACATTTTGGCAAAAATCCCCTGGATCTGCACAGAACCTACAGATTTAAAATGTCTTTGCACAGCCAGAGGCTGAGATCATGGCTGTCTAACTACAGTTGGATATTTTCATATCTGCCAAGTTTAGCCTTAAATAAATAAATGAAAAAAGGTCATGCTTTGTGCTTTGTTCAAACTCTCAAAATGGTTCTCACTTAATATTCTAGGGGATAGTGACCTCCCTTTGAAGATACGGTCCTCCTGCTCAAAATCCTGCATGGAACCAAGAAAGTAACTGTTTAAATGAAGCCCTGAAATGTCTGAAGGTACTTTCTGGAATCCCTTAAAATGACCCTGGTTCAAGAAGTATGCCCTACTTACTGCCAGGAGTGCAGTAAAGTCAATCACTGGAAATCTATTAGTTGTGGGCAATTGCAAGCGCGTTACCCAACATTAACCCACAAAAAGGAAAATTAACACAGTTAAGAGTAGTTCTTGCCAGAGAAAGAGGAACAAATAGGAGCAGAAGCTGAGTGGGAAGCTTCTAGCAGCAGGAGGGGGGGGACTGTAAAGATCATCTGTTCAGACGGGCTTTTTTACTTCTCCCCCCGCAACTCCCCAGGTATCTCTCTCTCTCTCATTTTTTTTAAAGACACAGATGCAAATATACCTAATAGCTACTGTGAAATCTGTAATAAGGATCAGCTATCCAGGAGGCAGTTTTCAAGGACCACTGTGATCGAGGGTAATGTTTTTACAATGAGGTCATGTCCAAAGGCAGCCTCAGCTGATTGCAAGCTTGTACTTGAGCACTGAATAAGCACCTTGTCTTGCGTGGTCCCTGCTCCAAAGAGCCTGCAATCTAGTATATCTGGCACATAACATACAGGGCTGTATTGTTTAAATTGCTTGTTTTATGGTTTGGGGGTTTGGTTTTTTTGTTTCTTTGAAGTCATTGAACTCTTCCTTCTTTATCTTCCTCTATTTACTCATCTCTTCTCTGTCTTAGTACTCCAGCAAGTGAGTTTTGTACAAAGTGTTTTTCTTTACCTCGCATAAATACTATCAAGTCCATGAGATTGACAGAAGGGCAGCAGCAAACAAGGCAGAGAGTGTTTTCTGGTAGGCCTACAAGGAAAGCAGGAATGATGGGCAAGGAAGTTCTGTCTGCTTGCTCCTACCTGCTCCCTTAGTTACAGTTTCCTGATACTATTTCGCTTTTCCTCAGAAATGCCCATCTCTCTGATAGGCAGCTGCATCTGTGCTCTGAGATAACGTTGCTGTTCAAACGACAGGATGGAATGGGGCATGCAGGTGAGAGGAAAATATCCACAGTCAAAAAACCTCAAGCAGGATTTGGCCAGAATGTTTTGCTTCAAGACTTCCAAGCCAAAAAAGCGCAGAAAAAATGTCTCACCTTGTTGTGCCATGTTCATAGTCATGGCAAGCCACATAATGGCTTACGTGGCATTTTGTGACCTTCGATGCAATGACCTCTGTTCCCAAATACACATAGGTTGTTCAAGTCTTTGCAGGCTTGTCATGACTCAGCTTGAATGATGCCAGTTAGTTTATACAAATTAAACTGTGAAAAAGCTTATTGTTCATTCTGGTATGGTAAGGTGGCCCTTTGTGCTATGTTACCATTTGAGGGTGACTCTTCTTCACTGAGTTTAATATCCCATCTCCTTTTACTAAACCCAAAAGTCATTATTTTTGAAAATAATTATATTAGACATACAGAAATTCTTGTTTGATCATCCATTCTTTTATCTGTTTGAAAATGCTTTTCTTTAAAAGAAACTAAATGTTCTTAGTGTTTTATTCTGTTGTTAGAAGTCTCTCTTACCCAAAAAGGAGGGAAAAAAAGGTCATTCACTCATTCAAACACCTTGCTGGGGATATTTAGACACCTTTTGTTCACCATGAGGGAGTATTATTTTGGGACATTTTCTGCTGCCACTAGATCTAGTGGAACAGAAACAAAACTCACCTGGTGATCAGAGAGAGTGGTTTACTGGTGGTTTTTTGGTTGGGTGTCATGCAGGGGAATTTATGAAAGATAATGAGCTTGGGTAAGTGTTGCTGAGGAGGAGGATACTGCAAAGGCTATAGTAGTACAAGTTTATTATATAATAGAGTTTTGTTTAACCAGTGGAGCTTTTTGCTACTGGTTGTGGTGTTAGGTAAGCTGGGGAGGGGTTTCCATATGGCTCTTGGAACACAAGTTGTATCTGCTTCCTTACAGTAAAGGCACAATGAAGATTTTACACAGATTTATTGAGAATGGAAATCCAGGAAAAGGCTGTGTGGAATCCTGTGACTTCATTTTACAGCTCCCTTCACCATATTTATGGTGTTTGATGTTGGATTCTTCCTTTTTAATTTTCCTCTCTAAAATGATCCTCCAAATTCTCTTGCGGGACACTGTGCTTTCCTCCTCTCCAATTGTTTATGCTTAATTTAGAAAACCTAAATAAGTGCTATGATAATGTATAAGCTAATGATTTTCCTTAACCATTTTCTTCCATCCTCCAGATGTCTCTGGAGTACCACATGGTACAGAAAGTTCATTTTGAAATGAGTGCTGGGCTGGACTATAAACTCCGTAACTACTTGGATGTCAGTTGGAGGAAAAATCATGTCAGGTCATCACTGGAAACTGCTGGCGCAGCTCTGCTTTTCAGTAACTTTAGTTGTCTTAACTTTTCTCATTTTATTAGAAAATAATATGGACATTAAGTAACTCCTCATCTACCTTATTTCCTTGCATGAAAGGGAATGCCATGCTGGTGCTGTTAGAAGTGCTGTTAAACTGTACAGCTGTGGTACTGAGGGTTATTAGAGACGGAATATGTCTGGAGCATGGCATTTGTAAAACTCCAAAAGTTATTACTGAAGTCCTGCATAAGTTTTTAATATTTGTAATGATATGCCTATACAATATTAATGCCAGGTTAGGCTTGTGGGTTTTTTTGTGTTTTTTGTTGTTGACGTTTGTTTGTTTGCTTTGTTGTAAGTAGCTTTTTTTTCTTTAACTGTCAAGTTTTGTCTCACAGGGCTTCATTTATTTTCATTTAAATTATATGACCAGACATGATGAGTCTTACGCTATCATGACCAGCCCTTCAGCTGAGGTCAGAAGCTATGAACTTCAGCTGTTTCATCGGCGTGGTGTGATTGGTAAAAGCAGATATTCTCTCTCACAATTTGCTAGTCACTGAAGAGCACAAAGACAACAAGGCAATGCTGAAAAAAGCCTGAATCTCTCTTTGTGCTGCCTACATGTTGTTGTACCCATCTTTCTTTATTTTGCTTTCTTCTGCTTTTTTATCCTGATAAAAACTCTTCTTCCTTGTCCTCTTTCTAAATCTATCTGCTCTGCTCAGAACTTGCTTTCTAGAACATGAATGATCACCATCTTGTCAGATCTGAGACCTGGTAAGGAGTGGGGTTAGGGACTGAAGAAGGAAAAAGAGATGAGTTTTTGTGTCATCTCCATCTCATTCTGCAGACTGAATTCTGCTATTTCTTATACTGGTTTGTTGCATTTGGGCATTTGTATTTTAAAAAACCCTTAAAATTAGAGGAGTCTGTTTGTCAGGTAGCAGAAGATGGGAAGCACCTACTCCAAAAAAGCTAGCTGAATTATCCAGGTGGAGCGGATGATACTTAGCAAGAGTTCAAGGATGTACTGAAAGAATGGGGGAAATGGTTACAAGAGTGGAGTGATATATATATGTTTAGTAATAATAAAAATCATGTGCTATACTTGATAAGTATGAAACTTCTCTGTGGAAAAGTTGCTTGTGCCCTTTTATGTCTTACCCCAAAATTCCTCAGCTTGACTATTGGTACTGGTTAACTGCAGGCCAGAACTTCTCTACCTGCCAGATGAGATATTTTTAGTTGTAGGAATCTGTAGATTTTTTTTATTTCCTTCTCTAGGAAAATTACTTCTGCCAGCATACCAGAACTGATTTAAAATTGTTAATTTTAGATATTATAATAGTTTTTAGCTTTGTTTTCCAAATCTAAATTTTTAAGTGCAATACTTTGAGCATAGGTAGGAATAGAATTTTATTTCTGTAATGAGTGTTGTCCTTGCTGACATGTCACAGAATATGGTACATGACATTAAACCACATCCTTACCTAGAGAAAATCGTTAGTTAGAGGTATTGCATTCTCCAGTACAACTGGGGCTCTGCTTAACCATTGTAGAGCAACAAATTGATGCTGCTTGGGAAAGGGAGATTGGGATGAATGTTCATCCACTGTTCTCACCCTTGTTTGAGCTGGTGAGGGGCCTGCTATGAATAGTCCTGATGTGATGTTTAAAGTGATTGAACTGAATCTGGCGTGAGACTCTAAGCAACGGATATTGAAAGATACACTCTTTTGAATATAGTGTGTGCTAAATTTTTAAAATGTTTGCTGAACATGTTTTTCTGTAATAAATTTCTACAGCGGTCGAATGTCTTCTGTTGTCTTTTCATGCAAGTTTCACATTTCAAACACCTTATGCATGTTGTGAGATCCTTTCACTGCAGGAGATGAATTATCTGAATTATCTTTATTGTGAGTGGGCTTCTTTCTTTAGTAGGAGTTGCAAGCAGCCATGTTATCTATTTTGACAGTTCTACCTTCACATTAGTCTGGGGTTCAATTACTGTTTGAAAGTCTGGCTTTTGAGTTTTCCCAAACTTTTTTTTTTCTTTGTCTGAGGAGGGTTTTTTGCCTCCAGTAGTGGATCATTTGTCTTAAGGGAGATGTTTTATAGATGTTTTATATCAGGGTTACTGACTTCTCCTGCTTCTTGTCTAAGCAACAGGCAGTTAGTATAAAGAACCCCTTTGCCTTGGAAAATCCCTTGGATCACCTTGGGGAGGAACGGAAGGGAAGGATTTGGGGGGGGCAGGATTGGGTTTTTTTAAAATAAAATGGACATTTGAGACATGTCTTCTGTTGTGTTTACTGTAACTATCTCCCAGCACTAGGATCTGCTGGGATCTGCTGGACCATTACTAATTAAAGCACTGAGCAGTGGTTGCTTTGAGAGAAGAGACGGCCTGTATTGATTTTGTTTGCTTCATGTTTTCATATGTATGTAGGGATCAAAGAGAACCGTTCTGTCAGCAGTTCATGGCAGGACAGCATTGGAAAAGAGAAGACCTGATGCTTCTTATGTTATCTCAGCTTTTGTTATTTAGGTCATTCTTATACACTAAGAAGACACCAAAGACAGCCTGAGAAATGTTACCTGGTGTTTCTTGGCTGGCTTACTGAACACCCAAGTGCTACCTAGCACTAGGAGGACCAGCTTCCATGGTGTTTGAATAACAGCGACAACAAAGATGAGGGCAAAGTTTTTAGGAAATTTGTAAAAGGCAAACATTTTCTCTGCTTTTTGCTAACAGTACGGCCCACTTGCCTGTTGGTTGAAGCCAAAGAGACTACTCTCTTAGCAGCCTTCACAAATCATCTTTCTACCTGTAGCAATCTGCTCCATTGAAATAGTTCCATTCTGGCCTGTTGTGTTGGAAATGTACACAATTTGTCAATGGAAGCTTTTGGGACATTGCTAATAATGAAGTGGTAGGACAGGATTTGGGAATTATCCATGGTCCAGCCGTCTTTTGTTTGCTGATAGCTTTCTATGGTGAAGCTCCTCTTGAAGATCTCTTTCCTGTCAGGCTTGTGCACAATTCAAAATCAATGTTTATTACAACAGCTTAATAAAAAAATCCCAAATAGAGTGTCCTCAACTAGAATATCATGGAATGATATTTCTTTCATTTGCTAACAGTCCTCGTATGATTTTTTTTTTTCACTAATAGTTTTAATAGTCCTTGTTACTTGCACAGATTTTCTGTCTCAGTCTCTACTAGGGCACAGACACCAGCTACCATTTGGTGAGAGGTGCTGTGCGGTGTGAAATATGAAAGAAGCTTAACATCAGGGAAGAAACGGGATCTCCAATTTCATGGAGGTCAGGTGGTCATAGAGCAGACAGGCTTCTCTATCCCGGAGTCCGCTCATGCCACTGCATACAGCACTTGCTGTAGGTACTGCAGACAGGCGGGCAGTTTTAGGAGCTTTGCTTTCAGCAAAGTCTGATATGCAGAGCACTCTTAACACTTCTTGAGATTTTTGCTTGCCTAAAAGCTCCTTGTTTTGCAGTAATGTATAAAGGCTGCTTGCTAGTCCTGCTGGAAATGGACTGTGGTTGGACTCAATGATCTCGAAGGTCTCTTCCAACCCAAGTGATTCTATGATTCTAAATGCATGGTTCCCAGACTTATGGATGACAATTTCCCCAGTGGGCTGTTTTTCTTTTGCTCCTTAATAAAATGATTTCGTTGCCTGCAGAGATCCCCAACTGTGGCTCCGTTTCCCAAAAGAGGGAGGTGGATGCCTTTCCCAAATCTTCTTGGGACCCCGTAGGCTTTGCTGTAAGTCACAGTCCTGGTAGTTGCCATTATTCCAAGTGCTGTACAAACAGGAGTGATGTAGTGGTTCCTTCTTCAAAGACTTTGCAGATGAAAACAAAAAAACTGTTAGTAAAGTGAATATTTAGGTAAAGCTAGATTCTGAATATATCTAAGCCTTTCTTAAAGTGCACACAACTTAATCAGGTAGATTTAGATTAGATCTCAGGAAGAAATTTTTCACAATGAGGGTGGTGAGGCATTGGCCCTCACCCCCCTCACTGCCCAGGGGAGCTATGGAGGCCCCATCCCTGGAAGTGTTCAAGGCCAGGTTGGATGGGGCTTTGGGCAACCAGATCTAGTGGGAGGTGTCCCTGCCCATGGCAGGAGTGTGGGAGCTAGATGATCTTCAAGGTCCCTTCCAACCTAACCCATTCTGTGATTCTATGATTCTATGTGGGTTTGGTCCACTCCATGCTAAGCAGGAACTCTGTGGTTTGATCCTGAATTTGGAGACTTTTCACTATTTGAGTTTATGTTCTGGTTCCATCTCCAGGTAGGCATTTGCACCAATTCTTCAGGACTGGCATAAGCTCCTGTGTGGCAGTGTCACCACCAGTGGTACTGAGGGATCTCTCTGGTACAGAGGGTAGATGTGGCCTTCTGTTCTGCATGTGAGGAGAGAGAGAGAAGTGGTTTAAAGGGACATTTAACTGTGAGAGGTCTTTCACAGAGTTTAAACACCCTCGTGAGTAATAGCAACCTTCTGCACTGGCTGGAGAGGTACTGTAACATTCCCTGAAATGCCAAAAGTACTTAAGCCTTGCTTTTGATCCTGCTCCTTCAAAGTCCAGCATGCTACCTTCAGCAGCACTTTTGAGATCCCTAACAACAAAGCGGCCTTTCTTTTTTCTTCTGTGTTTTGTCTGGCATATCTTTTACACACTGGAACCAAAGCTTTTGGGTCTTTTTTAGACCCCTCTGTCCTGAGGCTGCGTTTTGAGAGGTTTGCCCTAAACATTAAGATTATCCCTTCTTCCTTTTTTACCTATGAAATGAAAGCGTAGTCAGTCAAGGTTTTGAAGTGTAGGTCTCCTCTTCCTATGATTAGTAGATTTTTTTAAAAAAGATTCTTTCCTTGGGCCCACTTGCCCATGAATCAAAGAATAGTGAAGTGTGAAGTTATTAACAAGGAGGGAGACGTGTGGTGCCCAGTGATGTCAGTTTGTGGTACGCTGCACATGGCAGAACACCTCTTGGCCCTGCTGTGCTGCCTGTGGCCTGGCTGCTGGAAAGAGCAGCAATATGGATCCTCCTTCTATGGGGTGTATGGCAGTGAAAGGAGAAGAGATGGGGTGGAAAACAAATTACAGTTAGGTACGGGCTACAGGCTAGCAAAAAGAATGGTCTGTTTGTGAGGAGCGTGTTGCTAGAAAGGCTGACTGGGGCTGAGATGGGGCATGTTTGGCTGACTTGGGTTGGGAGATTAAATAGTGACAGATGGTTCACATGGTTTTCTAATGGAGGAGAAGGTATGAAGCACATCTGTGTTCGTGTGAGAGAGCGCCAGAGCTTGGAGGATTGATTACGTGCGAGAAGCTTAACATGTGAGTGCAGTGTTTGTGTGCAAGCATGCAGCGGCAGGAGTGCTTGTGTCAGAGGATGTGTGTGTGAGAGAACTTGTCGAGCTGGTGTACGTGAGTACACAAGGGGGTTCTCATGTTGATGTTATAGTAAGAGAGGACCTGAACATAGTTCTGTAGGCTGGTAAGTTTTTGTGGTGTTTTTGGGTTTTGTTTTGTTTTTTTAAAAGCTGATGTAACTTGCCTCACTGTAAAACTGCAAATGCTGCAAAGATGTACTTCCCTGCTGAAATGTTCTTTCCTGCAAATATTATAAGTTCTTGAAACCTCATTATTTTTAATAAAGCATTCTGTCATAGGACATAAAAATTTCTCTGCTGATATTTTGAAGTATGATGAAGCCAAGTTTTGCAGTACATACCTAAGTCATAACATACAGAAGGCACTTAATTTGTGGACCATTACAACATACTTTGGGTCATGTTATGGCCAAAGGCTGTGACTTAATTTACCCAAAAAGTATTGTAATCACATTGAAATCCACTTCCTGAACTTGCTTACTGTTTTTTATGGGCTGATTTTTTTATTTTTTTTTTTTACAGTAAGAAAATGGTCAAGAGTGTGCATTTTTGGGGCACAACAGATGAGAATCTGATATAGCTGACAATCTGTCAGGAAATTTTAATTCTATCCAAAATTTTACAGTCATTTTATAAAGTATAGCCTTGCACAGTAGTACTTTATTTAGCTAGATTACTTAACGAATAAATAAAAATCAACATTTGGCCCATACTGCTATGGCTTAAAAAT
This sequence comes from Chionis minor, assembly GCA_013398295.1. Classification (NCBI taxonomy): domain Eukaryota; kingdom Metazoa; phylum Chordata; class Aves; order Charadriiformes; family Chionidae; genus Chionis; species Chionis minor. Next base: position 646,632 of record VZSF01009098.1, on the reverse strand, counting down.
CATTGTTGAGAATGATCAGGATTGTACCAAAGCTTTACAACAGCCTCACAGCTGTGCGGTTCAATCGGAATACTTCAGAAGAGTAAAAGCAAATATATCAAATTTGGACAAACTGAGAGTATGTCTTAGCAAAATCAGTTTGATGTTATTCTGTTTTGCTGTAGTCTTTTTTGTGTGTTTTATCGTCCTTTTCAGACTTGCTGTGTTCTTTCTCCTCATTCATGGTCAGCGTATTGAACTCATTCTAGGAAATCTTCTACGCAGTCCCTAAATTCTTCTAGGTATAACACAACCTGTCATTCATGAAATTGTTCTGTTTTTTTCTCTGGTTTAGGTTGTATTTTGTTGTTGCTCTTGTTGGGTTTTTTTCTTATTATAGGAGAGCCTTTGATGAATTTGCTTCTCTACAGTCCGAGCTCACTGCAACAAACAAGAAATCTATGAAAAATTAAAACTCCATCCTAGTAGTAAGAGTCTAGTTGCAGACGTTAGTCTAGAAGCAGTTGGTTGGGAGTAGGAAACTGAACATTTTTTAAGGATGGCCTCACTTTGGCTCTCAGCTTGCTGAACACATTGTAAACTTTTTTATTCTAATATGTATATAAATAGCGTGCCAAGAACAGCCAGAGAGAGAGGTGTTGAGCATGAAGTTAGGGTATTCTTTTTTTAACTTATTAGATAGTCTGACACGTTAGGGTAATGTGTTGTGCCGCAGTCATACTGCTCCCCCATCAGCTTTATCTTGCTAAGGAGGGAAAACTGTTCAGTGGGAAACTGCCAAGTTGGAGTTGGGTGCTTTGGGGAAGTTCCACGGGGGGGTCCATAATTTCCACTCTGTGCTGTGAGAGTGCCCTCGCATGCTGCCAGGAGCAGTCAGCTGCTGAAAAAATTGTATTATAGTTGAGAGGCAGGAGAAAATGCCTAGATTACTCAGGGATGAAAGAGTTGATGCTGGACAGCCAATGTAACCCTGCAGTCTCAAGTAGTCTTAGATGCTCCCAAAGAAGAGGCAAGAGGTTCTTATGTGGAGAAGCAGAATTAGAGGGGCAGCTCCTCACATCTGTCGTAGGGGCTTGATTTGTACTCTGGAGCAGAATGACTGCCCCTGTCTGGTTTGAGTAAATATTCCCTTTGTTCATGTTTAGTAACTTTGATTGATACTAAACTTCTGATGACTTCGGTGCAACTGCGTGAGGAATAAGCTTGTCGAGTTGCTTTGTATTGGTGGGGGAGGAGAGAGGGAATTGCAAAAAAAGAAAAGGTTCATTAAAGAAACAATCGCTGGTTTTGGTGCTGTCGCATGACAATGATTTCCTCAAGATGTTTCTGCCCTAAAAATTACATCTTTACTAAAACATTTCTGCCTTTTGTTCTGTCCTATCACATCACTTGGAATGGGAGCAAAATAGACTTGGTATGAGCGCTTGGTATGCCTGTTTGTGGAGGCATTCTGCATTTGTTGTAAGATTTTGTTGGAGGTCTACCATAAGGCCCCAGTGAAGCTTCTGTCTCCAGAGTCTTATTTGAAAAGTGGGTGGGAGACACACTACTGTCCTCCTCCTCCTCTCCTCCTCCCCTAACCATTGCTTTTTCACTGTCCCTCCGGTAACATTTTTATCTTCATGTTGACACAGAAGCATCTGGCTTCTTGGCAGAAGGTGCAGGTGATCGGAATTGGCCATTATCGAGTGGGTGGCGCTGTTTTGGTTGTGATCCCAAATCCGACTTGATTTTAGAAGTGCTATCTGCTGTTGTGTTGTAAGTCACCACAGAAGGTAGCCCTGCAGGCACAAAAAGCATTCGTGTATTAGTTGGAAGCATGTGAATTCAATAGCAATTATAGGTGCACAATGTCTGTTTTAATTGATAGAAGAGAGAAAGGAGTGCTGAGATTATAAATGGTTTCAAACTGATTTTAATCTTCCATTTTTAGCTAGGAAGTGAGGAAGATACTTCTTGACTATTGCTCGCAAAACTGGTTTGCTATTAGCAATCTCTGATAGCAACTGGCTTCTTCCTGCCTCCCTAGACTCAAAAGCTGCAATCTCTAAAGGATGATGGAAGTGAGTTATCTGTTTTTTTTCTTTTACATTGGTGGGTGCTCAAACTCATCTGTGCAGGTGGGGTTTGTGTGTGTGTGTTTTTATTTATTTAATTAATTCAATGGAGAACTCTTCTTGACTTCTTCAACAGGCTTTGAATCAGGCCCTGCTTGCTTGTTTTAAAATATTTGGGAAGGAATATGTGTATTGCGGAAACTGTTATTGAAATAATGAAGGGTGGGAGCAGACTGCGATTTTTGCCAAGGGTCTTGAAAAAGTCCTGAAATACCTAATGCAATGTTAAGCTGTTCGACTGTATACATCCTGTTCCTCTTACAGCTTGCGTATAAACAATGCAGGACTATTTCATAGAGTTCATGGAATTTATATGATTATACATACACTTTCTTAAGGGTTTTGGAATACACTTAGTGTCTGTTACTACGAAAAGCTGCTTTGTCAGGTGGTGTTTGCGAAACCTGGGGCTACTTATTGCCTGAGATGCTTGCTTGGTTTTTTACATGTTCTAGCCTAGGCTTTAATGTGCCTGAAAGCTCAGTGGAAACCCGTAGGCTGAGCTGAGCAACCTCAGGCTTGCTTGTGTTTCAAATCTTGTATCAATGCTAAACAAGATTTTTACCCAGGGTTTTTGCAATGATTCAGCCCCCAAGCTTTAAAGCAGTTGAGAGCCCATGTGGACCTGGCACAAAGATGTTGCTGTATATCTGTGTGAATTTGTAGTGTGTACTTGCCATATACTGCAAGCCTTCTTAGAACATGACAGGTGTGAAAGCGCTGTTTTCGTTTTTCTCTTTCTGTGTAAAGTTACTTTGGCCCTTAATTGCTAAATTATTCTGTGTGCATCCACGCTATCAGAAAGTCAAGCATAACTGATAGGGATAAACTGGTTCTCTGTCTTCTTTCTCTCTTTTTGCAGTTCATTGTGTCATCACTAGTGTGGAAAACTTTAGGCTGTTTTGTACCTTTTTGTTGTTTCTTTCCTCTGGCTTACAGTCTTTCTGGTTGTGTTTAGTTACTATGCTGTGATTAGTGGCATGTGGCCGGGGAGTTAAGTTTGAATATCTCGTTTGAATAGCGTTTATAGCATTTTATGTTAGAAGATCGATGCCTTGTAGGAGTCTGACTTGTCTCCCTTCTCCCGTTAGAAAGTATTCACGTTTCTATTCTCTAAGTTTTCAAGAGTGAATTTTTAAAACTTAAAGGTTTTATCCCAGTTACTCTGGAACTCTGCTGTAGTATTGTGCCCCTTCATGTATTTGATATGCTGAAGTTCTGGCATAGATCTGAATTTCTGCAAAGTTTGGGTGGGACAACAGGGACTTGGTCTGAAAATGATCAGAACTTTTACTGAATGGCTCTTATTCCCATTTTATTCTCTTGAGTCTGTGCCTCGCAGGTGCTTTCAGTGTTTTATTATTTATATGTCAGTAGTGCTTACAGGCTGCGGTCATGAATGTCAATACACAGTTGGACTTCATGCAGATCGGTTCTTACCCTGGTTTTGAAAATCTGATGGCTCTTTTTCTCCTTTTACCTATAAATCCTATTTTAAAAACGTTTAAGGAGAAAACTGAAGTTCTCTTGACTCAAAGTATTTTTTTACATTCTGAAATGCCTTCCTAGATTGCAACTGGTCTTTCTGTCTCATTTTGATAAATGGCAGTTGTATTTACTTAGCTATTGCTCAATAGCGTTACCTATTTTTCATATGTCTGATAAATGAGGTTCTCCGTCACTTTTATGTTCCAAAGCTTGATAAAACAAATGTTTTCACTTTCAAATTGAGCCAATTCTTTTTGTCACAATCAGGACTAGTAAAATTTGCTGAAGTAAAACAATGATGACTTTGATTTCAAGTTCTATCACAAACTTGTCCCTGCTGGAAAGCAGATACTGGGATCTTGCTAATTTTTAGCCATTGGAAGTTAAAAGGAAGTACTAAACTGGATTTTCTATTGATCTGTGAGATTATAATGGAAAAAGTTTTGAATAGCTAAGCTAGATAAAACACAGTTTCATATACACCTCCTCTCCTCCTCTTTTTTTTTACAATTATGGATAACATACTTTTTTTTCCTCCTTGGGGGGGATCAGGGACTTTTAATAGAATAACATAATACATGATGATTTTAACTGTAGTTACAATGAATCAATTGGAGCTTTCAAAACTTCATTCATGCAAAATAGGATGGTATATCAGGGTAAGATGCAAAATATAATGAAGTTTGAGAGCTGTCAGTACAAAGTACTAGAAACAATACAGGAAAAAAAATATTTTCTCCAGAACGTGGGATTAAAGCTGACTGCCTGAATATGCTTGAGGATATTCGTAAGACTACAACTCCTTCAAAATTCAAAGAGCTTGCCTGTGCAGTTTTTGATCTGTCCTTGTTATAGGAAAAGCATGGCCAAACTTCTTTTAAAACAAGACGTATTATGCGTGTTCTTGCATAGGAAATGATATTTCATAGTTCCCAGTTCAAAAGAAAAATACGATCTGACAGTATTTGGTGCATGTCAATATAGAAATCTTAATGCTCTAAAATAAATCCCGGACTCTGAAATCTTTTTGTTCATACTGAGTAATTTCCTGTTTTACAGTTAGCCAACAGAACACCTCTGGAGTAAAGACTGGTGCTTAGTGAGAATAAGCGTGTGTGCATCGGTCTGTGTTAATTGTAAAAGAATAAAGTTTTCATATTTGCGTAGCTGAAATGTAAAAGTTCCGGTGATGGATCTGAAAGAGCAGTCAGATGTAAAATCCTGGGTTTGGTGGTTTTGTCGTAGACTTCTATAGGATCGGCTTTTCTCCTTAATCAGTGTGCTCTGTTTTTGAACTTAAAGAAGTTAACTGTTTTATTAAGATCTGATTCAGATTATCATTGCTCCAGAAACTTACAACTAAAAGATACTTAGGACGTGCTCTTTCTTAGTGATGGCCAAGTCGCAACAAGGCAGGAGCACTTGTCTTTGGGTATGTTCCACAGCTGTGGTGGGAAAGCAGTAACAGAGAGAGGCTGGCTTCTAAACTACCAAATAGGTTGCCTTGAGAGGTAGTGCTTGGCTTGGGACCGTTTCTCATGTGGAAGCACGCTTGTCAGTTGTCTCTGTGTCCTTCAACTCTACTTTTCTCTTGCTCGGGAATGTGTGGAATGACTTTCCAGCAAGCAGGGCTGGTAGGAGGACCTGTGAGAGAGTTTCATAGACTTTGTCAGTTGCATGGTGAAACCAGGATCACCTTTTTAGAATGTATTTGCTCATATCCTGGCATGCCCAACAAAGCCCATCTTTGTTTCTGCTGCCAAACAAAGCATACGTAGCAGAAGTTACTTGCGGCTTCTGTTCTTCCCCTCCTCTCCAACCATAGTTTTCCATGGCTGTGCTCTTATTTTGGGTCATTCTTTGCAGCCAGGGAACTTCCTCTCCTCTGTGTGGTCGAACCAAACAGCTGGATGCTGGCTATCTCGTTAACAAAAGGGAAGCTGGCTTTGGGAGAATCTCTGGAACATGGGGAGGGGAACTTCTTAGCATGTGTAGGAAAAATGCTGTTTCCCTTAGGAAAAAGTTACACTGACTTTTGGATGTGTAACCAATACAGTTCTATAGACATTATTTGACAACATTAATTGTTTAGTAGAAAATATTATTCTTTTTATGGCCTTTCTTTTAAATTAATCTAACAGGCTTTACAGTGAGGATAATATTCTGTAGAAGCTTCTTAGCACATGGGTCTTCCCCATAAGCATTGTCATGGTTCCTCCAAAATACCCTTCAACCTTTCCATTATAAATACCTTCTCTTTCCCTCAGGATTTTTTCTGGCAAAACTGAAGTCTGTTTAACTTTTTACTTTATTAATAAGGTTAATAGCTAATTCAGAAGTGCTGGCAGGCTTTCGGAGGGGGAGCAAATGATGTTCTTTTGTGTCCTGCAGTAAGCTCTTTGGAAAAGAGGAGAGCTGGACAAAGCTGACTGTGTGTCTTGCGGAACCTTGCTGCAGTTACGTGTCTGAATATAAAACTGACTTGTGAACAGGTTTCAAGTTTGGATCCTCTTAACTCTGTCACCTTGATCATTAATTCCAAGCTGAATTTTCATCCTGTGTGGCAAAATACGCACATGCGCACATACACATGCTGTTGGCTAGGGTTTTGCTGTTTCCCCTTAAGCCTCTCTAGGAATGCATTTTGTTAAATAAGCATCTTGTTTTGCTGTGGTAGATCTGACAAGAAGGGTGCACTAATATAATTTATCCTGTGAAGGAACAATTCATGCTTTTATTATGTTATGTGGAGTGTTTTTCTTGTGTTTGGGGTAAAAATTAAAAATCAGTTTTAAGCTGGAGCACGTAGGTGTATCTGTTGATGGGGAAGCCATATATGAATTGAGACCTTTGGTATGCTAATATGAAAGACATGATTGATAATGTAACACTTTTCACGAATACTTGACCCTAAATATAGGTGTCCCTGGGTGTTTATTTTTCTGGCTTCTGTAGTATGTAGACTTGCTTTGGTAAATTCAAGAATGTCTTTTTCTTGAGAATTTTGATGCAAAGTAAGTATGTACTTGAAAAGTTTGTATCTCTAAGTTTTTTGTGAAAGTCATAGTTAAGTATAGAAGTATAGCATGTGTTAAACTTTTTCCTTAATGGAAGGCATTACTATGGCTCCTGGCTTCTCAAATAGTTAAAATCTTGTTATATATTATAAATGTATACTGTGGCTACAGATATGCTGCATGTTTCTAAAGTACATTACTGTCTTTTGGGAATGAATTCTGCACTACATACAGTAATGTTTCTTATGCTTAGCTTGCACTTCTCTATGCTATCAAGCGCTTATCGGTTTTTCTAACTACTGCTCTACAAACTGTTATGTTCTCTTTACATACCACAACTACAATATCCCAGTTCTTACAGTGGTCACATAGGTGTCTTTCAAAACTTCCTCCAAAAGTCCACTATTTCTTGCTGCTTATGGTTGCCACAGGATGTCTAGTTGCATTTGCTCATCTCCTCTTCTCCACCATATCCTCTTGCGCTGAGACACCCAACTGAGGCTTGAGCATATTGCGGTCTTGTAGAAGTCGAAAGGTCTGGAGGAATTACTTGTCTTTTACAATGGCACGTTGTTTTGGGTGTAACAAAACATTAAGTGGTTAGTTTTTGCCTTTTTCTAAATCTAAGAATAAACACGTATCTGTATACCTCTCTCTAAGGAAATGTCTGCCTCACTGTCATAGAACCTGACTTGTTTTTACTGCCCTGATAAGGTTTCATTATTAAAAAGGAAAATGTAACTGTTGATTACGTACTGATGTTTATCTCTATTGATGAGCTTGACTGAATAAAGCTTTTTTGGGGTAAAAGTTCAGGGTCAGTACAGAGCCTAGATAGAAAAATAGAGCCTTTTACATCAGATTCCTCATATGGGCTGCCTAAAGACAATTATTTTGATGTCATCTGTGGAAAGCTAGAGCCTGATACGCTCATCCTGGTTTCTGTCACCTTCTCCAAAGGAAGGGCAGGGCGAACAGAGAAGTTTTGCCCACCCACTCCCTGGCACGGTTGCTCATGGAGCCTGCTGATGAAGGTGTGAGTTACCCTAGTCTGTCAGCTGGCTCCAAGGTATCCAGAAAATGGATACCTGGATGTGAACACTTGACAGTACTGTAAATGTAGCCATAGACTGAAGACACCCAAGTAAGTTTTCGACTTGCAGATATAGGTTGCTTTGGCCTCTTAATCAAGAAAAGAGGTAAGGCTGCGCTTCTAGGTTTCACTGTTGCGAGCTGAATGCCTAAGCTATTGAGAAAGTTCTCAATACACAAGTGCATTTAAAAAGTTTCAGCATTCTTTGGAAGCTTTGTCATTTCAAACTGCTGTATATAAACCCAAAGACATTTATCAAGTGTAACTATTAAAAGTAAAAACCCTATTGAAGGAAAACCAAAGAAATTAGGAGCCAAAGTGAATGAATAATATGAATGTTGACCTCATTAAGTGTGTTATATTCCACTATACGCTATCTGACCCTTCTCCTTCCTTTGTAACAAAACACTTAACAGTCTAAATAAATAGTTCCTGTTTTATATTTTGTGATTAAATTGACATGGGTAGGGTCCAGGGCTCTAATATAATCTTGTTGCAGAGCATGAGAGAAAAGAGCTGGGTAAAGAGAAGGGGAAAAATATCAGCAAACTTAAGTTGATATTTTAAATGACTTTAATACTTTTAATTATGCTTTGTTTTTTCAGATAAAAGAAAACAGAAATATTCTGCTCATATGGAGGACTGAAAAAATACTTGATTTCTCTTTTTTTATCTACCTCTATTTTTTTTTTTCCTTCCAGGTTAAAAGGAATGTTTTCTAGCTAAAGACTGTTTCTAAGAACCAAAAAGGTGCCCAGAACTTCAACTCTTTCTACCCATTCATGTCAAATATGTGGGGTTTTTGCAATGAAAATTTCAGACAGCTCTAAACCATGTTCTTAAAGCATTCAGTCTGTAAAATAATAATAAATATGTTTTTCTAGATGACCTGAACATTTAAACTCATTTCTCCTTTATCTGCTATGGCCTTGATATATAAGGCTGTCAAAACAGAAATACCCTCATGCTAGGGAAAAACATCCTATCAGCTTCTAATTAGCTATCTGTCTTTAAAGACAAAGCTACTACATGTTATAGTCTGTATACCCAATCGTAAAACTGTAGCCATTGCATTATGATGGGAAGTGCTCAAACGGCAACAAACTATCTAAGTTAACTGTGTAGATCAAATTCTAAGTTATTCTTGTTTTTAAATTGTAGGTGTTAATATGAGGGTCTTGTCCACCTCCCACAATTAAGAGATTAGCTATTCAGAAAGTGGTTTACGCCCTAAAAGCGTAATATATAAACAAGGCAAGATCTCAATCATTTTGGGACACAAGTCAGTAATGGTGATTCTCATCTCTTTCATTTTACAGATGTCTCACTTTAGGACATCTAGTCGCACCCGGTCAGCTTAGGTTGCCTTTGTATTCAGTGGAGAATATATTCAGCAAGATACAGGCACTACCAGATGGTGATTCATCTAATCTATTTTAGACACCTATTTTAAGACAAGATGAATCACCCAGTGAAAGGGCCTTTCTCATAGAATCATAGAAAAATTTAGACTAGCAGGGCCCTTTCGAAGTCACTGGTCCAACCCCTTGCTCAAATCTGGGCTAATTTCCAAGTGAGATCAGACTGCCTAGGGCCTACCCAGTTGAGTTGTGAAAACGTCCAAGGATGTAGAGTTTGCAGCCTTGCTGGGCGCCTTTTTCAGTGCTGAGCTACTTGTACTTTGATTAATCTTTTCCTTATGTCTGATCAGAATTTTATGTGACTATTGTCCTTTTGCTGTGCACCTTTGAGAAGACTCACTTGCTGCCTTCTCTGCAACTCACCTTTAGCTAGTTGAATTCAGTGATTGGCTCTTGGGTTATCTTGAAAAAGAGAAAGCTAACCCAGTTCCTTTAGTCTCTCCTTCTGTATGTCCTAGTACCTCCAGATTCTTAAGTGACAGTCATTTAGTGCTCCACAGCCGTACTTTCTCCAGTTTGTCAAGAGACTGTTATATTAAAGTCCTTTTTGCAGAGCTGTTAACCAGTCTAACCAGTTCGTCCCCAGCTTGTACTGACTTTTTTTTTTTCTCTTTGCTGACCGTAAAGTAAGCCTATGGTGATTAGACTTAATGCTAAAGTTAGGTCACGTAAATACCACCCTAAAAGCTGATTTCTGTGACTAGATTAAATGTTAAATTTGGATATGCTGCTATACTGTAATCTTAAACCTTGGAGTCCTGCCTGCTTATTAAATTGCTCAGAGTTTGGATGTACCAGATGGATGTGTTCTCAATAATGTGTCCGCTTGAACTGAGTGCCACAAAGGTCTATCCTGGGACCTGTCAATGAACATCTTTGACGGTGACCTGAAGGAGATGATGGAGGGCTTGTGCTTAGTTTGCAGATGATGCTGAACTGCGAGGAACCAGTCAATACACTTAAGGGCAGAGCTACCTTTGAGGGACCTAGACAGGCTGGAGGGATGGGTCAACAGGAGCTTTATGAAATTTAGCAAGGACAAATACCAAACCCTGCACCTGGGAAGAAACCTTGCCTTGAAACAGTACAAGCTGGGGAACAGCTCTGCAGAAAAGAACCTGGTGGTCCTGGCTCTGAAGGAGGTGGCCAACAGCATCCTGGGCTATATTGTATGGCGTGTACTCAGCAATTGTTAGGCTGCTGCTGGACTACTGTGTCCAGTTTTGGATTCCCAATACAAGGAAGACGTTGCTAAATCTTAGTGACTTTAAAGGAGAGCCACCAAGATAGCTGGGGCTGGAGCACTTGAGTGGTGAGAAGAGGCTGAAGGACTTGGGCTTGTTCAGCCTGGAGAAGTGACTTAAGGTGGACATAATGGCAATGCCCCGATTTCTAGAGGAGGTTATTGAAAAGGTGGAGCCAGGCTCTTCGGAGTAGTGCCTGGCAGAAGGACACAAGAGACAGTAGGCATAAGTTGAAATGAGAGGCTTAGATTGCCTATAAGGAAAATCTTTTTCACTCAGAGGACAGTCAAGCCAAGTGAAGCAGGTTGCGCAGAGAGGTTGTTCAACTTCCATCCTTGGAGGTTTTCAAGACCCAACTGATGAAGCCCTGAACAATCTGGTCAGATCTTATCTGACCCTGTTTTGAGCAAAAGGTGGGACTAGAGACCTCCAGCTGTCCCTCCGACCTGAATCATTATGATCCTATGAATTGCATTTAGCATCTTCATCTCATCTTTTAAAATTGTTTTTGTTTGTTCCCTTTGGGGAGAGGAGGCAGGTGCAGGGATTATGTTTCCTTGTTTAAAATGCATTGCAAGAAATGAGAAATAATTCTGTGAACTGGTGAAAATAGGACATTTAGGCATGTCTCATTTAATGTATTTTGTTATATTTCAATTGCTATGCTCCTTTTTTCTATACAGCAATAAGGTCTTTAAAAGAAGTCTCTTTAGAAAACAGTAGTAACTAAAGGAACCTCCAGATGAACTGGTTAAGATGCTATCCATACATTTACTAGATATAGATAGAAATACTGCTTTTCAGCCTAATGAGTTTGTCCTTCATGCAGTCCAAAAACCACTTATGATTCTCCGTTCTGTGCTTTTCCTTTAAACAAAATACTACTGGGCTAAATTCAGCTTTGCAGTTGCTCTGATCTCAGACATATCTCTGCAATCTTGTTGATTCAGCTTTAGTGGGGTATAAAAAGAGAAGTAGTTGACTAGGTTCTTTAGACATTAATGGCTAAAGCTAGCAGGTTATTTCCAGAGCTAAGCTTTAAATACTTGAATGTGGAATTAGACAAGTATAATGCTTTAAACTGAAGATCCTGATGAACATATTTCCATGTTCAGTCTTGTTCCAAAGAGGGGACCTCGATGTCTATGGATCTTCACTGCAACTCTATCCAGCATCTCGTACTCAAAGTTGGGATAAAATGAGTGGCAAAGAGGAGTAAAAGGGCTGTTTCTACTCTTTTAAGCAACCTGGATCTTTTACCTTTCCCAGTGGATCTGCAAACCTGTCTCAAAGGGCTAAAATCAGCCCCAGAAAGGATGTTTTGCACCAGCCACTGCCTGGGGCTCTTGGCAGACCTTGCTAAGCCAGAACAGTGTTAAAATGATTCTCGTGACCCAGGCAGCAAACTTCAGAAGGGGGAAACAGTTTCTTTACTTAGGTTTTCTTCAGTCTCAGCTGGTTAGTACTGGGTGTGATTGACTCCTTTCAAACTGGCTCGAAATTGGAGGATCTCTTGCCTTCCCCAAAGCTGTGCATTTCATATGACATGACTCAGCTTCCCGAGGCTGTAAGGCAAGCTGGCTCAAAGTCCCCACTCTGCAAAATGGTACCTGCATGCCTGCTCACTTGCTAGCATGTGTAACTACCTGCCTTAGCAATATCTGTATTGCTTATGCCCTGCAAAGCTCTATTTTCATCATCTTCAAAATAGTGTCAACATCGTCACATCTAGGCTATGGGTCAGGTATGTTTATGAGCCTTCTAATTGCCCAGACTGAGAATGCGTTCTGCTGTGGCTCCTTATATGCCTGCATTCCTGAGTTCATTCCTTGGGGAACCAAGGTGCGGGGAGGATGCATGCCCCGGTCTCACCCTGAGACGGGGATCAGGACTCACCTGGGCTGTATGCTTGCCTCCAAGAGGTAAGAAATTACATTGTGAGTGAGGTTTAGCTGAAGTTAACGTTTTGAGGGCAGTTATGTTGGCATGTTGCTGCCCAATGGGAAAATAAATGGCTTCACTAGAATGTATGGAAAATTTATTTTGGGGTATGTTAGTTATAGCAGGAAATACCTGTATACTGTCCTCAGGTCCAGCAATAATAATTTTTTCTTGCTCAAAACCCCAGCAAACCATCTGCTCTTCGAGTAAAGGTATCTCATGGGGACCGCTCTCTCCTGGCAGTGCAGGAGAATGACTTTGCCACATTCAAAAAATTTGCATTCATGCAACACAAAATAGCTTTTTTTTTTTTTTTTTAGCTGGTGGCTTTGACTTTTTCCACCTGTATTAAGCAGAAGTACTGGAACTGCCCTGCAAGGGCTTATGTGACTCTCTGCCTTCCTAACACAGAACCTCTGGTGCTTTAAGAGTGTCTTGGGTGCAGACTCTTTCTGTGTATTTGTCAGGTTTCCACATAGGCACACTTGAGCTTTGTCCTGTGAAAGCTTACATGAGTAACCTACATGTTTTGAAATTCCTCCTACATAGTTTCTGCGTGCTGACTGTGGTTTGCAGCACACTGTACCTTAATTCTTACCTGGTGAATGTAGCCTAGCTGTCACGGCTCATGCTAACTGGTGCCATTTAACAAGGTCCTATGTATCACAGAAGACATATTTTGTTTGCTGGGGTTTTTTTGTCTTAATAGCTTGCCAAAAGCTCTTTGAGGTAGGAGGTCCATCTGTTGTTTGGTGTTTGCATAGCATCTAACAAAAAAAGATTCAAACCCATGAGCAAACGGCACAGGTGCTTTTGTGTACAGGTGTGAAATGCTTGCTTTGCCTAATTTGAAGGGACTTCCTTGAGTCAAGCTTATGGAATCACAAGCATACAGAAGCCTTCTATGTTGAGAGATACAAATTGATTGAAGTTGGATGATGATCATATGCTGTTTTTAGCTATATCCTTTCTAGACATAGCTAGTTACTTTGCTTTCCTGGTAAGGTAAGCCTACAATAGTGAAGGTTGCATAATTTCATTAAAATGGGGTGTTTCTTTCCTTCAAGAAGTAGATTATTGATTATACTTATTAGCATTGTGATCGCTAAATTGTGGCAAGATCTCTTTCATGGAAAGATTTTAATACATCTTATAGCAATGGATCCCTAAATAAATATAGAGTAAGTGCAATAGTAAAAAAACCCAAACAAAATAAGAAAACCAACCCACCCAACAAACGAAAAAAATTTCCCTTAAAATAGATTTGGTCAACATCTAACTTATGAAAAAACAGTATAAATATGAAGTCTTGTGGGGTTTTTTTCTGTGAACATATAAAGTAAATTCTTTGGCAAGCTTGAAATTATTTAAAGTCATATTCTTTTAAAGAATTACAAAAACCAATTTAAATTTTAATGTGAATTATTTTTTTAACAGTAAGATAGTTCTTCTGTGAATTGATAAATTTCACTGGTGCTTTGTACTCAGACTATACCCAAGGCTTTAAACCAGCTGGCATATGTAGGTAGTCATATCTGTGCTTCTCTGAAACTGCCATCGAGTTCTTCAAGCATCTGTTTTGATTAAAAAAACAAATCACCTTTGAGGGGTCTTCACGATGAAGAAAATGTAAAAAATGTGAGCTGAATGTAACCGGAGCAGTGAGAGGTCGCCATACAAACTGCACTCCATGAGGCGTGAATTAAAGCAAGTTGTGGATCTTCTAAAATGCCTCTTCTGCACAGTGAAATCCAAACCATATAAAGTGCAAGGCTGTCCTAGAAGTTTTTCAGCTTTGAGGTTTCGCTGAAACCCATGTTTCTCGCTGGCTTGCTGTCTTTGCTGCAGACTCCAGGGCCTCCCCACTCTGGACTGGGCAGCTGTTCCATGGATGCTTCTCCAGGCTGGGGGACTCCCTCACACTTCCAGCTGTGGCAGCTGTTAGGAAACCAGTAGATCATGAGATCAGCATCTTGATACCAGGAGTTTGAGGCTTCTTGCCAGCCGCCTGTGAACTCTGGTGACAGCCAGCACACTCGGGCTTTGGGAGGCTTGTTCCCCCCTCCAAGATGGATCTTGGAGTGTATTGCAGAGCTTTTGTAGCAAATTCTGAGTCCTGACCAGCTGTTCTAGCAACTACTACGTTCAGCCAAGTGAGTTGGATACCCTGGAAAAAAACTGTTCAGATGTTGACATGAACCAATCAATGCCACGTGCGGGGGAAAAAAAAATAATAAAAAACCTAAAACCAAACCCCACAAACATCCTTCCCTCCACCCTGCCCATCTCACGCACACTGCACCCCCCCACCCCCCCATAAAAAGCAGAAAATATGCCATTACTTGTGAGCAGCTTCTCATTTTCATGCCTGCTAGTGGGGTATATGTCACAGCTGGGGTTTTTTTCCCCATTTCTGCCGTTGGGAGGTAGGAAGCCTGGGAAAGTGAGGTGAGCTCATACCAAGTTCTGCAGTGGAAAGTTTTAGGAGCCTCGATAACCCGAGGTGACAGCATTTGAAACAAGTCCCAACCAGGCCCAAACAGCCCTTTGTTGTGGTGGCTTGTGTGAAGAGTGCGTATCTTGTGTCCATCTGTCTGTTTTCTCCAGTGGGATTCCTCCTGTCCTTGAAGAAGTCGGGGTGCTGGGCACGGCTCGCAGTCCTACCTCGCTATTAGGGTCTGTCAGGAGCCCTCAGGGCTTCAGCCCCTGACCACCTTGTACCTGCAAGCCAGGGGAATGCCCTGCAGAGCCCTGAAGAAGTTTTGGATTGTTTCTAAGTGTAGGTGGTGGAGGGGGGAGGGGTGGGAGGGGGAAAGGGCACGAATCTCTGAGAACTGTGAAAGAAACAGTTGGACTGCAGCATCAGCTTTCCGTGTGAACCCGATACCTTATTTAACGGCTGTGAGCATTCTTCGCAGGAGATGGGTGTGTGGCAGGAAGACAGTGCTTTAACAGTATCCTTCTGGACCAATTTTAAACAAAAAGTGAAGGCTTTTAGCAACTAAAATATGTGTTGCTGAAAGGACAAAAAGACTTCTGGCATTCATCCTGCAGTCAAATGTGAAATAAAGATACGTTCTTCTTTTATGGAAGGCTGTCCTGTTGCTGTATAGATAGTGGTCAGTTTTGCAAGGACATCAGAAAGATTTTTTTATGTATAAGTTAAGAGTTTTGAAGTCCTATGAAGCATCAGAGTGGGGGACAGTGATCTACATACCCTTGAAGGTAAATTTTCTAGATAAAAAAATTTAGAAATATCCTTGTAGTTCTGAAGCCTTTATTTTATTTTTATTTTATTTTTACAAGTGTGCATTTCAAAGTCAACTTTTCACTGTGTGTGTATGTCATTGCCCTCTACTGGACAGATTTAGAATAATTTTTTGAGCAATGCTGCCTGCTTGCTTGGAGTCTGTGATTGTTACTTCTGCATAATCGGAAGAGGGATGCCTTCACACTCCAAGTATTAAACAAACATATGGAAATATCCCTGAAAGGTGGGTAGGTTTGTCTTTGTATTATGTGTGTTTAGACAGTAGTTTTCTGGTTTTAATTTGTAAGAAAAACCTCTTACAAAACTGATGTTTTGAGACCTTTGTTTATTTTGTGGAAAGTTATGCAAGGTAGAGCTGCTTATCCTTACTACAAGCAATCTCTTACACAGGATGGATGTGGAAAATTCTCTTTTGGCTTGGTAAAATCTCCCAAATATTTAATAAAATAAAAGGATTCTGAAAATGACATTGGCAGTGAAAATATAACTGTAATAGGCAACGTACTTGTGTTGTAGTTCATGGCTAGGTCAATGTCATATATTCTAATCCTTAAAATGTTTTTAATGAACAGGATTAGAATGGGTAAATAATTAAAAATAACTGTCTTGCTGTTTTCACGTGGCAGTTTGCGGGCTTGATCCTGCCTTGCGCCCAAAGGGCTGAAAGCAAGCCCCTGTTCACTGACAGCTTGGGCAGGATCAGCTCTTTTTTTTTTTTTTTTTGGTTAGATGTTTTTGCTTTATTAGTGGCTGTCTTTCTGCTGTTAACTGAACCTTGCCTGGAGCTGGTGTCATTTCATACTGAGCGGGGACAAGACTTGACTCTGTTGCTTTGCAGGTTTGGGTATTGGGTTTTTTTGGGGAGGAGAAGTGGGAAATTATCACACATTGCACCTCTCGTTTAGTGAGGGCTGCTGCACCATGCAGCTTTCCATACAGGACAGGATGAGCAGCTTTGGTAAGAGTGGGAAGAAGGTGACAGCTGTCACTAGCGAGTGGCATTTGGCTGGTTACCTTGTTTGGGGGTGCTTTTCCACCATCTGCTCACCCACTTGAGAGCTGTCCCCTTCTGTGGCTAAATGGGTATCTAAACACGCTAAATGGAGAGGAAAGTATTACTGCTGTCTTCAAAGGCAGTAAAGTTGAACTTTCAGTACAGTACCACATAGAGAACTTTTGGTTAAACAGAAGGAAAGGAGAAGAAACAGGTACTGTGTGATACATAAGGATCTAAATAAAGTCGGGAGGGTAGCAGGCAGAGATGAAGAAGGAAGCACCAGGCTTCCTGAGTGAGGACCTACTAGTGGAATTCCTTGAGGACTGGTCTTGGGCCTCCTGCATGTAACGTTTTGATGTTGACCTCAGGCACAAAAATTGGGACTAATGATGAAATTGGATGATGGCAGAAATTTGAGGAGTGCTGTAAATACAGCGAAGGGTTAGGTTATCACACAGAGAAAAATGGACTATCTTCAGGGCTTCAATAACGGTAGAAATGGCGTAAGATTTAATAATGCAGAGAGCAAAGTCATATTTGAAGTTTCTTTCTGGTCCTTTTCTCATCAAGTAGATGTGTAACAGATACAGGTCTGCAGGCCTAGCTGTCTGAGATATGGTAGTCAGCATAGTTCATTTTTAAAGTGGAAATCAATTTTAATAAATTTAATGGTATGCTGCTGCCAAACTGCCATGACCTCGTTTATAGCAGATATTAGACCTGACTTTGGTCAGTGATGGTGTATCATCTTTTGAGTTGTGTGGTTTTATGCGTGTCCTCTTTGTTATTCTTTTACAGTTATAAATACCAAACACAGTAGAAAGGAAGGTGGGAAAACAAACTTTGTTCCTGGTATGGTGTGCACAAGAAACATGGCGTAACTTGTAGGTGGCAGAAAGCATCTTGAAAGACATGAAAAATAATTTAACCCTTCAACCATAATCTGTCATTAGCTTATTCCTGCATATTTGGTAAGCTTTTTCTGAAACTTGGATCATGTAATGGCCAGACTGTGGATAACTGTGCAGGTCTTCAGCGATAGTGTTCCCTTTCATTTACCTCTTTGGAGTTTGGGAAGAGACTTGGATACCAGACATTAATGAGGCTACACTGAATGTCTCGGTGATTCTCTCTGTCTGAAAGTTTGAGTTAAAAGCCTTGAGGGATTGTTCCCAGTTGTACGCTGCATTTTGGAATTTGTTGCTGGCTGATTACAGAAGTAGGTAAGGAGGTAAAGAAACATGACTTCTGTGCTTGCCATCCTTGGCATTGACAACAAAAGAAAAAGGAGGTTCAGCATCTCAACAACAGAAGAGGCATACAGCTAAATGATATGCAGAATGGAAACCTTACCTGGACTTTGGTCAATCCTTGCTATTTTCTCTAAAGTGTTTTAGAACAACAGTAGGCTATTATGGCAGGAGCACAAAGAAGCAATGTGGAATGAGACGTGAAGGGAAACAAATCTGCACTAAGTCACCTATAAAGTGATGTGCAGATGTTTCCAGTTTGCCAATGTTCATTAAAATCGGTGTATATTAAGTTATGTATCATTGTGCACTTAGTACTATTTAAACAGAAACATCTAGGCAGAGCTTAATCTCATTGACATTTCAGAAACAACTTTTTTTATTAACACTTTAGTGTGATGAATTTGGATATTCAATAAAATAAATTAGCATAATGGTTTGCATACAGGATATGTAGCTTTTAGACAAGACACCAGGTTATAAATGAAACTTATCTGGATATAACCAGGGAGCACTATGTTTGTGTATATAATCTGACTCACTCACTACCAGTACTCCAGCTCTTACTGTGTTATGCTATTGAGAGGGAGAGTAACTTGAAAAAATCATGCACTATTTTTAGCTTGCATTTAGCAAGGGGTAGGTTTGAAAGGAAAAAGGAAATTAAGAGCAAGAGGAAAAAATGATGCTGCCTGTCTATTTTAAATGTTTGAATGCTATATGGTGGTTATCTGAGGTAGCGAGGATTGATAGGAAGTCATTTTCACCAAAGGTCTCAATGTTATGTATAGGACAGAGGTTGGTGCTGGAATCTGGAAGAAATTTACTACATAATCTTGATTTTTATTTTTTTTAATTTAAAAAACAAGTTTAAATCTACTGGATGCTGAAGTGAATAGGGAACTTGTAGATTAGTAGGATGCTTTTGGTCCTCTGTGCTTTCCAGAATATGTCAGACAGCAGAGACAAGTGCTTTATATAGCCTGGAATTGGAAGGTGCCTCCGAGAATGGAGTGGTAGTGGAGATCAGGAGGGCAGGCAATGGCTGAAAACACACTGGAACCACAGAAGAGGTTTCCGTAGGCAGAGTGATAAAATTGGTGGGTATTGTCATACAGGCACAAAGTACATGGCAGAATCTTTGTCAGTGACTCCCATTGGTGTCCCAAAAACGCAGGCAACATAATTCTTGCCTGTCATAAACACGAGACTGTAAGTCTGGGGATGTTCCAAATATATCAGAGTCAACTTCATGAGGTGAGGAAGCGTTTATTCAAAAATTTACCACCAGCCTGCCTGAAAAAATTCACTTAAGCTCTAGTGATAAACAAAAGGTAACTTGTTATTTACCTACTTCACTAGCAAATGTGATGCCTTTTTTTTTCTCATCCCATGGACTGAGCAAACGAACGCTGGACTTACCACAGCTGAGGTAACCTCTGAAGGAAAAGAACTGGGATACAACAGTACAGCTGCTGAGGATGTCGGAGTTAGCCATGTAGGAGGAGCTGTTAGGAATGGGGCTGTCTGGAGGGAATTGGACAGCAACGGAGGCTGTCCAGATTAATGTGTCAGTCATGCTTTGAGGCTGGGCTAGGGTCAAGGCAAGCAGAGACAGTGAAGGTACTGGCTATAGCGGAAGAGTGGTTTCGGAGTACCGGACACCCTGGTGTGGAGGTTGAAATGTGTGCAGGTTACCATTGATGAGGGATGACTAAAAACAGAAGGCAGCTGGTTATCAAAGCACTTTCCAATTTGCTGAAGAGTAATTGCAAACATCTTGAAATAGCAAGGGCTTCAAATAAACCCATGCTTCATCTTCTTCTCAGGCAACCTCATAAGTTCGATTTGAAAATAGAATTCTTCCACCTAAACGTCGTGTTTCATAGGCTCCATTTGTAGCAGTCTTGTTTCTTCCAGTCTAGAAAATACAGTATTCTGACTGGAGGGTTTGGAGGAAGAACATTAAGGAATCAGTGTTCTGGGTATAAAGAAATATAAAATCTTCCATTTTGACCAAAAAATACAGTGGCGCTACTTGCTGTGAGAAACTTAGTCATGAATATACTGGGTAAAATTTTCTGTTGATCTGGCGCCTGTTTACTAGTGAGGGATGTCACTACCTATTTTAAGTGTGTATCATAGAATCATAGAATCATAGAATGGTTAGAGTTGGAAGGGACCTTAAAGATCATCAAGTTCCAATTCCCCTGCCATGGGCAGGGACACCTCTCACTAGAGCAGGTTGCTCAAAGCCCCATCCAGCCTGGCCTTAAACACTTCCAGGGATGGGGCCTCCACAACTTCCCTGGGTAACCTGTTCCAGTGCCTCACCACCCTCACAGTAAAGAACTTCTTCCTCATATCTAATCTAAATCTCCCCTCTTCCAATTTAAAACCATTACCCCTTGTCCTATCACTAGACTTCCTGACAAAGAGTCCCTCTCCAGCTCTCCTGTAGGCTCCCTTCAGGTACTGAAAGGCTGCTATCAGGTCTCCCCGGAGCCTTCTCTTCTCCAGGCTGAACAGCCCCAGCTCTCTCAGCCTGTCCTCATAGGAGAGGTGCTCCATCCCTCTAATCATCTTAGTGGCCCTTCGCTGGACCTGTTCCAACAGTTCCATGTCCTTTCTATGTTGAGGACTCCAGAGCTGGACACAGTACTCCAGGTGGGGTCTCACAAGCGCAGAGTAGAGGGGGAGAATCACCTCCCGTGCCCTGCTGGCCACGCTTCTTTTGATGCAACCCAGGATACGGTTGGCTTTCTGGGCTGCCAGCGCGCACTGCCGGCTCATGTTGAGCTTCTCATCCATGAGCACTCCCAAGTCCTTCTCCTCAGGGCTGCTCTCCAGCCATTCTCTGCCCAGCCTGTATTTATGCCTGGGATTGCCACGTCCCAGGTGTAGGACTCTGCACTTGGCTTGGTTGAACTTCATGCCATTTGCATTAGCCCACCTCTCAAGCCTGTCCAGGTCCCTCTGGATGGCATCCCTTCCCTCCAGTGTGTCAACCGCGCCACCAAGCTTGGTGTCATCGGCAAACTTGCTGAGGGTGCACTCGATCCCACTGTCCATGTCTCCAACAAAGATGTTAAATACTACTGGTCCCAGTACTGACCCTTGCGGGACACCACTCGTCACTGGCCGCCACATGTATCTCTGTCCTTGTAAAACGTAGCACTATTCCGACCAGTGTTAGCTTATTTCCTCTTTTTTGTAAATCACTCTAGGGAAGCTCACGTTTATGGCCCGGGTGGAAATCTTGGTGGTACGCAGAAAACATGTTCAAGTGATATGGCCATGTAATCTTCATAAAGTGTATACTATAAATGCCAAGAAATCAGGGTCACCTTAGGTAATTTAGATTAGGTTCTCTTTGAACTGTGTGGCTTGCTTTGGAGCCAATATCCTGCTTTTCCTACAACCAAGGAAATCCTGCTGATGTCAGTATAATTCCAGGCGTGCGTGCCAGGATATCTGAGAGAAAACTTGTCACAGTGACTTGAATTGGAGAACGCTATTTATCTTGCTTCTGCAGTTCCAGGACTCTGGAACTTGACCCATTTGTTAGTTCAAAATATTTGGTGATCTTGTAGTCACTCTGGGGAAGAAACTTGTTCAACAGGATTTTGGATGGGACTAACCATATATGCCATATATAAAGCCAACAAAAGGGTGGAGTGGCAAAAAGGAGCTTTTATTTTGTTTTTCCTTCCGTAGGTGGCAAGTTGGCAGAATTCTTTGCAGAGCTGTTATTTTAGATGCTGCTGGAATTCTGTTCAAGTACTGTAAAAAGACTGCCTTGAAGATTTCGTTGTTTTTTTAAACAGGGGAGAAAACCCACTTAGTTAAAGCACTGGACCTGTGCATAAAAAGGAAGTGAGCGTCATTATTGCTGCTTCACAGCTTACGGAACTGAAGTGTAGAGAAGTGAGCCTGGCTTGTCCGAGATCACACAGCACAGAGAATTGGATGCCGCGGTAGAACCAGGAGCAGAATGCTGCTTTTTCACTCTGAAGCAACATCCAGTCCATTAGAGAGTAAAACCTTGTAGCAGCCCAACAGTCACTAGGTTCATTTAAAAATATGAAAACTTCCATCCCCAAAGACCTGCTCAAATCAGACTTTCTTTGAAATTAACACTTTGGGTTTAGTTAGAAAAATAGGTGAAAGACAATCCAGACTTGCTGCTACTAAATAAATGTATTCTAGAGTACAGCTTAATTTTTTTTTCCTAAATTGAAATATGCTGGAAAAGACTAAAGCCAGTAGCAAATTTACAGTCTGTCCTTCCAAAATACTTAATGTATGAAAAATCTGAGAGGAAGAGAGAGAAGGGTGATAGCTGTACATGTGCTTCTTTTTTTCCTCTGTTGTAATTTCTGGAATGACTTTGCATACTGTTTGACTGTAAATTCAAACTTAAAGTACAGCATCAGTGTCAGCCATGGTTATGGCTCTGGCACCCACTGTTCTTAGTGATGATTTTTTCACCTCTTTGGATTTCTGAGGCTTTAGCATCCTTATGGTCTGCATCAACAGATTGCAGATGAGAAATTGGCTGTAGTCTTTTCCAGCAAAATCTGTAATGATTATTTCTTTTGTGTGGTTTGTATTTTGGTAGAATGCTTATCTGTTCAAAAGTTAAGGTTCCCATAGCAATGTTAACATGGCCACATTGCACATATGCAGCATTTTCAATAACTGTTAATTTATGCTCTGCTATATATCTTAAATGTGGCTGAATTACTGTTGCTGTGGGAACCTAAACTTTTGAGCCTCCTGACTTCTTTGCCGAGCTTAATGCCCAATTATAAAATTTTGCAGTCTAAAAATGGTGCCAGCATTGAACTCCTTTCTTAGTCTCCTGAGAGTGGGATATGTTAGAAAACAGTGGGCAAAGTTGAAAGAGATCCTGTGTGTATTTTCCAGTAAAACGTTTTAAATTTTACTTCTGTCTAAGCTAGTTACCCTAGAACAGACAGCACAATAACTGCGCAGTCCAGGGTATGCCCCCAGTTCCTTCAGAAACCAAGTACTGGTACAGCTGGTACATACCTCTACCAACATTTACCTTTGCAGGCAGGGATTTTTGTGGTGTAGACCAGGACCACCCTCGGCAGCAATTTATGACCATGTGAGTACAGAGGAGAAGGCATTCAATAGCATGGATAATATTTTCATATCCCATGATGAAGTACATCTACCAGCAGTAATACTTGGAGTATGCTCTTGAAATTCCTTGAGGTACTTGTGATTTCATAGATGGAGTTCTGTACCGATGACTTAAGGGAACTATTAGCCATAGCTCTTGTAAGTGAATGCAGATTCTTCTCGAAGCTAAACAGTAGGGGTCTCTAGTTGTGTAACGAGATCTTCTGCAGTGTTCCTTCCAGGAGCGCTACATTTTAAGGATTCGCCTGTATGAGGAAAATTGATTGGCAGGACTGTTCTCTGCTAGCTATTAGGGTATAATTTAGCTGTTCCAGAATAACTCCCACATGTGGATGAAATATTCCAAAATAAAAATGATTTTATTCTATAACAATTATTTCACTTTGGAAATGGAGTAATTATCCCAGAATAAAATAATCACTCTACTTCCAGAGCAGAATAATTATTACAGAATCAGAGTTGCTTATTTTGGACTAGTGCATGAGCACCGAGGAGCTGTTGTGGAGAAGTTATTCTACTTTATTTGCCCTCCCTAGTGTTTACAGGCAAGTGAATCCTGCTGGTCATACTGTGCAGCTGGTGGCACTGAAGTTGTGTTGCAGAACGTACATGCTGCAAAGAGGGGTCTTCAGTCATTAAACAAAGGCTTCAGGTGAAAAAAAAAATAATTTTAGTATAGCAAGTCTTTGAGATCTACAGGTATTTTTAGAGGTTGATTATTAGTACAGGTGATTCAGAAATAGTTGACTTAAATCATGTGTCTGTTCCTAGCATGACACAAGGCTTCGTGGGGTTTTTAATACTGCGAGGCCCTGCTGATGGGGCTTATCCAGGGCCAGAGGGTTGGAAATGGAGGCAGCGCTCAAGTGAGAATGAAACCATGCCTGTAGGAGGTCAGTTAAGCAATGGAAGAGACTACGGAGGGGAGGGGAGGGGTTGCTCTTTATTAGGTTCTTCAACATGTCTAGGAGCCTACCCCTGCCCTAGCCAAACCAGGCTGTGCACGCTGTGCTGTGCTTCCCAGGAGAGGCAGAGTGGCCGCGTCCCACGGGAGCCGCGTCAGGCTGGAGGCGCCAGCCCAGGCTCAGCTGGGTGCGTGCCTGGGGCGGGAGCAGGAAGTCTCGGGATGCCGATGTCTGAAGGAAACTTGACATATTTCCAGAGTCGGTGCGGTTCACTGGTGACGACATACAATCGCTGTCACCTAGGAAATGAAACGCGTTCCCATGGCAACCCCAAGGCTGTGTTATTACTCAGCTTCAAAATGTTGACAGTTGGAAAAAGGCCTCTTCTGATACCACCCCTCACCCCAAGGCTTCCCCCCCCCTTTAATAAATGTGCTTTATTATTTAATCTGAAACAGGGGAAAGGCATATATTTAACTCAAGATGCTTCATGGAAATAAACCCTTGGTGGGGGTGGGGTGGCGAGCGGGATGTTTTACTCACTAGAAGACTCCGCTGCCTCCTAAAATAGTTCCAGATCCTGTAAAGGTAATTTTAATGAAGTGTATAGCACTTCAGTTGGCTTAAATCATCAGACAGCTCCTGAAATTATTTTGCTGGATCCTTTTACATAGTTTGAATCACTCTGAAAGTCTCCAGCTGTAAACTGTAGCTTTGTTTTGTAACCATATAAATAACTGGGAAATGAAACCTTCATTTTACGGTAGTAGGAATGGAGACACTCTTGCTACATGCTTGCTGCCTTCAGTATTTCTTCAGTACTTATTTTCCATGGTCTTTTCCCTTCAGTTACGTGCCCAGATCTTCTCATCAGTCCTACTGGCAGCACCTGTGCCTGCACAGGCATGCTTTGCAAAGCAATGGGTATGAACTTGTCGGGGGTAAATGCTGAAGTTAGTTATTTGTGGCAAAAAGGACTGTGCTTCTTGCTGAGAAGCTCACTGACAGCAACGGGGGCTTACGGCCCCAGCACCTGCTGCTGTTTCTGTGTGACCTTAGTTGAGGTTGCATGGATGGGAAGGATTTCATCACAGTGATTCTCAGCTTGTTCGAGTGTCTTTTTCTTGCTATCTCAAGTCTTGTCAGTGTTGACAGTGTCTCTGAAATTCATGTTTTCTGCACGTTTTCGTCAGTACTCCCTGCTTCTTTGTACTAAAGTCTTTAGTGAAAATATTAGGACCAACCTGCGAGGAATACAAGTTCTCTCCTGTAGATAGTGCTTCTCAGCTGTTTCTCCACCTTTTTAATACCTCCAGCAGTCATTTTCTTCCATTAATGACTTAATTCTGTGTGGCATTATATCAAACACTTTTCAAGTAGATGAGAAGAACCTCTTCTGGTTTTTGTTTCTGGTGGTTTGGTTTTTTTTTCCCCAAAAAGGTTACTTTTTTAAAAGGTCTTCCAAGTTAGACTAGCACAGTCTATCTTACTTTCTTTTCAGCTCCATGTCTTCTTTTATCCTTTGAGAAGAAGATCTGTTGTAAACGCTTGCATGCAAGTAAGATTCCATGGCTTCTTGGATCCTTTCTCCCCACGGCCCTTCTGAAATGAAGGTCCTATGTCTGCTGTTCTCCAGTTGATATCTCCCTGTGCCTGCCTTCATTAGGAATATGTAGATGTGAACCAGCAATTTTAGCCTTTCAGAGTCCTATTGTGGTTACTTGTGCCCTTCCCCTCTGTGTACTAACACATCTGTGAATACACTGAGCATTTGGCTTGCTTGCAAAATTTGTTTCCATATCTTCATTCTCTTTAGTCATCCTGCTATAACAGACATCTTCATTATCATACTTACTTGTAACTCAGACAAAGCATTCATAGAATCATGCAGATTGGAAGAGACCTTTAAGATAGACTCCAACCATAAACCTAACACTGCCAAAACCACCCCTAAATCATGTCCCTCAGCACCACATCTACCTGTCTTTTAAATACCTCTAGGGGTGGAGATTCTACCTCCTCCCTGGGCAGCCTGTTCCAATGCTTGACAACTTTTTACTTGAACAGATTTTTCCTAATATCCAATCTAAGTCTTCCCTGGTGTAACTTGTGACCATTTCTTCTCATCCTATTGCTTGTTAGTTGGGAAAAGAGATCAACCCCCACCTCTCTACAACATCCTTTCAGGTAGTTGTAGAGAGCAATAAGGTCTCCCCTCAGTCTCCTTTGCTCCAGGCTAAACAACCACAGCTCCCTCAGCCGCTCCTCATAAGACTTGTTTTTTAGACCCCTCACCAGCTTCGTTGCCCTTCTCTGGACACGCTCCAGCACCTCCATGTCTGTCTTGTAGTGAGGGACCAAAAACTGAACATTTGATGTGGGGCCTCACCAGGGCTGAGTACAGGGGGACGATCACTTTCTTAGTCCTGCTGGCCACACTATTCCTGATACAAGCCAGGATGCTGTTGGCCGCCTTGGCCACCTGGGCACACTGCTGGCTCATACTCAGCCAACTGTCAACCAACACCCCCAGGTCCTTTCCCGCCAGGCAGCTTTCCAGCCACTCTTCCCCAAGCCTGTAGCGCTGCAGGGGGTTGTTGTGACCCAGGGGCAGGACCCTGCACTTGGCCTTGTTGAACCTCATACCATTGGCCTCAGCGCATTGATCCAGCCTGTCCAGATCCTTCTGTAGGGCCATCCTGCCCTCAAGCAGATCAACGCTCCCGTTCAGCTTGGTGTTGTCTGCCAACTTACTGAGGGTGCACTCGATCCCCTCATCCAAAACATCGATTAAGGTACTAAAGAGAACAAGCCCCAGTACTGGGGTCCTGGCAAACACCACTTGTGACTGGCTGCCAACTGGATTTAACTCCATTCACCACCAGTCTGTGGGCCTGGCCATCCAGCCAGACTGTTACCCAGCAAAGTATACGCCTGTCCAAGCCATGAGCAGCAAGTTTCTCCAGGGGAATGCTGTGGGAAATGGTGTTGAAGGCTTTACTAAAGTCCAGGTAGACAACATCCACAGCCTTTGCCTCATCCACCAAGCAGGTCACCTTGTCACAGAAGGAGATCAGGTTAGTCAGGCAGAACCTGCCTTTCACAAACCCATGCTGCCTGGGCCTGATCTCCTGGTTATCCTGTACGTGCTGCATGATGGCACTCAGGATGATCTGCTCCATAAGCTTCCGAGGCACCAAGGTCAGACTGACAGGCCTGTAGTTCCCCAGATCCTCCTTCTGGCCCTTCTTGTGGATGATTGTCACACTTGCCAACCTCCAGTCAGCTGGGACTTCCCAGGTTATCAGGACTGCTGATAAACGATGGAAACTGGCTTGGTGAGCACTTCTGCCAGCTCCCTCAGTACCCTTGGGTGGATCCTGTCCAGCCCCATAGACTTGTGTAGGTCTAAGTCATGTAGCAGGTCACTCACCATTTCCTCTTGGATTACGGGGGCTTCATTCTGTGTGCTGTCCCCATCTACTAGCTCAGGGGGCTGGGTACTTGGGGATCAACGACGTCAAACTTAGACCAGCCTTCATTTCCATTCACTTAGGCTTGATACCATACTTGTATTAGTTTTTGCAGTGTGCCATCTGCAATGTGCCCCTTCTTTTTCTGTCTTTATTCTCTTGTTAATACAGAAAAAAAAAATTGCCCCCCTTCCCCCAGCACTTAGTAAAGTATATCTTGGCTTGATTTTTGATAATTTTCACTTACCCTTTCCCTTCTTGATCTCTGGTATTAGGAAGATTTCATCCTCTTTTCCATTATGTGGTAGGCTTTCCATGTACTCGTCTTATGCTCCTTCAGGTATTTATTCATCCACTAGAGCTAATGCCCCTTAACACAAGTTCTCCTAATTACTGAAGATATAATTTCAGTATTTGTATCCAGGGTACCTCTTGGAGAAGTTCCAGACCTGCTTCACAGTCAAGTCCCTGACATCCTCAGTCCATCTGATTTTACTAATAGAGTTTATCAAAGCTGTCTGTTTTCCTTGTAGAAATCTGTTGTGAACTTGCTTTCTTTGTATTTCCAGTTAATTTAAACAGCGACCTCTTGTCATCCTTCTGTCCAAGGTCATATTCTACGTCTGGATTTTTCTATAATGTCCTTACTGCTCACCAAAAGCAAATATAACTTGCTTTTGTTATTGCATTGAATAGCTGAAGAGGTCAGAGTAGCTGATTGTATCTGTCATCTTTAGCTCCTTAATTCTATGAGAAAAAGGTTTATTGTTGTTAATATTATTACTCCTTGCTAATGCTGTTGAATAAAACCTATCATTTTACTGTGAGATGCTGTACTTATTTCACTGTAAATGCTGAAATTAAACTTCTGATGTAGTCTGGAAGAAAGCAATCTGGAATAGCTCACGGTTTTCCATTTGGTGAAACTTTTTGTGCATATTGAAGTTTACATGTAGTGCCACTTCATTCTGGATCACCTAATAATCAGTAATATATGAATTCCTGTATGTTGAGAAGCTGCTATGGACTGTTGCAGTGTTTCACTGCCTGCGCTAAAACTACTGCTGCCTTGGATGGGCATCAGGATTTCTCCCTCGATGTTTTACAGATGTCTTTGTGAGGAATCTTTCACCTGGAAATGTAAAGGTATTTCAGTACCTACCTCACTGTTAACTCTCCTTGTAAGGTTGATGTTGAATACTCCCATCTGCTGATTCAGAAGGTGCTGACTAACCTAACCACTGTTGGGTAATCTCTTGGCTGTGACCTCCAGTCAATTGAGATGTTGTGAGGTCATAGAGAGATGAAATGACAGATCGGTCACAAGGCGGACCGGAACGTATTAAACCTTCGCAAAGAAGGTAGAAAATCTTGTCCTACAACTTGGTTTTGTCTATATACCCTAATGCTCAGAGACTATTTGAAATAGATGTTAGGTTTCTAACTACTTTGGGAGACTGCAAGTGCCAGTAGATCAGGACAAGCTTTCTTTGTTGGACGCTGATCAGAACTGTGTGGGAAGGTGGAGTCATAATGTAACAAAAATAAGAACAGCACAGGTGCAATGTGTATTCCCTCTTTGTCACGTACTTAAATGCAGATATCTGAGGTAATGTTAAACATGGACTGTAGGTGGGATTTCCCCCACCTCACCCCCAGCACTCATTAAAACCCATAAAAAGTAAAATGTTTGAGTAGAAGTCAGGTATTTGAAGATTGATTTAGGGACCGAAGCACAGGCAAGCACGTAACGCAATTTTATATTTGTTGTGGTACCTGAGGCATTGGTAAAGAGGTGGCAGATATGTTGCGGGGTTTATGGGAGACCCACCCTCTTCTAGGGCAGGAGCTAAAAGCCAGACTTGAGTACCTTATGATGTCTAAAATGATCATGCACATCTAAGTTTAAGCACTTGAATCCCTCTCCAAGTCTAGGCTTTACCCTTTGGTGTCACTGTTCTGTTGGATGCTTGTCCATTCACACAAATGACTACATGTGCAAAAGCTGTGCTTGCAAGTTTCCTTTTTCTGTCACTTACTCTCAAACAATAAGCTTTTCGGGTGCTATGGGAGCTGTGAGTCCTTGCTGTTGTGCCTCACGGTCGTTATTCTTCTATCAAAGGAAGATCCTTCTCCTGAGCTCATCAGGGAAAAGGAGATACTTTGATAAGGTCATTGATTCCTCTTTGCTGACCTTGACAGAGGGAAAGGGATTAAAGATCTAGTTTTTATTTTATTTTTGTAAGCTTCCTCAAGGTAGAGAACCACTTTTTTCACTTCAGCTTCTCCCCCCATCCCTCATGTTTTTCATTAGCCTCCTCTGCCCCCCCACGTCAACATCCTGTCTCTGGTTACTCTAGAAGGTGTATATCCACAATCCTATGTAATCATTGGAGGGCAAAATGTCCTGCAAGCTTAGCAGACAGTGCTGTTTCTGACTAGTGAGTCATAGTTTGGAGACTGATCACAGTGAAGACCAATAAGATATTAGAGAACAGGGAGATTAAGGGGGGAGGAAGAAAAAGGTTGCTGAGCAACAACATGACATAAGCATTGCTACAATCTATTTTTACAGCAAGAAGGTTGCAGAAGACTATAGAAAACATTTATTTTCCAGATCCTTATTCATATCTGTGAGATGACAGTGGCCTGAAGGGAAGAAATACTGTACTGACTTAGCTAGTAGCTGTGCCCTTATAATTGCCTCACTGTATGGCCAGGAGTTGGCAGCAGATTAGAAGAGAACAGTCATGTACAATGATCATCCCACAGTTTCTGAGGGGAAAAGGCTGTAACACAAGTAGATATAGTAGAGAAGCACAACTGCCAGTAACATCCGGAAGTCACTTTTTCCACACGCGTCAGATATATGAAACGTTCTTATTTCTTAAAAAGTCCAAATTATGTTAGCATAAATTTTCTTTGGCCAGCCAAGATGTCTGCCACATAAATTATTCAGTGCTTGAGACAAGGGCATGAGCATCTTTTCTAGCTCTTCTTTTCACATACCTTCCTGATCCCCTAGGAACAATCCCATTCCCTCCCCCCTCCCCGGTTTTATGTCCAGAATGGGCTAACTGTAATCATGCAATTTGTCACTCTCTTCTATGGGGACATTCAACAGCAGTCAGGAGGGGGAGTCAAATCTAGCCATCACAGTGCAAAGATCACAAGTTTGATTAGCTGGAGTCCTGAAACCAAATGGAGCCATGCCAGTTATGGCCTCATCAAAGGAGGGTGGTTGATCTTTTTGGCAAGAGGTGAACTGCAAACAATTGATGTAGCCTATGACTTCAAAATATAGATGGTTTACCAACTACAGTAGCATGTTGCTTGATTAGTTTGGCATTGGACAGAGGAGCAAAGTGGTAAGATAGGAAGAAAGTGGAAAAATTTGAGCAGGAGCAGACGTGGCATGAATTAAAAATAAATACTTCATCTAAATTTGCTATAAAACTTTTAAACTGCTTGAAGGCCAAGAGGGAATAACTTTGCACAGTGGCAGCGTTCCTTTATAAAGCGTTACCAGAAACTTTAGGAACAAGTTCCTGTGAAACTACTTCATAACTTTCAGTTAAAGCAAAAATTACATTAAATCCTTATCGTGTCCCATTCTAAAAATGATCTTGTTGGCTTGTGAAGTGTTCTGTATTGTTTCTTACTCTTTAATTTAATAATAATGTTAAATATAGACTTTCAAATCCCAGCGTTTGAAGTCTACAGCTCACATGAAAAGTTGAAAAAGCCACCATCAGTTTATTTGGTGCTTTTTCCATATACTTTGTTCTCTTTTCTGCTGTCTTCTGTTTGAGTTCCTCATTACTGAGAAGGCTTTAAAAAAGTGTTGAGGCACCAATTGTGAACTCCATGCAAGATATATCCACAATTTACTTAATTTTTAAATAGGCAGCGTCGTTTAGTTTGCCTGTGGCAATCAAATGAACCCATCTACGTAAAACATTTTACATAATTTTTTGATGTACCTGAAACAGGAAGAGTATTTCTCTCTTGAGATGAATTTTGAATGTGTGTTTTTTCCTCTGTTTTAGTTTTTATGGATGCCTTTTCAATATTAACACTTTTAAGCAATATAGTCCTTCTCAATTACGATTTACTGTCATTCCACACAAATTTGTTCCCTATATCAATTTGCCTGATTATTATTTACTTTGCATCAAACAAAACATCCTGTTAATTCGAGTTAGATTTTGTAATGGCATCCCATATAATTTGTTTCCCTTAAACAGTAATTTTTTTTTAAATGCCTTTGACCTGCTGTGGTGAGGATTCATGCATTACCATGTCTGTGTGCCTGGGGACATTCGTGTTACGCATTTGGGAACTTGAATTACAGTCCAAGAACTAGTTCTTTTGTTTCGAGTAACAATAATATATATAAATCAATTGTAATACTCTTGTTTTGTCTCTTGCTCAGCTGTTTTCTTTATATTCTAACATTTGCTGCCATCCTGTGGTACAGGGAGAGGCACACATACACAAACAAATGTTGGTAGAGTAACGTAAATGGCGAATATGTTAAACATACAGCATGAAGGAAGCTGTAGAGGTGTTGAGACAAGGAAATACAGGCAGATAGTCTTCACTTGTTGCTAGTTTGAGCAGTGTAGCGTGCAGCTCTTTCTCACAGATACCAGAAGGGAGGCTCATGTGTTGTTTGCAAGAATGGAGAGAAGTTTTTATGTAGTTCCACTGAAGGTGCTAAGGAAATCTGAGGTTTGGCTTTTTTAAATAAGGAATTCTTCTTTAAAAAAAAAAATTCTCAAACACCTTCCCTCCTTACTGCTTAGCTATTACAGTGATAAAGGCTTCAAGAGCTGTCAAATGCCAGATGCTTGAAAAAAACTTGTTCATAGTGCTACAAAGAAGGGAGACTTGTGCAAAGGCTGCTGAGCAGAAAAACCAGGTTCTTATATACTGGTTTGATCAGCAATGATGAGGCAAACCTAGGCCCGGTTTTTGTGACAAACTGAGAAAGAAGGTGATAATGCTTTAGATTAGCTGGTATCTTACTGGCTTATGTATTTACATTGATTATGTAAGGTCCAACAGATATGGCGGACACTCGTCTGGATCTTTTCTGTCTAGTAGGATTGTTACCTTTGAGAGGAGGATGGGTACTCTAAGCAAGATGGAAGACCGAAATGTTTCCATGTTGCTCTTAACAATGAATTTCACCCAGAATGAGACATGTTTCTGATTCTTGCCGAGGGCTTTGGTTTCAACAAATCAGTATAGTCTGATGAAAGACCTCTCAAAATAAAAACTCAGATCAGCTATAAAAGTAGTGTCTATATTCCTTTATAAAGATGTTTAACAGTTGTATATAGTGCTTATCATCTGAAACAAAAGTGCCTTGGAGGCAAACGTTGGAGAGTGGCTCTTTCTCTTCTGTCTTTGCTCACCTGCTCCCTCTCTTCACCTTCTGAGGGTCCAGCCTTCAGCCTGCCGGCTGGGACTAGCATGGACAGGGCTTCCAGAGGATTTCTGCATACTAGAGAGAACAAAGGACAACTTCCGATTCTTGGATCATCTTGTGACCCAGTCAGCTTTCCCCAATCCTGTAAAGCATTTTGTGATTAATAAACAGATGGATTAATACAGGCTCACACTGAATGACTTTATAGGTATATGAAAACTGAGATCAAAGTTTTCTGGAGGTAGAGAAGAAATCAAAAATCCACAAATAGTACTATTCTTATTTTAGGTGTTGCAGTAGGCAGTCTGTGCCTTTCCTGAGGCAGCCATACTTGGTTGTATACAGGGAAGTAAAATCTTGTAGAATTTGATCTACAAGTGTGAGGAAACAGAATTACACTTGAGTCTAAAACTCTTTGGCTCTACTTCCTGAGTTTCTATTACTTGCCACTGGTGTTTTCTGGTAAGATTTGTCCCCTTATTCCTCTTGGCAAGCCAGATTTTTTTTTTTTCTTACTTCTCTTTCCTTGCCTTTTCAAGGAGCAAGAGATTGTGAGGTCTTCTGGCAAAGTAAGAGGCATTCAGATTTCCTTCTCCACCAAGACAAGATAACTAAACATGTAGTTGTTGTTATTCTCTAGTGAGTGCTACTTGAAGTACTTGTTGCTTCTGAGCTTAGTGCCAAGTTGGCTGGCATGACTGGAAAAAGTTTTGTCTTTCTGTTCTTCTAGGCGAACAGGGTGGAGAACAGACCCTTCACTAGTTCTAGCAAAGACTTGGTGAGGCTATAAATGTTAACAGTCCCAGAGAAGACCCAAGGCAGTGGAGCAGTGAGCCAGCTCTCTAGGCAGAGATAAGATGGAAAGAGCATTCCATGAGCAAATCCTCCTGGAAGCCACTTCCAAACATATTAAGGATAAGACGCTGATTTGGAGTAGTTAGCATGGATTTATGATGGGAAAATCATGCTTGACCAGCTGGATAACTTTCTATGATGAGATGACTGTCTCGGTGGTTGTAGGGAGAGCAGTGGATGATTTTTAGCAAGGCTTTTGAAACTCTCTTATCCTCGTTGACAAGCTGATGAAGTACAGGCTAGATAAGTGGACAGTGAGGTGGACTGCAAACTGGCTGAACTTCTGAGCTTGAAGGGTTGTGACCAGTGACATGAAGTCCAGCTGGAGTCCAGGCACTTAGTGTTCCCTAGAGATTGACACTGGGGCAAATAGTATTTAACATCTTTATTAATGAACCTGGATGGTGGGACAGAGTATACCCTCAACAAGTTTGCAGATGATACAAAACTGGGAGATGGAGTCAATGCACCAAATGGTTATGCTGCAATTCAGACAGGCTGTAGAAGTGAGCCAACAGGAAGCTCATGAAGGTCAACAAAGGCAAAGGTCCTGAGTCTGGGGAGAAAGAGCTCCATGTACCAGCACGTGCTGGGAGCTGACTGGTCAGAAAACAGCTTTGCAGAAATTGAACTGTTTTTTTTTCTGGTGCACAACAACATAGACACGAATCAGCAAGGCACCCTTGTGGCAAAGTCGGCCAACAGCATCCTGGTCTGCATCAGGGAGAGCATCACCAGGGGAGGGGAGGGGAGGGGATCCTTCCACTCAGCACTGGTGAGATACATCTGGAGCACCATGCCCAGTTCTGGGCTTGCCTCAGAGGGGCAAAAGATATGAATATACTGGGGTGAGTGCAGCGAAGAGCCATGAAGGTGATTAAGGCTTGGGGCATTTGGTGTCTGAGGAGAGGCTGAGTGAGCCAGGGCTGTCCAGTCTACAGAAGAGAAGAGTTGGGGGCGGGGGGGAGGGAATCTGATCAATGCTTATACATATGTGATGGGGGGTGGGGAATAAAGAAGATGGAGCCAAATTCTTCTTGGTGGTGCCCACCAACAGGATAAGAGGTGGTTGATGCAAACTGAAACACAGTAGCTACTGTTTAAACATAAGAAAAATATTTTTTAAATTTACGGGTGATTGAAAAGTGGCACAAGTTGACAAGAGGGGTTGTGGAGTCTCCATCCCTGNGTCTTTGCTCACCTGCTCCCTCTCTTCACCTTCTGAGGGTCCAGCCTTCAGCCTGCCGGCTGGGACTAGCATGGACAGGGCTTCCAGAGGATTTCTGCATACTAGAGAGAACAAAGGACAACTTCCGATTCTTGGATCATCTTGTGACCCAGTCAGCTTTCCCCAATCCTGTAAAGCATTTTGTGATTAATAAACAGATGGATTAATACAGGCTCACACTGAATGACTTTATAGGTATATGAAAACTGAGATCAAAGTTTTCTGGAGGTAGAGAAGAAATCAAAAATCCACAAATAGTACTATTCTTATTTTAGGTGTTGCAGTAGGCAGTCTGTGCCTTTCCTGAGGCAGCCATACTTGGTTGTATACAGGGAAGTAAAATCTTGTAGAATTTGATCTACAAGTGTGAGGAAACAGAATTACACTTGAGTCTAAAACTCTTTGGCTCTACTTCCTGAGTTTCTATTACTTGCCACTGGTGTTTTCTGGTAAGATTTGTCCCCTTATTCCTCTTGGCAAGCCAGATTTTTTTTTTTTCTTACTTCTCTTTCCTTGCCTTTTCAAGGAGCAAGAGATTGTGAGGTCTTCTGGCAAAGTAAGAGGCATTCAGATTTCCTTCTCCACCAAGACAAGATAACTAAACATGTAGTTGTTGTTATTCTCTAGTGAGTGCTACTTGAAGTACTTGTTGCTTCTGAGCTTAGTGCCAAGTTGGCTGGCATGACTGGAAAAAGTTTTGTCTTTCTGTTCTTCTAGGCGAACAGGGTGGAGAACAGACCCTTCACTAGTTCTAGCAAAGACTTGGTGAGGCTATAAATGTTAACAGTCCCAGAGAAGACCCAAGGCAGTGGAGCAGTGAGCCAGCTCTCTAGGCAGAGATAAGATGGAAAGAGCATTCCATGAGCAAATCCTCCTGGAAGCCACTTCCAAACATATTAAGGATAAGACGCTGATTTGGAGTAGTTAGCATGGATTTATGATGGGAAAATCATGCTTGACCAGCTGGATAACTTTCTATGATGAGATGACTGTCTCGGTGGTTGTAGGGAGAGCAGTGGATGATTTTTAGCAAGGCTTTTGAAACTCTCTTATCCTCGTTGACAAGCTGATGAAGTACAGGCTAGATAAGTGGACAGTGAGGTGGACTGCAAACTGGCTGAACTTCTGAGCTTGAAGGGTTGTGACCAGTGACATGAAGTCCAGCTGGAGTCCAGGCACTTAGTGTTCCCTAGAGATTGACACTGGGGCAAATAGTATTTAACATCTTTATTAATGAACCTGGATGGTGGGACAGAGTATACCCTCAACAAGTTTGCAGATGATACAAAACTGGGAGATGGAGTCAATGCACCAAATGGTTATGCTGCAATTCAGACAGGCTGTAGAAGTGAGCCAACAGGAAGCTCATGAAGGTCAACAAAGGCAAAGGTCCTGAGTCTGGGGAGAAAGAGCTCCATGTACCAGCACGTGCTGGGAGCTGACTGGTCAGAAAACAGCTTTGCAGAAATTGAACTGTTTTTTTTTCTGGTGCACAACAACATAGACACGAATCAGCAAGGCACCCTTGTGGCAAAGTCGGCCAACAGCATCCTGGTCTGCATCAGGGAGAGCATCACCAGGGGAGGGGAGGGGAGGGGATCCTTCCACTCAGCACTGGTGAGATACATCTGGAGCACCATGCCCAGTTCTGGGCTTGCCTCAGAGGGGCAAAAGATATGAATATACTGGGGTGAGTGCAGCGAAGAGCCATGAAGGTGATTAAGGCTTGGGGCATTTGGTGTCTGAGGAGAGGCTGAGTGAGCCAGGGCTGTCCAGTCTACAGAAGAGAAGAGTTGGGGGCGGGGGGGAGGGAATCTGATCAATGCTTATACATATGTGATGGGGGGTGGGGAATAAAGAAGATGGAGCCAAATTCTTCTTGGTGGTGCCCACCAACAGGATAAGAGGTGGTTGATGCAAACTGAAACACAGTAGCTACTGTTTAAACATAAGAAAAATATTTTTTAAATTTACGGGTGATTGAAAAGTGGCACAAGTTGACAAGAGGGGTTGTGGAGTCTCCATCCCTGGAGTTGTTGAAAACCCAACTACGTATGGCCCTGAGTAACCTGCTGTAGCTGACCCTGCTTGAGCAGAGGGGGTTGGACCAGATGATCTCCAGAGGTTCCTTCCCACCATCCTGAGATTCTTTGACTGCTGAGCTGAGTGACTGGCAAATGCTGCTAGAAGCACTTTCGGGAGGGGGAATCAAACCCAAAACCAAGAGAGAGGCATTTTATGCTGTGGAAAGTACTAGATACAGGCTATTAAGAAAGAGAAACTTTCATTTGACGGGAGAATTTGCTTTAAACAGTATCTTTTCATCCTTAAGCATATATATTGTTTTTTCTACTTGCTGCAGGATTATCCTGCCACGTTAGTAAAGCAGAACCCACAGATTTCCCTTAGATCAGCAGCTCAGAGGGCTTCATGAGTTTGGTAGCAAGGGGATGCATAAAATGTAAGTGCAATGCACATTACTGTATCCTGCTTTTTCTTTTTATTTTTTTTGGCAGAATTGGGACAGGCTGAGAGTGGGAAGTGCCAGTGGTCATCGTCCAGGGAATTTGTGGAAAAGACAGAGGATCCTTGAGAACAGGGCCTGGGTGTTTAGGGTCAGGGCCCTGGGGGCACCACCAGGTCCTGCCTGGCCCCAGCCCAGGACCCACCTCAGCCCCCAGAGCCATCAGCCCCTGCAGCGGGGCCGGTCTCCAGCTCCACACAGCCCTGCCTGGCCACAGACCCCATCCAGCTGGGCTCCCCCGTAGGCCCACAGTCTCTCCCCATCCCCGGGGAGATACCCGGTGCCAGGGGCTGGGGCTGCCCCAGCGCCCCGGCTGCCTGCTCCAGGCTGGGGGTGGGACGGGCACTGGCTGCCGGACCATGCTGGACCCCCATGGGCTGCCCCCAACTCCCAGGGAGCCCCTGCGGCCCTGAGAATTGCTCCGCGACCTTTCAAGGGATGTTCTGAGGCTGTTAGCGTTATGTTCGTTTAAAGTTCCGTGCATGCCATGGGTTTCTTTGGGACCCAGATCCCAGGCAGAGCTCCTGCAGGCAGGCAAATACCAGCACCCTTTGTCACAGCAGAGTCCTCGGGTGAAAACTTCTAAACTTTACCTATGTTTCACTGACTTTGAAAGACACTCATGCTGGAGTCAAATTAGAAAATGTAATGTGGGTACCTTGAGAACTTTATTCCTTTTATTTCTGTGACAGAGCCTTGCTATTAAAATAGCATAATAGATGTGCACTAGGTAGTGCATTAGGAGGGAAAAACAATGGGAAACTAACTTCTGAAAAGCTATAGATAGTGCACTAAATGGTGACTTTTTTTCTTGCTAACTTGGGTATCTTGTCATATGTTAATTAAATGCCTGGAAAAATCTTTAGGAGATAATAAGAAGATAATAGTGCATAGACTTTAATGTAAATTGGAAGCATTACGCTGGATCTCTTCGTCTGTCTCTACTTTTAAAGTTCAGTAAGAATTCTTTGCTCAAGCAATTCATCTTAATGTACTAAAAAGTAAGACAATTTAAAAGTAAATTAGTAAGTTGAAAAGCAAGCTTTCTGAATTACAGTGATTTGGTCTGTCTTCAGTGTTTGAACTCCCCATTTCCCACTTGTTTATGTATTGTTTCAGGGTTTATATAAAGGCTATCCTTGTCCTTGCTCATCTTTTCCCACTGGGAAAAATCAGATCTTGTATGTATTTGTCTGTCTCTCCTTCCTGCCCCTTTTTCCTTTCACTTTTGAAAGTCTGCTTCCTGTGGTTTTGACCACGGGTGTGAAACTATAGCCGGCGCATTCATGCGAAGGCGTTGGGAAAATGTCTGTCATGGCCATAATGAACTGAATTCTGCTCCCTTGGCACAGAAGATGGGAGAGGGACATGGCTTCTGATTATCCTCATGGCTGCACTGACTGGCGTTTGTCACTGTAAAGGCTGATACTCGCATTCCAGCAGGGCTAGAGCCTGTGAACCATACAAAGGAAGCTCACCATTCATCTTTGTCCTCCCCAACACTAATTGAAGAAAGAGCGCTTCGCTCTGAGGAGGAAGCCTAGGCAAAGCTGTGCTGTCCCATCACTATCTTGTTATCTTGTGAGACTGGATAGTTGCTTATGTGAGATCCAGATTAAAAAAAAGATGTTTGGAATGCATACACAGTCTGGCCGATATATTCATCCTGTAAGTTCCTGAACACCCTGATGCTTTTGGTGTTTTAACATCTTGTGTGGTCCACTGAAATCCTTCAGCAGAGGAATACGTTTCTCAAAACGCAGGGGAAAACAGGAATTTCTTTTACTTGCTTTCTGAATGTCACTTCATTTCTTTCTTTCCCTTTCTTCCTCCTTTCCTCACTCTCTCCTGGAAAGGAAGACTTGACGCTGCGTTCTGTATTGAGACCAGTTTTCCCATCTGTTCAAAGCATTATGTTTGAGAAGGCAGTCCTGGCTTTGAACTGTGGCTGCAGGTGTTCTCAGTTGGAAGGAACCGTGCTAATACCCTCCAGGATGCTTTCATGCAGCCTATGGAAATGGACCACTTGAAATCCCAAACAATTTCCACGGCAGATCAGAGTGCTGTCACTTATTTTGTCAAAAGTAGAGAAGTTATTTGCATGATGTCAATGAGTGTTGCACCTTGGATCAGAAAATGGGGACCCCCCCCTTTTCCTGTGTTACAGGACAGTTATTTTCTGGAACAGTTTCTATCTGATAAATCTTCCTGGTTTTGCCTTTTTGGCTTAAAAACGAAGATAAATTGATGCTCTCTTCAGTTTGGAAGATAGGGTTCAGAGGAGCTGCTTTATTCTGCACCACAGCAGTAGTGACTGCAGCCAAAGAAAGACTTCGAATCATACAGGATTTTCTCATCCACCTACAAATCTGTCCAAGGGTGTTGGTGAAGATTTGTCTGAGACTTTGGGATTGTGGCTTCCAGCTGCGTGCAGCTCAGCTTGTACACTCAAAGGCTTGCGAGAAAGCCATACAAATAGCTATTAATTATGACCTCTATGTTCCACTTACAATTAAGATATTACATTGGTGGAAACACCAGTTACTGTAAGAGTACCCTTCTCTGCACCATTATCAGTGGTTTTGATGATGCTCTACACCAGGAAGGGGCTCCATGTAGGCAGTTAAAAGCATAAGTAATGTCTGTTTTTCAGGAAACTTAACTTTGGGAGCTAAGAACTCTCTGTTTTGGCATGCAGAGATTTCTCATTTCTAAAATATCTAACCATTAAAATAAGGAACTAGTGTCTTCTTAAATTAATCGGGGGCCACGCTCATCTTTTCCTTTCCAGCTCCGTTGTCAGCCGTACTATGATACTTCAGACAGCCTGAGCTCCCCCAGTGCTCACGTACCTGGCAACTCAGCTTGCTATCTCCAGTCCAGGACATCTTTGTATGCAAGAGTAACTGTTTTCTTAAGCAAATCACTAAGAGCATATACTTATTCTTCCTTTCCTGGCTTCTAAATGATACTGTCGTAAGATTAATGGGCCCACTTTTTTGAAGTGTGAATTTGTGTTATGAGTTCCATTGTTTTCAACCAAACAGTCTTTATGTTAGAAATTGTACCAGGCAGAAAGGTAGGTGAGAGGGACAGCACCCCCATCTGAGGTTTTTTTATAAAGATGAACTGCTTTTTTGGATCTTTCTTGCTGGTTTTACCTCCCTAATAGAAAAAAAAAAAAAAAAAACAAAGCGGAGATGATGTAGCTATAGCTATATAGCATTTTTTCTTTAAAAACATGAACAAAAAAAGGGGCAAAGGTAAATTTTACAATTTTCGTCAGGAAATTCTATTTCTATCTGGATTAGTTTAACTATTTATATCTGCCTCTCCCATTGCTTTTGGGAACAACATGAAAAGTCAGTTCATTGCAACACAGGTCTTCAGAGTGCTAAAGATATGTGGGAATATTAAAAACAAAATAAAAATTATTCCTCATTACTAAACAAGTTGCTAGGATTATGTGATACTTTTGGCTGGGCTAGGCTACACTGTGTTCAGATCCTCAACGTGTCTCCTGTGGTACAGTGAATCAGCAGCAGTGGTCTTTATACAGGAAAAAAGTAATAAATTGAAGTAGCAGTAGCAGAAGGGGTGACTTCTGTGACTGGTTGGTGAAGAGGTGTTGTCCAGCTGCATTCTGTGACCGTGCAATCTATAGCTAAACAGACAGTCAAATTCTGCATCCTGTCTTGGAGAGATGAACAGCTAGGATCTCCTTATATCTCTCT
This sequence comes from Chionis minor, assembly GCA_013398295.1. Classification (NCBI taxonomy): domain Eukaryota; kingdom Metazoa; phylum Chordata; class Aves; order Charadriiformes; family Chionidae; genus Chionis; species Chionis minor. Next base: position 605,465 of record VZSF01009098.1, on the reverse strand, counting down.
TGAAGGTACGGATCCTTGGGATGTAGACATGATTCCCAATGGATTCTGCTGGTTTGAGGAATCTAAGCATGTATGTCACCAGTGGAAAATATGTGGGCAAATCACCTAAAGAGCAGGAGTAGCTGTTAAGAAAAGGGATGACTTCTTCCTGTAAATTTCTGTTTTGGCTAGCAGGTTGATCCTGAGCAGTACTGAAAAGAGTTTTGCATCATGTTCATCTTTGAAAACGTGTTTAATAGATGCAAAGAGTTTTATGAGCCTGTCTTCTGTCACGAGGGACATGATTTTTGTATCTATTTTTAGAAGTGTACATACAGATCTGATTTGAAGTTATTGCAGAATATGAGTTTTCTTTCATTCCTGTTAATAGCAGGGTCTTAAAAATCCATGGAAACATCTTTTCAAACTTTTTTCAAACAAATTTATAGCCTCAAATCCACAATTATACTTAAATATAGTCATGTTGCATGTATTCATATCAGTATCTTTTAGTGACAGAACATGTGGAAAGCACTTCAGACTTAATGAAATATTTGTTTCTATGTGAATGTCAGAGAGGACATTATTTGTTTTAATGCTGATAGCCTCTAAGGGTCCTGTATGGGATTGGGATGCTGTTGTGCTGGTGGTTTTGGAACCATGAAAGCTGTACCATTCTATATGTGCACAGTGGGTTTTTATATAGTTTGAAAAATACTGAGCTAAAAAAAGTGCAAGTGTTCCCAGTATATTCAAAGCATCCCTTTCAAATAAGGGATATTTGCCTTCCTCCCCCATCTTTTTATTTCACTATGTTTTACTACTTTCTTAGAGCAGAATCAATCCGTGGAGCTACTTTAAATCATCTTTTCATAAGTGATTGCTATTCCAAATGCATAGGTAGAAATGGCAGCAAAGTCTGAGTAATATCAATTGACTTTATCCTATAACCAAAGAAGGGAGGTGAAGCCAGCTAGTCGGGAAAGATACTGTTTCCTAAGAGTTTACTAGGGGTTTCCTCACTTTTTCCCGTTTGTCCTTTCTCTTTGGAAGTAGGTTTTTATTTCCAAACTGGAAGAAGGAAAGGGGCAGAGTACTTCACCTTCTTGGTTTTTACTTCTAATTCAGCAGGTGAGATAATTTACATGTACTGTATGCCACGAGTGTCATGTGCAAATAAACATAATAGCTATATTTAGTCACCCTTTCCTAAGTGAAATACGCTAACTCATGCAACATTGAATCCAGCACAGGATTTTCCCTGCCCATCTTTAGTTCTTCCCAGAAGTATTATGAGTATGTACAAACCCCTTTATGAACCCTTGGACTGAAAGGTGCAACAGCTTCTTTAGTTGAGTACCATTTGCGTCAGCATTGAAATTGGAGACTAACAATGTTCATTTTGCTACTTCCTGCTGTTTTTAACCTTCCTATTTGCACAGAATCCCTTCCAGACTCCTTAACAGTGCTGTGAATTTCTCCAGAGGGAATATAGCAATTATGCTGTGGTCACTTATTTAGTGGTTTGGTTGTTTTTGCTTCCTGGACTCTTCTCCTGTGCATTACTTGGGAATTGGTCAAGGGTACGTTCTCTCCTCAGATTAGACTAAGAAATTACTTTTCTAAGAAAAAGTAATTTGGAATATTAAAGGATTTGTTTCTGCCAAACTATAGCTAGATATGCCGATAAACTCAGTTTATTTTGAGGTTATTTTGCTGCTACAGTTGTTCTAGGAAGCCTCATTCGTTTTCTGACTTTTCTCGCCATTTAAACAAGTCTACCCAAATGGCTGGTTATCCCAAAAGCAAAGATTTTTTCAGGTTAAGAAACACTCCTTCTGAAGAACCTTTACTTTTGTCGTGGCTCTTACATTTCAGCAGTAGTTCAGATTTTGCCCCCAAATGGTGCACTTGCCCTTTCTTCTTCAGCTGCTTTATTTTTCACTGCTTCCTGTCTTGGTTGGCTGGAATGAGACAACAAGCACAAACATGTTGCTTCCCCCAACCATTATTTTGAAAGTGTGAGTATATTCAAGGAAGACCCATTGCTGAATGCCAGGGCTGGTGAGGGTGACCACACAGAGGGACGAAGTCTGTCCAGGTGATAAGAGAAACATAGTTTTCCTTTAAGGTAGATGGAAAAGATTTGCGTTTTGGAGAAAAGCTGAGAGAGGCAGAGCAGTGTATCTAGGAACTGGGCAGGTTCTGCCACTCTGACTGGCACTTTACCCTTGTTCAGACAATGCTGTGTCAGTGCCAATCGCATCATATCAGGCAGTATTTCAGATCATAACGACAGAAACCTAATGTGGAGCTATACTGAACTAAAGTACACCAGCTAAGGCTCTGGTTTAATGGGGACTCAGTATGAGGCTCACATTCTGCAATACCGTGTTTAAAACAAAAGAGATTCCCTGGCAGATCCCCTGGCTCTGGGAGAGTGAATTATGGGTGGACCCGAGTGCTATAATTTCTTTGCTCTGTAGGCTGCTCATTCTCTTTTGTATTGTATAGCAACCACTGCAGTGATGGCTTCATAAATATTCTTCACGCTTTATTCTCGTTTACTTCAGTGCCTAAGGGAAGAATTTTATTGAAAAACTTGAAAAAAATAATGTAGGCATCTGTAGACTACAGAAGATGTGTGTCCATGTGTGATAGAGAAATAATTTACTGAACATTTATGTGCGCTTCTCTGAGCAGTTCCAAAGCTGAAAGGAACAAGGAAGACAGTCTGTGGTTTGTGGGGGGGTTGTTTTGGGGTTTTTTTGTTTGTTTGGTTTGTTTTTTGTTTGGAGAAGTCTCCACAAGTGTTTTAGAGATGTCTTGTTTTGATTTGTTTGCATTATTTCATATTTGAACAGGACAGCTATCACACTTCTGTATGGGTCCCTTTGGAATTGAGAGGTTTCACAGTTAGAGGCTATGTAGCTTGCTTAAATGTATACTGAAAAAAAAATACTGGTTCTGAGGTGAAATTCAATAAAATCTGTAGTAGTCCTCCTTTTGTTTACTTCAGTGATCTGTGGACTGGAAACATGATGAAGATATGCCATGTGTTGAGGTAAAGCTTCACGGGAGTCCTGCGGTCTTTATGGCATGTCCTACTATGTTAGTGATGAAAGGCAAAGGCTTCTTGTTTGCATGCACTAATTTGCTAGCAAAATAGAAGCTCTACAACTATTTATGCATATTTAACGAGATTCTGTCTGGGAATCTGTTAAGGTGGGGGTGTGGGATGCACCACTGTTACTTGGGGAAATAGTTACAGTTGTTAAATGCCTCTCTTGTTTATTAATTACCACGGGCTTTTAGGCTTCTAGATAATTCCAGTAGAGCATAGCTCTATTGCCCTCTTATCTGCTAGCTGATAAAATTGACCAAACTCTTGGGGGCCATCCTGACTCGGGCTTTGTAACCCTTCTTTGTATCAGGAGCTGGTAGAGCAGAGCTTTCTCTTGCTGCTTTTCATTACGCACCCTCATTAAGAGACCGCACTGAACAGAGTACATGGACCTGATCTCCTCCCTCCCCACCCCTGCCCAGTGCTGGATGCGGCTGCTGTGGCACAGTTTTAGTTTAAAATTTTAGTTTGTCATTTGAAAGAGTAGAATAGGCACGTGGAAGTCTGTTGGAGAGCTTGGAGATAATGATGCCAGCCAGCTTTTAGTGTGTGGTAATCCTGTCCCATGTGTGGTCGGAAGGGTCAGAGTCCCGAGTTAATGCCATGGTGGGAGCCACATAAAACTGAATGCTAAGGTGGAGAGGGTTAGCCTCGGATCTCTGTATCCCTTGAAAATGGGGAGTTCAGGATGGAGAGAAATCAAGTGCGAGGGAGTAGGGGCAAGATCTACAAAATGCGACACGAATTTTATCGCTGTGATTGAGAGACTTCCCTGGAACACTGCCCGTGCAGGCACAATCAGTCTGCACTCTGAGGTACGAACCAAACTGTAGAGCTGACATGATTAATTATATTTTTATTTTATGTTTGTATCTGTAGCGACAGGCTAATAAACAAAATGAAACCTGTGAGGAAAGTTAATACAAAAATGTAATTTTCTTTACATTTTCCTTTACTGATGACTTCTTAGTCTTGTTTGCCACCATAGCGAACTTTTCACTATGCTTTTGCTTGCTTATTATTTGTCGATACGCTAAATTGCATCTCTTTCAGTGGTACTTTATCTGAGACTCATTAGTTTGCAACATAACTTGCGTGTCATTCTCTGCAATCAGCTGGTGAGAGAATGGTGCCTATTTTGTGTCTCCGCTGTTGTGTTTCTGCGTTCCGGCTGCGTGCGCTCCTCCCTGGGCTTCCTGAGGGCAAGGCACCAGAAAGCAGAACTTGCCAAGATGCTCAGCTTGAACTCTCTGTTCTTCTGGTCCACAAAAGAGTTTGAACTGAGGTTGGCTTCGCTGCTGGCTGTCATCGTTAGCAGCTGTGTCCTGCTTTGAAAGTCCAGTTTGTGGACGGAAGCGTTTTGGCTGCTGAGGCATTATTCAGTATGGGTATGGTCTTATTGAAATTACCTGGCAATACGTGTCAGAGGGAGAGACCTGTGCACTAGCCCTGAGTAGCCGTGTTCCATGCCAAGCATAAAAGAATCCAAGGATAGTTAATCTTAGTTTCTTAAGGAAACTGGGCTGCAGTGTCTCTGGGTCTCCTCCCTTTGCCCTTTCCTCTTCCCTTTTCTCCCCCTGACTTTTGGACTCTCAGGCTAAATTTAGCCAACGTTTAAATAGGAGAGAAGTTTAAAATAGCATTAGTTTCATTAGTTTCCATTGCAGTGCTGGTGGAAGAGAAAGACACAAAGTAGCAGAGGAAAAACTGTGTAAACTTCAACCATGCAGTATTGTATTCCAGAGCATCCAGGTGGCCCGTTCTCCCATGTTCAGGACAGTCAGTGAGCATGCACTTAACTCCAGAATAGCTCAACGTGTATCATCTCACACACAAGACATTAGGGGCCTTGGTGTTATTGTGGGGGTGAGAAAGGCTTAAAGGATGAAGGACGCAAATTGACAGAAAATTAATCTTCCCTAGTTCATGGGACAATTTCTGCAGTTAGATATGAGAAAAAGATCTTATCTTGTATGGGCAACTGCTCTTTATTAGCAAATATAATTTATCACCTGGAGTAATGCAGCATATCTGCTTTTGCCTGCGTGGCACGGACCCTCTGTGGATATTATTTGCTTTGTGTTGCTCTGCCAGGGTAGGAGCAGCATAGCTTGCAGGCTCCTTGGCTGTGACAATTTGCAGATGGAGTTCTGTGGGAAGCATTTTCCATATTTCTTCTATAAGACTGGAGAGGAGACTGGGCAATTTTATACCTTGGTTCAGAGCCCATACTATAGCTTTCCTGTATTCCAGTGCAACTAATAACAGATTGTCTTGTTTTCTTACACTTCTTAATTTTCGTATTTTTTGTAATAAATGTGTGATTAACAAACTGTATGATATGCTGTCTCTTCCAGAATCTTCCTGGAACGGATTTAGTTTGAAGTGTTACAGAAACCACTTCTATCCAAACATAAGCAGAGTGACGGTGGATATGGAAAATCTCATGAGTTTTGGCAGTCAGGTGATGCTGCTGCGGGTCACGTATGTGATTTGCATGTCAGACAATGGTCTTATTTCAGTTGCTAGTATTTTTTACTATTTTGCAAAAAAATCCGTTGTGCTATTTGGATCATTTTAAACAATGAAAAAAGAAGGTAAAACACCACTTTAAACAAAACTATCCTAAACAGGCATTGTCAGTTCTGCATGCCAGGTTAGCAAAAAATCTTTGCTTTTAGCAATAAATATAATTTAACAACATTATCCAGTTTAATCAATTCTAGTTACTCTCTGGCATTTATAAGACATTTACTTTATATTATACCTGAAATGTCTTATTACAGCTTATTATCTCATATTAAATTCTATAATACAATAAGCATTACGTGCTTATTTTGAACAGTGACACAAATATTTGCTGTCAGCGTGCTCCTGTGGTATCCTTCTGGTTTTCCATGTTTCCTGAAGCCCTCATCAACAGTGTCAGAGGCAGTTTTCAGACCTGGGAAGGTTCATAGGAGCAAGGATTAACTTACCCCCGAGTCGCAGAAGGCAAAGCGAAAAGTTCCTGACCGCTGGTCTGCATTGTGCTGGTCCACACAGTGCTAGGACTTCATAGAGGACATGCATTAAGTCACAGATACCCAGATTTTATGTTAAAGGTCAGATAAACCATCTGTGTTATTAAAGGATGAGCTGAAGCTTAAATGGAGTGGTTTTGCCAAATGCATTGTTAAAGCCTTTAAGCAAGCAAAAATTGTGAGAGAATGATAGAAGTTGTTACGGAGACAGTGTACTGCCTCTGCAAATTAATTTCGGCTTGTGGGTTGCTCACAGACTGCATGAGGTTGATTGGTTTCATATTTGCTGCTCCCAGTGGAGTCACTGGTCCAGGGAAGTTCCCTTTTGTGTCCTATTCCTGATTCGGTTTTAAAATATCTGAAAAGACTTTGTAGTCTTGTATGAACAAGCCTGTTAGTAACAGTTCAAGACTTGGGCAGAAAATGTTTGTGAATGGCGAAGAGCAGGCTGAGGTGAGTAACATCCCGCTGATTTAGTAGCCAGGTAGGCACTGGAAGCAGCCTTCTTGCTAGAGGGGTTACTGATTGCCCTGTGGAAAAAAATGAGTAGAAATCTTTGTGAGCTTATGGGGGAAAGCACCAACCAAAGGCAGGCTGTCACAGCACATAATTAGTACTACAAACATTTTCAAAAACAGGCAAATCTCTAAATGTTTCACATAGCTTGTCCTGTACCTCAGGCCTGGCCTCTGTGTTTGGGGAGCACGTGCAATATGTATGGGATATATTAAAGATGTATTTTAAGTTTGATATTTAGTCCTGGGTGCTGCCTGGGAGCTGTGTCCCACCCATGCTCGCTGCAGCTGTGGTTTTGTTCTTTACCAGCATGGTGTAAAGCCATTTTGTATTGCTATTAGTGAGGCTGATTCAAGATTTTTTTTTGCTCAACTCCGTATTTTCATTGCTGCTGACTGCTCATAAACCTAATAGGAAACTGAGGACACTTGCAAGCCACTCTGGTGAAAGACAGTTATAAACAGCTCTGCCTATGAAGTGGTTAGAGGGTATTCCTTCTCAAAGTGCTCCTAGAGATGTGGTAGTGGTTCTCTTACTCTTTGTGATCCCTGCAGAGGATGTGTCCCTCAGTTGATGTGAGACATTTGGAAGTTCACCCCAGGGGTAAGGCTCCCACCTTTCACGTAGGCTTCATTTAGCATCCTGGGTGTGCCCAGCTGGAGCAGAGAAGCCAGAGGCCACCAAGGAAAGTCCCGTGGCCTCCATAGCAGCTCCGAAAGTCTGACCCAGCATCTTTGTTTCCCATGGACTATCCAAGAAATAATGACTAATCAGTGATTGATGCTTGTTCATCGTTTCCTTTCAGATGTTTTGAGGTTAAACATAATGCTGTGATTTGAAATTCATGCAGGAACCAGAAGTCTTGTTGCCATACAATCCTTCTGTTGGCTTCTTAGCTGCAAACAGGCCCTGCTGCCAACAGTTCCTACCAGATCGAGCTTTCCCCAGTTTTCCTTTCAAGTGTAAATTGCATACTGGTCAAATCGGGTGAAACATGCTCTCCTTTCCTCCTTTCCTGTATCACAGTCTTTCAGCTTAAATCACTCCTGCTTGGCAAGAAGTTTGGGCCACAGATTAGTGCACTTGTTAGACTGCAGTGCTGGAATTGTGGAAATTACCATATGATTGACAGTCATGAAACTGAATCCCACGGCACTAAAGCAAAGTCTCTCCACTTGGCAGACTATTGATTTCAGCTGTGCTTTGCTTAAAAGAGGGAGAATTTCTCAGAGATGCAGAAGCTGATTGTGATCGGTCCTGAAAGCAGTGTCTCCGTGCATATTCTCCTGAGTCACAGGTACAGCTTTCTTGCAGAGCCGAAGGGAGGGCCAACATTGCCGCTCTCTTCGTGCATCGTCTGCTGGCAGTGTGGCATTTTTGAGGGAAACGTTACTCGCACAGAGTATGAAGTATATTAAGAATAATCTCTCAGCGTGCTGTAATAGTGATGTTTTCAGATTTGAAATATTAAGTGATCAGAGTTCACTGCTGTGAAATTCCTTAATTAAAAACAAATCTGCTGTGTTTATAAAATGTCTAAATGTGCTGTTATGGTTAGAAGAACACACAAGAGAAGGCTTTGTTGAAATGTAAACACTTTGTGAATTATTACTGCAGTGCACTGTCTGAATACACTCATCTAATGACACAGCGCTAAACATTGAAGTGAATATAATTGTAGCAAAGCGCTATTAGGCTCAGATTCAGTGTTCGGGCTCCTGATTTTCCACTGAAACAGTTTATTGAATCCAGACCCTTTGTTAACTCTTGCCTTTTTTCTTTCTTTCTTTCTTTCTTTTTCCTTTTTTCCCCATTTCTGTAGGCTTTTTTCTTTTTAGGGTAGTTCCTTACAGTGATACAAACTGGTAACTTACTGTTTTGAATGTCATCATGCAAGATTCATTTGCTGAGAGGGTTGTGTTTGCAAATGAGATCTTCAGCACTGTCTTTTTATCTAACACCCTAAGAAAAAATGGCTCTGTCAGAACAGTGGGTAAGCCTGTGAGAATCTAAAGAAAATGGTTCCCCCAAAGGATAAATAAAAGGACCTTGCTTATTTAGGTGATAATATGAGTTTAAACTAGCTCTATCACTCACCTGCAGCCAGTGCTAAGTGTAGAGGAACTGTAGTAGTGGGTTCATAGGTGTAGGCAGGGCAGAAGAGGCTGTTTGAGAGGTCATGGATGCAGATGCCACTGGACTCATCCAAAACCTCATCTACTGTTACTGGTTTTTGGATCCCCCAAATGATGGGGCATAGACTCCTCTGGTGTCTCTGTCAGGGGTGGGCGCTGGGTGAACTTCTGACACTAGAGCTCCTGAATGATGGAAACGCAATAGGTGTACAGCTTAGATGGTGCAGTTGTGGTGTCTCTAGATTGAACAGTTTGATCACTAAAATCCTTGTGAACTACCTTAAATTTCACTACAGTGAACAGCTCCACACTGGAGTGTCGTTAGAGTGAACTGTGGAAAGTTTGGATGGATTTCAGAAGGAGAATAAGCTCGGCTTTCTATTCAGAATTTGCCGGATGAAATTTGTAATTGAGTCATCTCTGGCAAAGATTTACCGCTTGTGGGCATAACAGAGTGTTAATGTTATGCCCACAAACTTGATTTTTGTTGGGATTTCTACGAATTTACTACAGGCACGGTGACAGGAAATGTCAACCAGTCATCTGAAAACCATGCCTGATGCGAGCTTCTGTATTTTAGTATAGGCTAAAGAGTATATCCTCAGCTTTGGGACTCAAGATTTGGTCAACGAATGTTTTGAGTTTCTAAAGTTATCCATTGTACTTTTTTGCTGATTTGCTGCTGTGAAAACACAAAAACATGCCACATCCAGAGTTCTCCTCAGTTTTGGAAACTGCTGAGTTAATGTGGACCTTGCTGAAATCATCCCCAAAGCTAAAACCTTTCATGCAAAGTGTGCAAATGGTCTTAAAAGGAGACAGTGGTCTCCGCCCAGTATTTTGGTGAGAATACTCCTACAATTAAGCAGACCAGGGCCAAATGACTTTACCCTGTTGAAGTGAGCTGCGTTACAGGCAGCCAAGGCTCGGCGAGGAGAGGAGAGGATGCTGCAGCCGCGCAAAAGCAGCGGCATTTTCGGGGATCCAGTATCCACCGCTGAACACCAGAGGGCACAAACTCTCTAACAGTCGCCTCTTCTCTCCCGGCTCTGTGAATGCCAACATTTAAACAAGTCCAAATAAAAGCAGGCTTAGAAAAGGAGGCATGAAACTTCGCTGGAAAAGCAAAGGTAAAGTGATTGCGCTAGCAGCGCCAGAGTGTGGATGAAAGTCTCATGTGTGCAGGATGCGCACAGCTGCATAATGTCAACCTGTGCCAAGGGCTGTTGCACGATAGACACATGTACGGGTTTATTTTAAATGCAAGTGTGTCACCACTACATACCTGTGAGTTGCTTTATGTATGAATGAGAACATACGTGGACTAAGCAGGTCATTCTGAACTAGCAACAATCAAAATGACTTTGTATAAAATTCATTTAGGTTGTGTTTTGTAGAAAGATCACTTTAGAAACAAGAGAGGACAATTTGGAACCATTTACTTTTACTACCACTTACTACCTTGCTGCCTGGTTTTCTTTGTGTCAAACTGGGCACTTCTGTTGTCACAGAAGTTGTTCAGTTGCACAGTCACAGGGAAAAATTGTTGGTACTAAATCTAAACACTTTTCTAAGCCATCCATAAAATAATTGCTACATTAGCCTCTCCTAGCCAAGAAAATAAGTGAGAATTTGCAAGTGGATGCATGTGAGTTTTCAATAGATTTTTTTTTTTAAAGCGAATCAGTAGCCAGACTGTGGTCTCAGAGCCAGTAGCTTGGGACCCTCCAGGCCAAGTGTTATCTGTCCCTTTGTCAAGCTTCTGCTGTAGGAAAGTATAATACTCCTCTTTTGAGCTGTGCGAGGCTGTCAGCTTTGCAATGTTAGAATTAAATCTGGAAGAAATAGACTTGAGAGCTGACTGCAATTTATCATGTGATACAATCTCAGTGTATTTTATTTTAAATTTGAGTCTAAAACGGGTGAAGAAGGCTGTAATCATCCTGTCAGCACATGTAACTACTTTCAAAATTAAACAGTGATCAGTCTAACTGAGCAAAATTTGGTTGTAATTTCAGTAATGCCATTAAACTTCTAATTACAAGCAAGTGAGGCTGGTCCAGCGGTCCCAAAGCGTATCTATGATCTGGGAGACTCGGATTTAGTCCCTACATGTGCCACTGGCCTCCTGTCGGACATTAATCTCCTGATGTTTCAGGCCTTCGGAGAGGATTAACTTTCTCAGGAACTTGGGCAGGGTTCAGGATACCCGAACATATCCTAAAAGTGTTATTCCGGGTGCTTTTCCTCAGTCTGCGTGTCTCAAGAAGAGGTGAAGCCTGTCTGAGCAAACTCACTTGGGCAGGAGGGAAATCCTTTACTAGCTTTTTGTGTAGCGTTGGTTGGGTGTAGAAAAGTTTGTGCTAATGTGGAAAACCTGAACTGTTCTGGCGACATGAGAGCCTTTGTCTGGGCATTTGGTGAGGCTGGTGTGTGGGGCTGCATCCTCCTGCATCAGCCTTTGCTTCCATCATCTCTAACTGGCTGCTGGAGTTGATTTTATTTCTTTTTCTCTTTTTTCTTTTTCTTTTTTTTTTTTTTTCCTGGCAAACACTTGCATTTAGGATGCTATAGGCCAGAGGTTACATGTCAGCCTCTGGGGAGGATGTGATTAGCCCTGTATCATGGCAGGCTGCTGAGAGACCATGGCAGACTGGAAACTAGAAAAGGAGCTGCCTGCAGCTTCCTGCCTCTCAACCAGAGTGACAAAAGGTGTGTTTTCCTCTTATGGCAGGTGGTGGCTGTAGCAGGAGTGCTTCTGGCTTGTGGTCTTGGTCGGTTTTGCCCGGGGCAGCCTAAATTGGCAACTGGGGAAGAATATTCCAGTTCGGGAAAGCTCCTGCTCTCTCTGAAGGATGTAATGATGCAGTAGAAGTGGCAGCAAGGCTTCATGCCAGCTCTGTGCTGGGCAGGGAGGCGGCTGGGTGCTCCTGCCAGGCAGTGTTAGACCAGCAGGAGAAGACATTTCACTTGGGGAGGACATAGCGTGCTCCCTGAGGAGGAGCTCCCCAGCAGAAGTGTCCTTGCAAACTGGCTCTGAACCAAAACCATCAGTCCTAGGTGAGGAACCCGGGTGGCAGGAGTGGCAGGCGCGTGGTGTGAGTGATGGGGACAGTCAAAAATGCTGTCAGCACCCACATTATGCTGGTTAATACACTTCCCTCGGGGAGTCTGAGCTCCGTCACTGCTGAGGCTTCCTCTAGTCCCTTTGTGCTCCCAGTCCAATCTTTTAGATTTTGTAGCAACACCGTTAGTAAATCCAGTGATTAGCTGTGTCTTCTGGCTCTTTATGAAGAGATGCCTCAAAGCAGGATGATCTGGACAGTGCAAGCAGAGACTGGAGCGTGTTGGTACAGCTGCGGAGAGTTATTTGCACTATGCCTGCCTCCAGCCTATGCAAATAGCAGAAGCAATTCCTTGCTTCCCTACGACCTGACTCCATTCATGTATAACTGTGTGCATCTGTGCATTTATGGAGCATAAACAGACTCTGCAGCAGAATGGAAAATCTGCGAAGAAACACAAAAGTACCTGTTCTGTTTCTGAGACCGCAAAGGCACCCAGGAGAGCATAGCATGTTAGCAAGACGAAGAAATAAATTTGAAGTGTAGCACTAGACATTTTGCAGGCATATTTTAAAAAGAAAAAAACCCTCCCTTAGAAACAGTTGTCTTTGATCTCTGTGGCTTTCTAAGCAGTGCCTCTTTGCTTTTAAAGCAGCTAAGATTCATCGTGCATCAGATAGTTAAAAAATCTTGTGTGAGATCAGGGAAGTGACTGTATGAAGCATCTTTCCCTGCATCCAGTGGTTCTTTTATGAGTATATTTATCAAGGAGGCAATGGACAGAGATGCATTTAACACTGATGTTACTCATCAGCAACACATCTCTGCATTTTAATGAGCTCTTCCTAAGCTTTAAAGAGCCTCCTCTTTTGTTCCCATCGAGTGCGCTGCCCTTCCTGTGTTCCAGCTCTGTTGCACCCATCGAGGACTGCTCCTTGCTGCCCTGAGCTCCTGGGAAGGTACTCAGTTGTCTTCATGGGCTTATGAAGCTTCATCTGTAACTGCCTCAGGTTAGGACAGTGATGTGAAGTTTGTAAACGTTATGCTTAGGCTTTCAATGCTGTTCTTTCTAAACACTTAAAAAATCAGATACCTGCCATTTCCTATTTGTTGATTTAAGAAAACCCACAAGAGATTTCTATTTTGTATAGCGTTCAGAACTGAGCTGTCTCTAGCTCTCTGACCTTCTTCCTTGTCAGCTGGTCGCCCCCATTAGTCCAGCTAAAGCAGTGACTACAAAATACTTGGGGCATACACTTGATTTCTTATACATGCTTCATAGACACATATTATTAAGAGTAGCGGTGGTGGTGCTCTAACCAATAATAGTGCCATTTGTTAATAATCTCAAGCATTTACTGAAAGAAAGAACTTCCAGGTAATGGTCTGTCAAAGTATAGTGTCAGTTTTCTATTACGTACCTGTAATCTGGCAGAAAATCAACTAAACTGTTTAATGTCTGCAGCCTAAATAAAGACCTAATCCTCTGTAAGATATATAATACTCGATTTTTAGTACACTTCAGCATTTTAAATGCAGCTGCATTCACTAGGATGCTTCTACGCTTGCCTGGAGATCAAAGTTTCAGTTACTCTGAAAGCAGTGAGTATTCTGGTGAGGGGGATTTAACAGTATTTTGTTATCTGGTTTTTGGCTTTTTGCCAAAGAATAGTGCCACTAGGGCACTCACTGCTGTTTATATGATTTTCATTGACTTCAGCGGGCATTGAATCAGACCTTATAAGCACAATTTCCTCATTGTTAGCAGCTGATCATTGCTTAGCACTACTTGAGCCACTATTCAGCTGGCCATCTGTGATCTGGGACTTCTCAGACTGCAAGAAAATCGTTAGCTGTTCCATTTTGGCAGGAGAATATTGTAACTTATCTTAGGGATGTATTTGTACAAGGAGTAATAATGTTTTTCCCCAATAGCTATTGCTTGTCACTTGCCCATCTGTGGTTCTAACATACAAATGTTAAATAAATACAGTAACAGAACCAGTGCTTCATACATTCAAAGGCATGGGGTTTTTTCACCAGGATGCTGAGAAATTAAGTTTGTTAGCAGGAGGCAGTCCATATTACCAGTATACATACTTGTTCATTGATCTCACACTAGTCAGTCCACAGAGAACCTTGTAGAAGTTTACAAAATGACAGAAATAGGTCCCTGTCCTGGAGAGCTCGGACGGTGAGTTATGACACCAAATCATGACTGAGAGTTTTGGATGCAGCTGGATTAAAGGGTATAAGAGGAGAATTGACTATGTATCACTAATTGTTTGTGTGGCTGAGAGCAGCCATTTAGAGGCAGAAGTGCTGTCCTCTCCAGAAAGAAGCAGCTGTGGAAGTGGAGATCTGTACTAGTAAGTTAGCTTTTCAGCTAAACCGTTGAGTGTTATCCTGTATGGCTAGATTCCTTCCAAGATACATCCGTACTGCTTCTCGCAGCAGCCATTTGCAAATTCCTGATGACAAACATTTCCCTTAAAACCAAACCCCATTTTTGGTTTAAAGGAATGCAATAAGGGACAGAAAGAAGGAATGAAGCATCGTTTCTGTAAGTCTACCTATTTCAAGGAAAGGATATATTAGCCCAAGATCATAAGTGATTGATATATTGATGAGATATATATATATATATATATATATATATATGAAGAGCCTACTAGAAGGGAAATTATCTTTTTTGTTTGGAAATATTTTACCCATATTTACAGAATTCCTGGGATAAAAGCTTCTCCTCATTTTGCTCATGTGGTAAAGCAAATGACAGCAACCATGAGTTTGGCTTCTCGTGAGTAGCCCTCTGTCCTTTATGTGCTTTCAGTCATGTTCTCGGTAGGTACTTGGAGATGCACATCTCTGGCACTGAGTGGGAAAAATCTTGGCTTTCTCCGGTTTCTGAACTGAGCTTCTTTCACTTTCACGTTTTCATCTCAGACCAGGGAAATCAATTTCACTGTTGCTGCTGAAGCCTGACTGCACATTTATATGAACAAGAACTACAGAAATGAGATTGGGGGGAGGAGAGGGATTTCCCTCACTTCCTGAAAACAGGATTTCACTGTGCCCAAATTTTCCATTTCTATTTCCAGCATTATTGCCTGATGAGAAGAAAAAAAAAAATAAAATATTACAGTATTTCATCAAAGATTCCCAGGCTATGGGAACTTACCAAGTTTCATGCAGATTTCAAAAAGAGTTTTCTGGATGCCAAAATAAATGTCTGACTTCACTATGCCCTGGGAGGAGAGCCTGCTGAGCTCTCCCGCAGGGGGAGGGAGGGTCTCTGCACTGTACTGGGATCTTTGTTGACTCTCGGAGTCGGTCAGCAAAGTTTTGGAGGCCGATGATATTCAGGACTGTACCTTGCTCTGGGAACTGCCAAGAGAAGCACAAAGACTCCATCCCATAAACAAGATGAGAGACACAAGTTCTCTCTTTCTCAGCCAGCTCAACTGCTCAGAGACCGTTCCCTCCGTCAGGCGACAGGGAGGGTGGTGAGGGAGTATTCATGCATCCTGCAAAGTGTGTATTAAAAGGGTTTAAAATAGTGAAAGAACAGATTTCCCCATAGTCAGGCTTTGTTTGCCAAATCATGAAGTCTACGTAGTAAGTAAACCTTATGAAAATGCAATAAATCTTCTACATATTTAGCAGATGTTGGTGGATTTATCCACTATAGGAAGTTATATATCAAACTGTACAATTTAATGCCTGTTTTGTGTACTCTCTGAATCCCAGACATGTTTAATATTTCTCCCTCTGAGGTTTAACAGCGTATAAATAACATTTAATAAACAACCTTTAACTCTAAACAAACGTATGCAGACATATGATGTCTGCTCAGATCTCATATTTTAAGAACACTTATAAATACTGGACAGGACTGATTAAATCTAGCAATATGTCTTTAATTTACACGCATTCATTCTCTCTCCCAGCAGCATCATTTTCAGTGTCCCAGCTAAGGATGCATTAGTTTTGTTACAAACTGTTCTTTCAAAGGTGGGCAATTTTGCAATCCTGATTTGCAGAGAATTTAAACTTGGCACATGAAACTCCTGCCCAAGAGCCAATTTTTTTTTCTCCTGAATGTATTCAAATAGTTTATTCTTCATGTTGTTATGGTGGAAAAACAATGCCTCAGTGCTTTCATTCCTCTGGTTTTTAGACCTATAAGTACAGTGCTTTAAAATGCAAACTTGTGAGATACACACTAGGATCTTAAGCTAATTCTCAACTAGAAAACTTTAAAAAAAAATTTTAAAAAGTATCTTAAACCAAAAAAAACTCCTCCAGTGATGGGGTTATTCTTGGATTAGAAATTTCAAGGCATGTAGCACCTCTTACTTGCTTAAATTTCAAGATAATTGTTTGGATGATGGCAAATGATGATCCGAGAACAAAACAAGGAAGAAGTAAGAACCCAGAGGCCAAATATATGTGGTACAGGAAAATGCGGAAAACAGATTAGCAGGTATTAAAAAAAAAAAAAAAACAAAAACCAAAAAACCAACAAACAAACAAAACCCCAAACAAAAAAAAACACAACACAAGCAATCAGCCAAGAAAGTGAAAATTGCAAATTGCTGTGATCAGCAGACAGCTGATGGGCTCTGTATTCTTGGAGTGTCCAATATCAGCAGCTTTTCTCTGGTTTACCTTAATGTTCCTCACAATGAGACTTAGCTGAAGAGGTCCATGGGCTTGAGAAGCTAATTGTGGTAAGGCACAAGGAGTGAAAAAAGCAGCCTTGCTCTTCTCTGGGCTTTTTGGTTTGGCTCCCCCACCACCACCACCCCCACCCCGGTATGTTTTCTACTCTCCCATCATTTTTAATGTTTCCTAGAATGGAGACCTCACCATTGACGTCGAGAGATTTTTGGGTGCCCAGCAGCTGTTACCATTTGTCTTTGTGTAGCATTGCTTGCTGTAAGGAGCCTGCTCAGAAAAAATGGGGTTGAAGGAGGGGTTGATTGGAGATACTGACACCAGCTTTGGTAAGTATTAGTGTAGATTTCTTCATTGCAGTTGTGCCTGGGGTTTTTGCTGCTGCTCATCTTGGAATACAGGTGTCTTCTTCAGCATCGCTCTAATGTGCATAAAAGGACATTCTGAGTATCTGTTGCTCATCATTTGTGTTTCTTAATGTGCAGTGGTTTTCCTGTGATCATGTGAAAAGAGATTTGTTAGCATTTTGATTAGATTACCTACAGTAAGAATCTGTAATTCGAGGAGACAGACGTATAGCTCCCATACAGTAGCTCCCAAAAGCACAGGTTTACGATCCTTTTCATAATGCGACATACTGTGTATCTCTTATTGTTAGTGGAAGTCTAAACTTGAGTGTCCAGATGGTATCAAGGCAGTCATATCTCACGTATTCTGCGCATTAATGGTAAAGGCAAACTGTCTATTACATATTTAAAACTGCACTTTAGTTGCTCGGGAAAATGAGAACCGTTCTCAGTTTCACTTTGTGTTATCCACTGCCTGTTCTGCACAGAGCTGCATAGGTGATTAGGTAGGGAGTGGAGATTTTTCTAGCCCTTAAACTGCCTATTCCTTGAGGAGGAAAATGGAAAGTAGTAATTCTTGGTGAATCCCAGCTGGTGAAAAGTCCTTTGACCAGACATAGCAGCAAAGTGTTACTAAGTGCTGTGCTTTGTCTCTTTTGGCTGAAAACCCCAGAGGAGCTTTCTCAGACTAGTTCTCCAGAGATGCGTGAAGTGAGTGGTGCTCTAAAACAGTTTGTGCTTGGATTTGAGAGCACTTTCTTGCCAGGTGCAAACCAGTATGAGTGAAATGGTTTTGCAGGCTTTCACCTAGGGTGAATTGGTAGAGAACCCACTATTTGTTGTTCTGCTGGCTTTGTTTAAGATGAGGTGAGGTTACCCAAGGGAGAGGGCAACAGACCCTATGACTCCATCTTCCATTCAAAACTTCAGCAAACAGACTGGGCACATTAGTTACGACGTTCCCACAACCAGTGTTGCTGGAGTGAAATCTGGGATCTTCTGGATAAGTTGTCAAATTAAAAAAATGGAGCAGTGGGAATTGTAAATGTTTTGTATAACCGTAAGCGAAACATTCAGTTCTCTATCTATTTAGTATTTTTAGCTTCTTTTCCTCTTTTTAAATTTGAGTCAGTTAAAAAATTCTGTGTTATAGCAAAACATTGACATGTGTAATAATGTGGAAATGAAACATTTCAGCATTTCTGAAATGAATGATTACAGTTAGAAAATGTTGAAATAAAGCCTTACATTGTTTAAAACATTTTTTCCTATTCTTTCTGGCCAAACATTTTCATTAGATGTGACCTGAAATGGGAATAGTTCTGTATTTGCCCCTCTCCCTCCTTCCCCTTGAAATTGTAGGTTTCGGCTAATTTTAGCTGCTTATGAAAACAGGGGGTGAGGGGGGTGGGGAGTCAAGTCTGGCTGTACTTTCCACTTACTTTATAAACTTGAATGCTAAATGAAGATAGGTTTTATAGGTTTCTCAGTGGTCTCTTCCACTCCTTGGATCTTGACCTCTGAGGTCAAGGAACAGTATGTAGGTGGGGGAAAGCAAAACTAGTTAAGAGGAGAAAATGTAAATGTGAACTGGTCATGTGGGTTTTATGCTTATTGGGAAAGGGCTGAAATATTTCATCCCAGTCCCGCCTGGGTTCAGGCGTATTGCTGTTCCTACAGCTGGAAGAGTTATTACACATTAGCCGAGCTGTGGAAAGCAGTCAACTGATCTGGTAGCTTGGGGCAAGCCCGAGGTGAGACACATTTGTCTAAGCATCTTTTGCTGAGGTTTATGCTAATGGGTTTTAGCTCCTGTTCGTGGTAAGCACGCTCAGCTGACATCATTGCGTCCCAGTAATCAGGCAGAAGGATCTTCCTATCGGTGAAACACACTGTGGCCCGTAGGGATGATGTGAATAAAGGCCACCATGACAACCGGTTGGCAAGTTTTGAAATGAACACAAAGGGCATGTTTTTATGCGTGCTTTTTTGTCCCATGTTTCAGATAGCTCTAAGGACAAATCGAGCCCCACTGTAGCCGCGGTAAGTAGTGCAGATGAAGAAAAGGGACTTAAATATTAATTTATTTTGCGGCATCAAGGATGCAAAAAGCATTTTTAGGCGGCGATCGCATTTCTTCTGCATGTTCGTAGCCTGTCTTGCTGACTGCAGGTCCTAGCTTGAGCCCTAGCAGCTGTAGAAGGCAAAGGGTTGTGCGTGAGGCATCTTGATCAGCTCCCAGCTGGCTGTTGCTGCTCTCCCCATCCCCCTCCAAATTACCAGGGTTACTGCCTGGCTCAGATTTGCTCAGGGTTACGTCTGCAAGCGTCACCTCTGCAACTGTAATACAGATAAGAATTTACCAACGATCTTGAGAGACATTCCCTGGCCTGAAATGCTCGGAGGCATGTGACAGCAGGATCCAGGGCTGTGCTACCAGCGAGACAAACAAACACAGTCACGTCCAAGCGGCTGTGTTGCCTCGTCAGACCTGGCAAACTGGTGATATCGTTCAAATCGTCTGTCCTTCTGAACTCTTCGGAGAGCTTTCTGGCTGGGAAGGGTTTTATGCAAAGATTTTTCTAAGTGTTCTTCTGGTCAGGTTGTCCTTTGCAGACGCAAGGGAAGGAGGATGCCAGCGTCCCCAAAAGGCAGATCCTGGACAAAATGGGAGCTGCCAGGTCAAACTGTGAAAAAACCCAAAACTAGGTTTAACTTTAGATCTGCTCCAAATGTGAGTGTCTGTTTTATAATCGGTGCATTCTTACCTGGAGGACTGCCTGATGGCTGCCACTTAAGTGAACTGCTTCTGGCTGTGGACTGTAGCTGGGCTGCGTGCAGGGGGGTTTAAGCTTAAGAGATCAGCCCTGCCTCCGCTGTGATCAGGCTCTTTTCGAAGGGTTTCTGCTCATTGACATATCATTTTCTCTTGGTCTGTAACTACTAGGAGAAGGAACTGAAGAAGGTTAAAAGGCATCCCTCACCTATCATACCAAAAAGGGGGATTACGAAGGGGAGCCCAAATGGAGTGTCAGCTCTGGCATGTTCCTCCCTTGCTGCAGTGGACGAACAAGAGACCTGTGGGGAGTAAGGGAATGGAGATTGAGGGCATAAAATCATGTATCCACGATTGTTGATAATTCATGCTCACAACACTTGGTTATCTGAGTGTGGGCATAGGGGAAACCAGTTGAGAAAAATCTGAGAAAGGGAGTAGGTTTGGCATCGTGGTGTTGCTAGTTGCCTGCTGCTGGAGCTCTGTGGCACCTCTGTGGCTAAGAAAACCCACGGGAGTCCTTGGATCCAAATATGGTGGGCTCCAAGGACTCCTTTTATGCCAGGCTGTGGGGCCTTAATCCATTTTTGTGCAGAATTGTTTTTGTTCTCCTGGCTGGTGATGCCATTCCTAAAGTAATTCAAATAAATGAATACAATATGTTTGGTGAGTATACTACTGTAATTAAGAATCCCAGTTGGGTTTCTCATTTAAGCAGCAGGATGGTCGAGAGAATTAAATTAAGAATTGGGAACTCCTCTGTCCTAACCTTGCTCTGTAGAGTGATTCATGCCGCAAGCGGGGCCTGTTCACTCATACCAGCGTTTCCAGACTCGGGTGCCTAAAGATAGGCACTTGGACTTGTATTTAGGCTCTCCCATGAATGTTGTTTACTTTGCAGGGATGCAGAAGGAAGGGGGTTTACTGGCATTTGGCACCTCTGGAAAAGGAGTGGAGCTTTAGACACCCACACAGAGAAGAATAACGTTACCCTTTGGGGGGCACAGTTCCCTCATGTGAATATAAAATAAATACTTTGCAGCATCCCAGGAGAAGAGTGAGGCTGAGCTGCTGAAGTTAGTATTGGAGCAGCACTTTTGGAAATGACAAAGCTTTAGGTGCGTATGTGCTTGATGGCAGAGTTCACAGGAGAGAGTGAGAGAGAGCATATATTTATGATGGGGAAATAATGGGAAAGGAATGAAAGCAGAAAACCCATAATTTTGACTTTCCTGACTTAATTGCATGTTTAAATCTCAGCCTTAATAAGGATCTAAATTTCCATCAATTAATAAAGCTTTTTCTTTTTTCTTTTTCTCATGCAATATGGGAAATAATGAATAGGCAAATGCAATTTATAAGGGGGGAAAATCCACCAACAGGGTTTGCTGAATTGAGCAATTGAGTCACATTCCTGTGGAGTTGTTTTACAGTGTCACTTGAACCCCATGGTTAAGCAGTCTCTAGGTAACTGGAGGCAGGTCTGTTTTCCATAATATATTGACTCAGCCTGGAACTAAAAAAACACACACACACACAAAAAAAAATCCCCAAACCCTGCTGTATCCATTGCTGTCAAAAATAATAGAGCCTGTTTAAAACCTTGTGCTTTTTATCCACGTCGAGTGACTTTTAAATGGCTTGGTACATAAAGAAAAGGGAGATTTGCTTGGCAAGTTGTCCTGAATCATAGTTACTTCTTGATATAAGGCATTTGCAAGAGAAAATGTATGCTCCGCTAGAAGTGTGGAATTCAGAACAAGATGCGAATTTTTTTTGGCTCCGGGACAGAGCTTTGGGGGAAGCGGGCAACAAGGGAAGTGCAGTAGTAATGAACATAAAGCCTTACATGGAGGGAAGAGTAATGAGTTTCGTTACAAGAGGACAGAAAGATGGTGGGAGGCTGATGAAAGTAGGTACAGCTTGGGAAGTAAGGGAAGAGTCATGGAAGACAGCAACAGAGTTGGTGGGGAGGGTGCAAGAGGTGTTTGTCAAGGAGCAGAATTTGGTACTTAGTTTGGCGAAGTCTCTGTGAAGGGCTGGAGGGAAGTCAGAGATGGCAGAGAAGCTCGGAGGAAGCCCAACTAGAAACAAACTGAAATCTTTTCCCCACAACAGTGCCAGATGCTTCTGGTATTCTTGCTGGTTCATGAGTGTTGGAGTTCATTGACACTATTTGCAGTGTCTATATTATTCCTTGGATGTAGCTTTGAGGAGGAAAATGCTGCCAGTCTGAACGACTGTTTATCCTAGACTGGTTGTAGGAGACTGCATAAGGAGGAGTTTTTACCACCTTTTGCCACAACAGCCAGGATGGGGAAGTTACAGAGAGAAGACTCCCTTGGAAAAAAATAAATGTTGGACTCTGTTAGAGATGCAAAAGGCACAAGCTGTGTATGTGCAGTAGTTAAAAGTGAAAGGGAAATGCAATCATGTTTTTACTTCTAATTCAGTCACTTCTCACTGTAGGCAGGTTGACTAAATGTTGGATAGCTGCATTTCCAACAAGGAAGGAGCTGACACCGTATCTGTTGTACCATCTGTTTACCACTTACCAGTGTACTGGGGAGAAGCTTCAGCAAGGAGTGGGAAAGCTTCCAGAGTTCGCAGTTGTGTTTAACTGCTTGAGTGCCAGCACTGTGAAGTCAATGGATTGGCAAGCCTCCGCTGCTCGGAGCTAAAACTACCGTGTGTAGCATCTCCTTTTCAACTAGCACAACTTTTACGGTCGGGTGCTTCTCCTTGAACATTGTCAGTGGTGGTGGGGGATACCTGGCCCCTTCTAGCCAGGCTGCAGAGGGGAGACACTTTCCCTACTTGCCTTTTTAACTGTTCTGTGTGCAGGGAGGAGGAAAAATTCCACCTCAAGCCTGCTAACGGCACCACCAAAATAAAAGCTGGGGAGGAAAATTATTTTGTTATAGCTGTGTTTGTCATTTTCCCTGTACAGACAAAGCTGTGGTCTGCAGGGTGTCTTGCTGTTGTAGCAGTGCTGGAACATCACTTTATTAATGAACTACTGTTGTGAAATTACCAAATACATGGTAACTAAAAGCTTAAAAGAAGGGAGTCCTGTGCCCCCTGGTTCACAGTTTCGCTTTCAGGTTGCAACAAGCAAGCAAGTTCCCAGTAAGCTCCTGAAATCACATTTGGACAATTTCTGCTTTGGTTTCCCCTCTCAGCTTTTTCCACTCCAAAGCTAACAAAACCTGGTGGCTGCAAACAGGATTGAGTACAAGCTGTAGGCCCTCTCAGGCCCTTGAGATTAGAGGTTTCTGTTTCAAAGTTTTAGCGCAGAAGTAGGTACAGAGCATGAATTTTCTAAGTAAAAATTATGACTCCGTAGGAGGAATAGCAGAATTAGCTTCAAGCTGATATGCATTTTGAGCCCAGGAAGAAGGCACTGACTACCTTTGCTTTCTGAATACTTAATTTCCTTATTAAATCAGTGCAGCTCAATTATTTTTGCCTCTGTCTCCAAGTGTCAAAACTTGGGCAAATTGTCACAGTTAAACTCGTAGGAAACAGTTTTCGTGTCTTGCAGAACTTTAGATATGGAAAATCCTCATCAGTTTCAGTTGTAGTTAGTTTTGCTGTCTTTGAATGGCATCTTTGCCAGGTTTGAGGCTTCCCTCTAGCCTCAGTTTCCTTAATGCTCATTTACTTTGGCCTATAGACATAGATCCACCCTACAGATCAACTTTGGTTTTTGTTTTTTGATGGAGATCCATCAGGTCCAGCTAGTTTCAGACACCTGCAGTTCTTCCTCTTATGCATAGCGGGACTCGCAGGGAGGAGGACCCATCTCTCCTGCAGTATCTTTGGGGCAGACATGAGCATGTTCCACTTGAAAGCCGGGCAGTGGCGGTTAGTGAGCCACTGAGCCCCAGTTAATAGACATGTCTGAGGCAGGGCATATGGTTTTTTGCTTGACAATGGAATAACAGAGCCAAGTGTCTTCTAGCGAGCTCAGGACTGGGCAGAGTGAAGCGACGTCTGCCTGCAGAATAAATTGAGCTTCAAGCGATGGCTGCATAACATAATTTATTTTCATACTTTAAATGATGCACTGAGACCAGACATTTTAAGACAAAAAGTATAGTAAATAGCTGTTCCTGAGGCTCTTCTATTCCGTGAAGATAACCTAAGCAGGCTTACATGCCCTGTCGTCTTTGTTTCTTTTCCTTGAGCAACTATAACTCTTGTCCCTCCTGAGAGAGGCCCTTTTAAAATCACTGGAGCCCTTTGATCTCAGATGCACATGATTGTCTTCTGGCACTGTCTTAATAACTCTTAAACACTTACAGAGAAGAGTATTTTTTTTCATGCCAGTCTGTTTCCTTCTTGCTTGTCTCTCCTGAAAGTGCTAGTAAACCAGTATCTGTCAAATGAACATCCCCAGGACAAGGTTTTTATGCTTGCTTGTCATCACAAAAAACACTAATCTTCCAGGTGAGCACTAAACAAAGCACTGCCTTCACACAGGAGAGCTCCTCTTCCTTCCTGATGGTTTCACTAAGAGAAGGTAGTACTTGCTGAGCTTTGAGGTCCTTGCCTAGAAACAGTAGCCCAGAGCTTGTGGTGCTTCTCCTGCTCCTAAGGCACGTCATTTTGATGGCCATGCTGTGCTTCGCTATGGAGTTCATACAGCCAGCTCCTCTGTACCAGTCAGCATGATGGCCTGCTTGGGTGTTGGGTTTTTTTTTGGGGGGGGAGGGGTTGTGTGTGGGTTTTTTTGGTTATTCCCTGCTTCCCCCCCACCCCCTGAAAGTAATGAAAGAAAAACAAAAAAAAAACCTGACTGCAGAACGGACTAGTTCTCCTTACTGAGAACTAGTTTACTCTGTGCTATGTGCCAGCTCTGCAGGGCACGTGGGCTTTGAATGCGTCTCCTGTCAGCTCAATCTGTTTCTTTCCCCCTCGAGGTGCACTCGAGTAGTTGGGCTGCGGGACGGAGACCTTTGCTCTTGCCCACCGGGAAAGCCCGCAACCTTTGTTATGGGCTCTTGGCTGTTTCCTTCCTGGCCTACCCTGCAATAACCAAGGACCATGTGTGTGTGGAAAGGTGTATGATTGCTCCAACACCTGGAGCTGCCACATCGTACCCCTCGCCACCCAGCCGCTGGAGTACGTGAGTTGAGAATTCAACCAACAGAGATGCAGATCACAGCTGTAGCTGTGGGGGGAAAAGAAAATCATCATTGGTTATGGTCAGATACATATGGTTTGCTCCTTGATGTACGTATTAGGGAGGAGGATGGTTTTCTTCTCTGATATGCTTTTAAATCTAGACTTATATGTGATTGTACAAAAGGACTGAAACCAATTCCTCGCAGTAGTCCACCTATCTCCTCTATGAGTCTTTGGCTGACTGGAGAGGAAGGGACTCCCTGTGCCTGTGTGGAGGTGCTGTGGTGAATCAGTTAGGATTCACATACTCGTGCCATCCAGCATTTAGCGCATCGGCAAAGCTGAAAAAATGGTCTTTAGGGCTCACTCTACATGAGCTGGTCGCTTCTGCTCTGGTCTTGCTTACATGCATGTGCCTAAACGAACGAAACGGCAAAAGAGACTTGGCCACCCGCATCGTCACAGCCCTCTTCTGGCGCCAGGCATGTCCCCAGACCCTCGCCTTCCCCGTTCCCCGCTCCCCAAAGCAGCAGCCCTCCCTGGGGTAAGAGCGATCCTCCACCGAGGTGTGCCCGGGCCAGCGTGAGCACGAGGGGCCACGTCCCCTGCCCGCTCCGCCGCCCCGGCGCGGTTTTGCCGCGGATCCTCCGGAGGGAAGGCTTGGGGCCGTGGCGGCGGGTGCCCAGGCGGCCGATGGCGGGGCAGTGCGGAGGCTGCGGCGGCGGGTCTGACGCAAGCCCTGCCTTGCTCTCCTCCCCTCCCCCCTGCCAGCCGCCCCGCTTCGCTTCGCTTCCTTACGTTATGGCAGGGCGGTTTGATTCATGAGCTTTCTCTCGGCTCGCCGCTGAGCTGGGTGACTCAGAACACAGGCTCCGTGCAGGCTTCGTTAGCGGAGATTAACGTCAGCACGCACCTTTTGTTTGCATGCGGCTCTTCTTCCCCCTCCCTGGGCTCCCTTGGCACCGACTGACAGAGCCACGGCTGCGTCCATGCCCCTTTTTCCAGTTGCCACCAAAGCGGGCCGGTTTCCAGAGATATGGTCAAATGCCACCAGCTACCTCCGATTAAATGTGGAGTGCAGGCCAGACGTAAGCCGAAACCTCCTCCGTGGAGAGAGGGACTGCTGCGAATGTCAGGGCTTCTGCTGCCGATCCGAAATAATGTTCGGCATCTGCGGGGGGGAAAGAAAATAACTGCTGTCTGGGAAAGGCGGCCCTGGGGGCTCGTCCTGCCTTTGGAAGAGTGGGGGTAGGGCCGCGAAGGTGTCACCATCAGCTAAGGAAAAAGCTGCAAATCGTAGCACCTTGCCACGTGGAAACGCCAGTCAGCAGCTTGCAGTGTCCGAGGAGGAGACATGCAGGGACCCCAATATATTTCCTTCGGACCGGGGAGAGATGTTTCGCAAGGTTTTTGTCGCTGCCCAAATCCCTCCAGTTTGCAGAAGCTGGTTCCCAGGGTGGAGGAGACAATTTTTTAGTGATACAGGGGAGGGGAGGGGAAGAGGGTTTCTGTCCATGCAGAGTGGCGAGAGGAAGAGGAGAGGGTTGTATAGCTTTTGGAGACAGTGAGGGAACTTGGGGTGTGATCTCTGACTCCTGCCTTTCCGGTCACAGATGGCTTAATTTTCCAAGTCTGGCCTAGCAAACTGCCGCTGAACGCCGTTGTCTCGCTAAGGTGCTTTGGCAGTTTGTAGCCAAGGTGTTTCTTGTCTTCACCCAACCCTGATGAGCCCTTCCTCAGCAGGAATTGCTGCCCCTTGAGTCCTATGGGCTGTCCCAGCCATGGGAGGGGTGGGAGCCGCAATTGGAGCTGTGGGCGCTTAAACTGCCTCCCCCCCTGCCCTGGGTCAGGGCAACCATGGGGTGCTGGAGAGGAGCAGCAGAAGGAAGATGTTACTTGGTCATTGCTTTTACTCTCTCTGTACTGCCAGTCCAACACTTCCATTACTGCTGACATTCACGTTTTTAAAAAAAAAAAAAAAAAAAAGGCAGAAATAGAAAAATATATGCCTGTACCAAGTAAAACAAGAAACGGGATACTGCAGGAAGTAGGTGAGACGTAGTCCATGCTGTGAAGCGCGATCTGTTTTAACAACCGGTGGAGTGAAGCGAAGTATTACCGCATAGCAATCCAAAAGAAGCAAGGCGAGCACGCTGCGATACCAGTATGGACCGTGCATTCCGCAGCGGGTTTAAAACACAAAATGAGGGCAAGCAAGAGAGCAGGTCAGTAAGGCTGTGCAGTTGATGTTCAGAGAGGTAAAGTACCCAGAACTGCTTTGCAGGGCATCAGAGAGCGAGAAATGAGCGACTGAGGCTGAATATTACACACCAAAACCAGTTGACAGTTCAGCAAGCTGCTTGACCGAATACGTCAAAATAAGCAGGGTGGGAAATATATGGATATCTTGTCATGCGGAGAAATGCAGACCCATTAGCTGCCTCAAAAGGAAACAATACCTTTAGGTGGTCTCTAAAAGGAGAAAGCAAATAAAGCTTGCATAGATAAGAAATATGAAGAAATTAGACTTCTGAGAAGGCTTTGAAATCAGTACCAGAATGCTGCAAAATGGCAGCTCGTGCCTTATTCCACAGGGCTGCAGCGCTCACGGGCACGCAAACTGGGCAGCGGGCTTTGTGCTTCCAAGGGACATTTAGCAAATCACCGACATCATGAGAAGGCTGTATTCATTCTCTGATAGATGGCATACAAACAGAATAGCGTCTTGAATCTTTTGTCCCCTAAATGCAGGGTGAGGTGGTTAAAGTACAAGGACTTCTGACAAGTGTTTATGTAGTTACCTGGTTTTGATGCTGTATTTCAGTTGTAGGTGTTCCTTCCTTAGCAGTATCAAATTCTGTAATAACTAAGAATTTGCTCTTTCAAGTCTGGAAATTGAAAGGGTAGGAAAATGCAAGGAGAATAAACGCACAGAACCCTGCTATTCCATTTTTGTTTCCATTGAACTTTTCAAATCAATTTGCAAACAAATTTCCTAGTGGTTTTTTTGGTGGTTGTTTTAGCCTGTTCTTATGAAAAGCAACATGGATGCAGTCATGGGTGTGAGACACAGCCTGCCTCTAGATTTCTCTGCACCAGTATTTTACCAGCTCCTGCAAGTTCTTCTGTAAGATTCTTGACACTTGACTTTTCTGAATATGTCCTGGAATCAAGAATTTCTATCAGACTCTCTATCCCATTCTTAAAAATACTAAATTTTGTAAACCCTTCTGTTTATATAGAAACACATGCTATGATGTGAATGTGCTCTAAAGCCTCAGAAAACATCGTAAGTAAAAAAAAAAANAAGCCCCAAAAAAAATTGTAAAGAAAAAAAAAAAAAAAAAAAGTAAATAGTAAAACATTCTAGGGATACCTGAATGGAGTGAATGAAAGCTAGACACATGTTTTTGATGCCTTTTTTGTAGCATCATGGGGTATGTCTGGTGGGAATGGACCTCAGTGGGTCCCTGCTCAAAGCAAGGTCAGCTTTCAGGTGAGACCAGGTTGCTCAGGACTCTATCCAGTGACTGCACAACCCCTCTGGGCAACCTGTTTCCATGCTAAGACATCGTATGTCTGTCTTGTTCAAAGGCGACTTTTTTTTTCCGAGGGGGGAGGAAAAAAAAAAAGTATATTTATGTATTCTGATGAATCCGTGGCAGTGACCCCTGGGAAAAACTCCAGAGGAACAACACAATACAGGCAGGTAGCTTTTGTGAGATAAATGACTGGTCGTGGCACTGGTACAGACTTGTATGGGAACAGACTTGTTGAACCTCATGCTGGATGCTAGATCTCTGAGCTATAAAAACCTGTGTTACGTAGCCTCATGGAGAAATATTGTATCTGTTACTACAGTTGTAATCAGTGGCTTTCAAATATTTTTGATTTTGCACTTCCAAGAATATGCAAGTAGAACTGCAGACTCTTTTATCATGATATTTGAACCAACGCTTCCAGGGCTTGCTTTTGTGGGCCCCTTCAAAATTGCCTATAGATCCACGCACCACAGTTAAAAACTACTGCTAGGAGTCTTCAGCAGTTTTTATGTATTTCTTTTCCTGATGTGTGACTCATTTATCTGTAAATACAGGGAAATATTTGTGCTGTCATCCTTCATTGTTAAGGCTAAATGATCAGGGTGATAAGTTAATCCAATTTTTTGCATAAGGCAAACACAAAATTTTATGATTCCCGTCTCAAGTCAGTAACTTCCATTTCTGCTGCTGCTCTTCAGAAAGACATTCAGAACTGACTTGCAGGCATCAAATGATGGAGAATCCTCCACTTCTTTTGCTAAGATTTTTTTTACTGCACAGCTGTCTTTGCTGTGAAAACTTGACTAAGAATGAGTTTTCAGTTCTGTAAACACAGTTGGTCTTTCCAGGATATTTTGCTAATTCCAAATACCTGTTTTCTATGGAAAATAAGGTGATTTTGAAAATTCTGATGAAAATGTGCTCTGTTTCCTGTTGGCTTGTTTGTCTCTTCAGGAGCTTGTTTTGACAAAATGCTGCATGAAAAAAATCAAATATTTCATAAAATTAAAACCTAAAAGGAATTAGTAGTGAATTCCAAACACTGTGTTTATTAAAATAAAGTATTTAATTTTCACAAAATGCAAACAAAATAACTGTAAAATGTTTCAATCTTTCTTTTCCTGGTAGGAAAAGCTGGTGCAGCAAGAGAATGAAATGCTGCCAATTCGGTTGTAGATTTTACTGGGACATACACAGAAGAGCAGTAAGCTTCGTAGAAGCAGCAGAGAATGTCCTGAAAGGAGTTAATGCGTGCAGGGGTTTGTTGTTTTGTTTTTTTCTTTTTTGGTTTTTTTCTTTTTACTTCTAAGCTAAAACTCTTTTCTCTGCCTTCCTCATCTTTTTCACTTTCTGGTTTATATGTTTTCTTTCTCTCAGATGCTTACTGTATTTTTTTTGGAAAGGAAGGAAGAACAGGAAACAAATGCCTGAAAAATTCTGATTAATAGTGGATGTTAGGCAAACAAAATTTGGATGATGTGGAATTCTTTAGGAGTATCTTTCCATAGTAATTATGAAAATCATACAGCACAGTCAGTCCTAAGACTGGGAATATGCCTAATGGTAGGGAACACTAGTAGTTCTGTACCAGTACTTGTACTGCCCTTCTCCACTCTCATTGCTCAGGAGAAGAAATTTGATCACAGTAAGGTTAATAATAATGTTGATGCTTTCTTCCAGATTTCATACCCTCACCGCTTGGACATTGATAATAAAATGAATTTTTTATCTTTAAAGATGCAATACCTCTGGTTGAAACTCAAATGATTAAGCTGGAAAGTCAAATTCATACTAAGTAGTGACCAACTGTGCATTGAAATTCAGGTCTGGGACAAGAATTAAAAATTTGAAAGTTATTAGAATCTGAGAATTTGACACAATATAGTAATAATAGAAACATAGAATATAATAGTATAGTATTTAATATAGGGGGTGGAATTCTGTAATATGAACCAAGGCTTTGTTCTTTTTCCAAATGCAGAAGACAATGCATTTGTGTGTCTCTTTAATATCTCTATCAACAACCTGGATGAGGCTACCAAATGCACCCTTAGTAAGTTCGCAGATGACACAAAGCTGGGTGGGAGTAGTCTGCTTGAGGATGGAAAGGCTCTACAGAGGGATCTGGACAGGCTGGATAAATGCGCTGAGGCCAATGGAATGAGGTTCAACAAGGACAAGTGCCGGGTCCTGCCCCTGGGTCACAACAACCCCCTGCAGCGCTACAGGCTTGGGGAAGAGTGGCTGGAAAGCTGCCTGGTGGGAAAGGACCTGGGGGTGTTGGTCAACAGTTGGCTGAATGTGAGCCAGCAGTGTGCCCAGGTGGCCAAGGCGGCCAACTGCATCCTGGCTTGTATCAGGAATAGTGTGGCCAGCAGGACCAGGGAAGTGGTCGTCCCCCTGTACTCAGCCCTGGTGAGGCCCCACATCAAATACTGTGTTCAGTTTTGGGTCCCTCACTACAAGACAGACATGGAGGTGCTGGAGTGTGTCCAAAGAAGGGCAACAAAGCTGGTGAGGGGTCTAAAAAACAAGTCTTCTGAGGAGCAGCTGAGGGAGCTGGGGTTGTTTAGCCTGGAGGGAAGGAGACTGAGGGGAGACCTTATTGCTCTCTACAACTACCTGAAAAGAGGTTGTAGAGAGGTGGGGGTCGGTCTCTTCTCCCAAATAACAAGTGACAGGACAACAGGAAAGCAGCCCAAATTTGTGCCAGTGATGGGGGGGGTTAGGATGGATATTAGGAAAAATTTGTTCAAGGAAGAGGTTATCAAACATTGGAACAGGCTGCCCAAGGAAGTGGTTGAGTCACCACCCCTGGAGGTATTTAAACGATGTGCAGATGTGGTGCTGAGGGACATGGTTTAGTGGTGGACGTGGCAGTGCTAGGTTAACAGCTGGACTCAACGATCTTAAAGGTCTTTTCCAACCAATATGATTCTATGAGTCTATCCTCATGCACTGTGATCAAGTAAGGGTAAATTTTGCAAAAGCTTTGCAAAATCTGTTCAGCTGTTACCCAGCCTCCACCAAAAAGTTACAGTCACCAGAGCTGTCTTTTCCGAGTACAGCATTTTCAAACAAGCACAAAAGTCTTTGGGAATTCCATTTATAGTGTGATCTTCAGTGTCCTAAACAGATCTGAACCTGTGTAGATTAGCAGTTTCCCAGGTACTGAGCCTCTGGAGCTGAGAGCTTACAAAAGCTTCTGAAGTGTCTTGTAACAGCAGACTGGTTACACACTGCTGATAAGGAAGCATTGGCTTTCTCTAAAGGAAAGTTAGTTTCTCAAATGATTTATGTAGAGTGGCCTGTCTGCAAAATAACCAAACCAAGTACAAAAATTTTCGTTGTCTAAAATCGTCACTCCTTGATTAAATTCTTCTTTACCGTTTGAGAATAATTAGAAGAAAGTCTTCGCAGCTATTTTATTAATTATGCAATATTTTTATACTTTGCATTCATATATGTTGAAGTTTTAATCATATGAGCATAGAAAGTTTAAAACGATTTGGGCAACTTGTCAGTAAACTTCCCTGACTGGTAGATTCCTCTGAAATCTGAACGTTTCATTTGAGAAATAAGAAAATATGAACGTATATGGCAGTGCATTGTGTGAGAGCAGAAGGCAGGCAGGAAATGAAAAAAAGCTGGTGAGGTCATTTAAAAAAAAATCCAAGCTGTCTTGATTTTGAGCCTGGAGCAGATGTAGGTTCAGATGCAGCCTTCTGCAGTGACATGCAGAAGGAACTGCAAGTGGGGCTTTTACTCTGGAGGACTGCGAACATCAGCAAGCTGTTCTATGGCGTATAAAAGCCTAAACCACATTTTTCTTGTGTCTTTTATTTCTCTTTCCATGTTTTCCTTTTTACCTCAGAAATGCTAAGTTTTGTTTTTTCTATTTTTGCTAGAGGCCTACTTGGAGGGTGTGGGCAGTAGAAATCTGCTTGGAAGGGCTGATTTGAAGGGGCTGCATTGTTGAAGAAAGATATATTCAAGTTTGTCAGAGGTATAAAGAGACTCATTAAAACACTCCTCTGAGTTTCTAAGGTACAGATTTTATGTAATCTTATCATATAAAGAGTTCTCAACAGAGACAGAGGGAACTAATGTGTGATAGTATTTTTTTTTTATTCCGCCTGGTTTCTCGGACATCAAATAACTCAGTTAAACTTGCTTAATAAAAGTTGCGGGCTATTTTTTTGCTTGTAACGAAGGTGCTAAAATGGAGAACTCAGAATTCTACCTCGTTTTGCAAATACATTTAGAAGAATGACATTTGGAGATGTGGTATTCTCTCATCAGAGCTTATGTGCCACTGCATTTTATTCAGATTTTATTGTATAATTGTTGTCATTAGTACAGGGAGGTTTGGCAGCAGGGTGTTTTTCCCACATGAAGAAAATACTAGTCCTGGTTAGGTAAATATTTCTTTTTCCTTAATTTGTTATATTCATGGAACAAAGACTGAATGTATGTTTCTAGCATAAAAATGCCTATGCAACACCATCTTCTGAAAGTAGTAGTTATAGCTGAATATCCCAAAGTTTATTATTAAATCAGCACACAATTTAATAGTATCCTAAAAATAATTTAATAGTGTGCTTTGGCACACGGAAATGCCAAATTGAAGCGTTTGAAATGCATTTTTTGTTTATTTGAGTTGATAAGCCATTAAAAAAAGTTTGCTGATGCTTTTAGAGTACTATTATAGTCTGAGACTATATTTTCCAAGTGATTCTGTTTGAATAGTATTGGCAGAATGCAGTATTATACCTATTCAGATTTCTTTCTCCAAAAATTGTTTGTGAACTACATCTGACGTTTGCAAACATACTCTTCTTTGCTCCAAACTGGATGTCTCAGTTATTTGAGGCACTTAGCATTAAGGATATGGGTATGGGTGGCTATTATCTTTCTGCTCTCATGGAGCTTAATAGTTGCATGTGCACATGCAAAAATAATGTTGATTTCCTGCCTACCTTCAGCAACAAAAATCTGGAAAGTAATTGCGTCCTTTTTCTATATTGTATAATTTTGTAATTAGTTGGTGATATTCTTGGTGCACATAGCAAGATAAAAATGCTTTTCCGAGACTGCTAGAAGCAGACACTTGCTTTCTGCTAGTAAAACACATTAGTTTTATTTTGAATATGAATGCATGCAAGGAGAAGATGTAATTTTACACAATATTTTTACACAGTCCCTTTCTGGACCATTGAACAATAGAAGCTACTTGGCTAAATGAGATCAAGTGCATGGGGCTGACAGATGTTAGCAAAGATCATTTATCTCTCGCGTTGCAGTTGAATGTGTGGAGTTTCAAAAATGCAGCTTTTGGCTCATAAACCAAATTCTTTCAGTTAGGTTACTGCACGAGGAACAGATTTTAATCTAAATGTTCTAAGTATTTAAGAAACTTTTTTGTTTTCAAGTTACTACAGTAAAAAAAAAGTACTTTAAAAAAACCTACTTTAAAATTTGATGCTTCCTTTCATTTGCAAATATTTTCTGCAACAGAAATCTGGTATCTTAAACCGATTTCTAAATATCTAGACTTGCAGATCTAGGGAATAAAAATTAGATTAGCATTAAATTACATTGCTTGCAGTTAACAATCAGTGCGTACTTCTTTATCTTTTTTTTTTCCCTCCAGCCTGTATTAGTTGTGTCTGTCTTTTATTATTCATTTAGATACTCTGAAATCTTTCACAAAGCTTTATAGGAGATGGGATAATTGAGCTCAGCCTTTGAAATTTTGTCTCTGTGGATGGTGGACTCAGGAAAACTAAGCAGATGACCTCAGACTATGGTGATACATTTATACGATGTGTAGTTTTATGGATCCTGGGGAAACTGTGGGAAATTTCTTCTGAAATGTGCCTTTGTTTAGCCTCTGTCATACTATTTTGTAATGGGGTTCGTGACAGCTCTATAGAGTACTCTGTGGCTCTTTTACCCTGCAGTAAATTTACTGTTAGAAAAACAGTAAAAAACCAGAAAATTGGGGGATGAGTAAGTTTTTTTTATAAATTTCTTTTTAATGAACGTGGCAGATGATATCCCTTATGCATGAAGAATGCAGTCCGCAGCCATATCAGCGTAAAATTTTACAGAAGGCTTGACTGAGGGTTCCCTCTGTACTGCTAAATTTTTATTTTTTAAACCAAAATTTAAGTTAAATTGAATTAAAATTTAAAAACTAGAACAAGCATCTCTGTGACTCTGGCCCTGATACCAAGTGGCACAGACCACCATGTCTGTATTATATAGTGCCAGGCCCCAAGTCTGACGTGACTGTGGTCCCAGGACATAAGGATTAGTGCTTGAGCAGTGGTTTTGAGGATCTCTTCTCACGTGACTTCAGAGACTTTGGTTCATGTTAGATCCCGATGGTTTTATAGCAGAAACCTGAGGTGGGATGTTGCACGCCCTGGGCTGTGGCATGAGGAGGTGCCAGGTGGCGGGAAAGTCTGCTAGATAGGGCTGGAGGACTCTGTGGGGCAGAGGAAGCCAAATATGGTGCAGTCTTGTCCATACTTCCCACTAAGAATTGCGCGGGTGCAGGCTGTACCCCAAGATGTGCCCAGGCGTTATGTAGGCTGGCATAGGCCAAAACTCCACTACAGAGCACACCAAGAATTAAAGTAGCATGGGTGATCACGGAGATGTTTTACGAATAAACTGAATCTTAAAAGAAAAAAAAATATAATATACATTATATAATAATATATAATAATAATGTTTCTAATAATAATTCAGGTTATTAACTTATAGACCTGAAGTAAATACAACAAAATAGGCTCTTTTTATGTCACTATCATTTCTTTGACGTATAGGGCTTTTTTTCAGCTTTGATTCTGAGAATTCAGAAGATTAAACTGCTCTTTCACACAGACGTTCTGGAATGGTCTGAATTCCTGACACTAGAGCGGGATGTTTATTTCTTTTGTTTCTATTGATTTTTCTTTTTCTTGTTTTTTTCTTTTTTAAATCCATGCTTCCGCATACACACTTCTTTTTCGCTCAGTGTAAAATAGAGCATTTATTTAAATGCCTTCATGGTGCCTCTCCCGTAAGGAAGGTTCCGCATCTCTCCCTCCCTTCCCACCCTGCCGACTGCAAATTTAATCTTTTCAGACTGCCTGCCCAGTGGCATGGGCAGCAAGATGTCAAGTTGTGGACACGCCAGGGCGAGAGGGTCGTGTGTGCCCCGGCTAGAGCTGTGTCTCCCTGACGGCTCGCGCTGCACCGTGCCTTCTGAGCCAACCCGTCACCTCTGGGGACAGACAAGTGCTGGGTGTCCTGGTGACCGTGGGTTTGGGGTCAAACGCCGGCGGAGGCTGCGAGGCTGCAGCATGTCCTCAGGCGTGCTCCCGCCTCCCAAGGAGGCTCGCTGATGGCACTTTTCCCAATTAACTGACTGGGAGGTTTATAAAAAGGGGTTGTGTTTGGAAGGAGAATTAGAGCCTGTCAAATGTGTGTAAAGCGATGGATCTTTATTTCCTTCTGTCTGCCTTCTGGGCAGTCTTCCTAAGGTTCCTCTCAACCTCTATAGATCACATCAGGACAATTTAAAGAGTTTACTCACTGGCAGAGCTGCCCCACGAAGGCAGGGCAAGCAATGCATACTGTAAGCAGCTCCACCTCTGTTAAATTGCATTTCTAAAGCTCCTTGGCAAGGTGCAAATGAATGAAAAATGCTTTCATTTCAGATGCTTTCTAGAATTATAATCCTTACTTTCTCATTACTCTGTCTAGAAACTGGTGAATTCTTTGGATATTTTCAGACTTAAGAGCACAGGTGGTGATTACAGGGCCATTAGGCTGGACATTTTAAAGGAAAAATTCTCCCTCCCCAAATGTTTTTCCAAGAAGAAAAAAAACCATACTGAGCAAAACTGAAAAAACCTGCACTAATTATTTGCTTATTCAGATGAAACTGTAATTATTGAAATTGTGATAGCAAAGGCGCGCTCTGAAGGTCAGCTAGTCCAACCCCTGCTCAACAAGGCCTAACTTGGAAGTTATGTTGTGTGGCTCAGAGTTCTCTACATCGTTATTTCCACATACTGCTAGCTTTATTCACAAAATAATGTGCTCTAAATTGTTGACTTGAAAATAATTACAGATTTTTCTAGTATTGGAGTTCTGGAGCATCTGGAGGTTCTTCAGTGCTTTTCTGTCATTTGACAGACTTTGAAAATTGGGGGGATAATAATGCTGAAAATAGGAAGTATCAAAGGTGTTGATTAGTAAGCAACAAGAAAGGTTGTAGCTGTAGGGCTCAGGAGTAGTGTTTTACCAAATTAACACAAAGAAATATGTAAGTTTCAACACTTATTATAATGTAGTTAATGCAGCATATTATTTACCTACAGGATAAAGTTCCAAAAGAAAAGGAAGGTAAGGGGGGAAAAAAAAAGTAACTGCACAATATTAAAACTTTTGAAATGAAATGACTTCATTTGAAATAGATATCTATTATGGAAAAATTTCTGAAAGATTGACATGTAGAAGTAATATCATTTTTGGAGGTCTAAAAATATATTGCTCTCAGTTATGAAAGAGAATATTTCATTCTCTTCCAAATGTCTCTCTTCTTTTTCTACCAGACCTGCAGTAAACGTGGTGGGGGTAAAATGCTTTCCTCCCACAAGGCCATCAGTTCATATTCCTGTTACTTTCATAGCGTTGACCACTGTGGATGTCCACGGTGGTCACCACAGAGAGAGGTGCTTGGACCTCATCGTGGTTTACCAAGGCGTGGGTTTGGGCTGAGGCTCTGCGTCTGGTTGGAACGTTTTCCTCCTCAACCTCTGGGCCGGGCTACTACCTGGTGCAGGCTCAGGCCAGCTCCTTTGGAGTCCTACCTGTGGGAAGCACTGGTCCCAGGCAGTCAGTCTAGCTCACTTATTTGCCCAAAGTGGACTGCAGTGGTCTCTCTACTGCTTCTAAGGGAGCCTGGAAAATGAAAGCTGCTTGTAGAACCTGAGGCTGCTACAGCTGTTCTGGGCTTCTCTTTTTATGATCTTAGAAAGGGGGAAGAGGTATGTGGAAGTGATGGGAAAAGTGGCCTGACTCCTCCCTGGATTGGCAGTGAAAAGAAGTTGTCTTTGCTATCTGTTTGGGGTTTTGTTCTAGCAGTGAGGGGAGAAACTGTTCATCTCAGTAGACTGGAAGAGAAGAAGAATAGAAAGAAAGGTGAGGTCTTAGATATATATTGCTAGCAAAAGAGAGGCAGCTTGGGCTCGAAGGTCAGATGCAGTACCTCAGCAACAAAGTTCACCTGTGATTTTTTGGTAACTCACGTAATCTTGGTTATCTTGAAGCCCCATCTGTAAAATGTGACAAACACACCTGCCTCACTGAACTCCAGTGTGGGTGTAAAGCTCATTCCTGTGATGGATTCAAGTCTTGATATTGCCCTAATGGGGCTGACACAAATCCACGTAGAGAGAGTCCCATTGCTTTCTGGAGTACTAGCTCAATACTCTAAATCTTAGGGAAGGAGAAGGAAAACTGCTTGAAGACGTTGCCTTACTGTAGATGGAAGGTAATTTACTGGATGATAGGGAGAAGGTTAAAGAGAAGTAATTTAAACTTGGAATCTTTTTAGGCTTCTCAGTGGCTGGTTTGCTTTAAAGTGCCACAAGCACACCTTCCCTTCTCCCCACAACTCTGAAATAGTGGCATAGGACTACATGAAAGAAGCATGTCTTCCCACAGCAAGGCTTCTGCAGTTACAGCATCAGATTTTTTACTGCCTGTGATTTCTGGAACGTGTAGCAAAACCATTGATGCTTTTTTCCTTTTAAATCCCAGGAATCTGTTGTCCATCCCTTGGGAAAGTTTTAGTCAGTGCAAAGCTCGGCATAAGCTGGAGCCCTCTGAGTCTTTCTGAAAGCAAGCAGGTTTCCTTTTAGTGAACGCTGGAACTGTGTCCTGCTCCGTACTGCCCTATGTGGAAGCTGGCTGTTTGGCTGGTAATGTGATACTGGTGTAAGGATACGCAGTTGCTGGTGCAAGGGAGAAAAACAAGGTCAGCAGCCTCTGCCACTGCTCCAGAAGGTCAGCTTTATTTACAGGAACAGCAGCAGGCTTCTTCAGCTTACTTGTGCTAACCACCTTTTCAAACCTTTCCTTAGTGAATAGGACTATTTAAAACTTCAATAGAAATCTGCATTCAAAGAAGACAACTAACTTTTTATTGCATAACTTAAAAGATATCACTGATCTTTCTCCCTCCCCCACACCGACAGAGCTGTCAAATTGAAAACATTTTCAGCGTGGAGCACAAGCCTACTCCTTTCAAACCTCGTCAAAATTAACTTGAGAACACTTTTAGAGAGAGAGAAATGCTGCAGAGAAACAGCTGCAGCCTGCTTGATCTTGCTTTCTTTTGGGGGACCCGTGGAACTGTCAGAGTTTAGATCTCTGAAAGGTAGTGATTGTTAAGAAGTAAAATTGAGCACAGCTGGTTGTGAAATAACACTTTCTTGGTTGGGTTGTTTTCAGTGGTCAGTTGAAGGATGTAAGCAGATTGGCAAAGGAGGTTGCTTTACCGCTGGCATGGACTCTTGGAGTCTTCATAGTATGTGTGTCCTCCAAGAAGAGGCAAGTTAAAAGTTTCAGCCATGATAACAGAAGTGCTGAGGGAGAAAAGTTCATCTGTGTTGGTCAATAGGCTACGTATTTGTGACTCAGCTCCCTTGCACAAGTTCCTAATGTGTCAGGTAGGAGTTCAGAGGAGCCTCG
Source organism: Chionis minor (assembly GCA_013398295.1). NCBI lineage: Eukaryota > Metazoa > Chordata > Aves > Charadriiformes > Chionidae > Chionis > Chionis minor. The sequence continues at coordinate 566,393 of VZSF01009098.1, read as the reverse complement.
GAGAGGAATGATGAGGGATTCTGTTGATCTAAGTTAAGCTACAAAATGGAGAAAATTCTGGACTCCTTGCATCTCAGTTTAGGCACTATCCTGAGGCTTCAGTCTTCCAGGGGTTAGTCTCTCGCTCTGAATTGTCCTTTAGGGTAGATGTTCCTTTCACATGTACAGCACACAGAGCGTAATAAGAACCCTCCTTCCCAAATCAGTTGTTTGTTTGTGCAGCAGCAGTTCTCTTGAGGCAGAGAGGTCCATTTGTCCAGAATTGGGTGGGATGAGTCTTGGCTGAAGAGTTTTGGAGTGCTCCTTGCCTTTGCCTTTTCCAAAGAGATCTCCAGCCAAGAGATGGTCCCCCATATTACTTGTTCATGTCCCCTCATGCTACTTGGAACAGCACAGGGGATGCTGTTTGCAGTTTCTCTTGCTATCTTGCAGTGATTTTCTATAGGTTGTCTGATCAAGAAGGGCTGCGAATGGTGCAACCAGGAATGCTTGGGAGGGATGCACTGTAGATGGGAAATAACTTTCAAACTACACCATTGTTAATCCATACTAAGTACTACATGAGTGAAAACTTCCTTCTTGTAAGATTACAGCAGTTTCATTTGGGCTTAGAAAAGGATGGCAGCATGGGTTTGGATGGGGATAGCTAGAAACAGGTGTTTGTTTTAAAATAGACCCCTCTTCTGTTAATTTTGCTGTGACACCTCTGAGATATAATCTTAATGTTTGGTAGATGTAGTGCTTCTAGGATTTTTTTTCTTTAGTAGTAACCACTGGATTAACTTCTAAGAACTTAAGGCGTATTCATATGGCTGGTGTCTACACGAGAACATCAAACTGCCAACAGCTGGGTGTATAGCATAGCTATTCTGAAGTTTTCAAAGCCCAAACACTTTTGGTGAGTGGAGGCTTGCCCAAGATACATTACTAAACATATGTTGGGAGCTGAGGAACAGTTCCAGTTTCTCATTTACACTTTTCTTTTCCCCCTGTTATTCTACATCCATCCAGGTAAGTGGGGAGCCATTGGGGTGGGGATGGGGAGTCCTGCATGAGAGGTTTGGCAGCCGATAGGGCAATCGTTCATTTCATTACAGGTTACATGCTCAAGGACACTGTCTGCAGCTCAGCAGCGACCTGGAACAAATTCGAGAGCGTGAGGGGAAAAGAATGCTGCCTGAATGCCTTCCTAATGAGAGCAAAACAGAGGAAACCTGAGATAAATTCAGAACCTGAACTACAAAGCAGGACAACCAATGGGGAAAGTGAAGCAATGGGAACTTGGCAAGAAGCGGCAGAAACCCTCCCCCAGTGCATTTGCCACAGAAAGCTATTGAAATGTTGCTCCCTTTCTACTGATAATGCAGCAGCCTTTTTAATGATGGTTGCTGCAGATGATGTGGCAGCTGTAATGAAATATAACCCAGGCAGTGAACCAGAGAGAGCTCCAGACTTGCTGGAGACCAAGAGAGGAGGGATAAGCACCAGAAATGACTGAGAGGATAAGTAGCTTGCTGAAAAGAGCTGAAGGACATCCAGTGATGAGACAGGTAGAAGTTCATAGAGCAAAATGGAAATAAGCAATGGACCCCAAACATTTTAAGAAATTGTTCCTAACAAAACTTCCCAGACTCATGGGAATTTCTGAACCAGAGTGTTCCCTGTGTCAATTAATTCTGGAATAGCATAATATGTTACGACACAAGAGTCACCAAAGAATTTTGAAATAATCAGGATTATATCTATCAATGAACATTTCAGAGGAAGAAACAGTAGTCTCCTCTGATAAGGTACGAGACTAATGCTTACAGACTTATTTCTGGTCTCACGTCTTCCAGAAGGTCTCTCTGGCACCTTGGACAAGGTTCTCAGACCCTTTTTCCGCTGCCATCCTGGCAATGCCAGAGCTCCTTGCAATCCAGAGTGTAGTTTTCCATATGATGTTGCTGTTTTCCATGGCTTCAGATAGGAAACTGGGTGCACCATCTGGATGCTTAGAAAATTTGTGGTAGGACTGGAAAGTGGCTTGAAGGTTTAGGATCTTGTTTACGTGCTGCCCTTAGGAGCATTTGTGCTTCAGTCATTCTTACTGTTTATAAAAGGGTACCAGCTCTCCAGCTCAGAAGGTGGTAGAGAATTTTACTACATTAATATGTATATACAGATGTAGCAGAACTCAACAGGTCATAAAATGTTCCGTTTGGTTTGCCAAATACTGCATTCCGTTTAAAACCATAAAGAGCACAGATATAATGTCACAATGCTTTTCTTTTTTATGTATAGCAAATTGTTGATTTCATTTCAACTACTGCAGGCACGATGAAATCTTGGAAGTTTTATTTATTCTCAGCTATACATTCAATTAATTTTCCTGCCCTGAGAAGCTCTGAGGATTGGCAGGGATTTCAGGCAGATATGAAATCTAGATGTTTAGTAGATCTCAGGATTGGGTCCAGGTTGAAAGAATATCAGAGGCAATGTATTTCCAATCACAGGCAATACCGTATGACTATCAGAGCGTTAATATTTTGTTTTCCTATGTAGGATAACTTTTAATAACGTAGTCTGCATTTGAGCTGGAGAACTGGATTATGGGGTTAAAGTGCAGCATATATGACCTTTGTCTGATGAACTTTGTTGGGAGTTGCTGTGACGTTGAGTTCGCCCTTCTGCTCAATCCAAATACTAGTCATCATTTCCATAGTGTGTAAATGTTCATCTGGATGATGACATTTCATTCCCGCCTTATCCCGGCTCACGTTACTGCTTTGGGAGTATCTATTGTAACTCTTATCCTTCCGCACACTCTGCTGTCGTCACCAGTGCTGTGGCTAATCCACTACTATTTGGCAAGAAAACTGTTTATCCATTCTGCATTAGGGCAGATAACTGAAGTAAAAGCTGAAGCGTAGTACATTGTGTTTGTTCTGCAGCGCATTAACATGCTAGCTGAGCTAACAAGGAGAAGACGACCAAATGATTTAGTCACTAGCCTAATTTTGTCATGGGGTTTGACGACATACTTCCAGATACGCTACAAGGTTACTGTGATCAGTCAGAAAACAGTAAAGACCATATCCGTGTAGCTTTCAGAACTGTGCTTTTTCCATGCCTTGGCATGTGGAGAATCACTCACACCCTGATTACTAACGTTGAACTGCTTGAATCACTGTCCTAAAACATGAATGTTTATGGCCCAGTGTCTCAGTTTCCTCCATTTTTTGCTATCTTTATGCTTGTTTTGGCTGCTAATGGCTCAGACGGCAGCCCTTTTTAGTACCACGAGCCCCAGTCTTCTGTAGGAAGAGAAACAAGCCAAGAGCCATCCATCCGAGGAACAACTGCAAACAGTATTCACCCCACACCCTTCCATTTTTAAGGTTTGGGGTGGGTTTGTTTGTTTTGGGGTGTTTTTTTTTTTGTTGGGGGTTTTTTGTTTGTTTTTTTCTACTCTACGTTTTTTAGAATATGTTGGTTTATTTCATTAACTATTTATGCTAGGAAAAAAACAAACCAAACTAAAACCCAATTGCTGTATCCACCCTCAGGAAAAAGAGGAAAAAAAAAATCATTAAGGGAGACTTAATCCATCTGTCTGTCCAAAAGCTAAGTTAGGAAGCCCAAAAGAATGGACTAAAGCTTGTTATAGCTCCTATGACCATTCTCTCTACTTCTTTAAACACATTCCTTCCATTTGTTTCTCCTCAACTAAGAGTTACTCACCATACTCTACCTCCTTGAGTTCTTGCTGATTAGCAAGAAATAAGAAAGTTTTATCTGAAAATAGCTGTGTCCTTGTTCAATGCTTGCGCATTTGTCAATTTTTTGAATGAGTTTTCCCCCTAGATGAAGTAGCATCTCTCTTGTCCAGCTCAGCCCCGTGTTGAGACAGGTTTTTGTTCTGTTTTCTTCTGGGCAGCTCCCTGGCACTGCACTGTATTCCGTCCACCTGTGCTTTTCTTATTGTTAAACATGAGCAAACAAAGGGGGAGGGATGACACAAAAACAACCCACCAAAAAAAACCGCACCCCAAAACCACCAAGCCCTTTGATGGTGAAGGCATTGTGTACATCTGAAAACGTAGGAGCGAACGCCCCCTTGAAACTTCAATTTTGCCACCGCATCTGTGTGCCTGACAGTAACCTCCATGTGAATGAGCACGTGTGCTGTTTTCCTTCCCTTCCTCGCAGGGATCCCCCATCCCTGCCTGCACGGGAGCCCACCAGCCGTCCCCACCGGCATCCCCTGGAGCTGGTGCTGGAGAGCAGGCAGTGACCAGCTGCTCCCGGGAGGCACTGAAAGGAGGTGCAGAGCAGGACGAAGCTGCGTTTTAGACAGTGGGAAAGCTTTGTTTCTGAGGGGGTTTGTGTTTTGATTTTTGGTATGATTGCTTGCGTTTTTAGGGGGGATTTTTTTGGTGTTTGTTTGTTGGTGTTTGTTTTTGGGGGTTTTTTTTGGTCCTTAACTCTGCCAAGAAAAATGGAAATGATCATAATTTGGAAGACAATACAGTCCTTATTCCCCCCCCCCTCACCCCCCTGCCCCTGTTACTGATTGGGAGTAATGCAGAGAAACATGCTTAGTCAGAGGGAATGTCTAAAGATCTTCCGAAAGACTCTCACAAGCTCTGCTGAGCTTAATGTGGTCAACAGATGGTGATTTACTACTGCTCCTAATGTGATCCTTTCTGAATGAATGTTCCTAGTGAGAGCAAGCAACTGCAGACCTAACAGGAGTTCCTGGCTAGATTCATGTTTCCATTGTAAGTCATGATGGAGCTTTTTCTCCTAAAAGAAGTTTCACCTTTTTAAAATAATTAAAAACGCAAGGCAAGCTCAAGATTCAACATTTTAGTTCAGGTGAGATCTCAGATGCTCGTTAACATTAAACAAGAGTATTAGGTTAATCTCAGCCTTCAGAATTTCTCATGACCACAGTATGCTCTCTAACATCTTACATTTAATAATATTCTGCTCATGAAATGCAAATACAAAAAAGGAATGAATTATTCTGTTCATTCTTTTTTCCAGTAGCAAATATTTCCTTACTCTGTCACCTTATTTATGGAACTACTTGTTCTCTAGCATTTTTAAAACCTCTGATATATTTAAAAAAACCCCTTATTGTTAGTCTTAATGCTCCTAGCTATTTGTGCTTCATTATTCCTTTATGCGCTTCAAGTACCATCGTTACATTCCTTTGATTTTTCTTTTTAGAAGTAACAATGCTTCAGTTTTATGCTCCCCGTAATTTTTAGAGCTGCATTTTTACTTGCAATTAACTTAACCAACTTGTCACTCAGACTTATTAGTTTTGAAATTCTGTGCTTAATTTTGCATAATGGTACACACTCCCCCTGAGCCACCTTCATCACGTCTTTAAAGTTTAGCCAAATTTTAACAACTTATCAGCATATCTCTAATAAGCTTTGCCAGTTTATTTCACTCATAATTCTCAGATTACACAGTTTATTTTATTCATATTTCTAGCTGAACGCCCTCCAAGAACTGTATTAGATGGCAAATTCTGATCCTCAAACAGTCCCTAACTCTCAGTTCATCTCCGCCATGTGAAACAGTTTTAAAACTCTCTTTTGCTTTCTGTTGTCTGCAGCTCAGACTGCTGTGAAAGCACAGCTTCTGCAGGACTTGAAGAAGTGCTTCTCAAGCGATGTTTGAATACTCTGTTCTTCTGAGGTAAATTTAAATTATCTAGGTGCATTACTTCCCACCTCACAACAGTCACTGGTGCAGCAGTTGCCGCTGAGGCTACTTCCTTCATGCAGCGGTTTCTGCAGAAATGGGGGCTGAACCGCAGCAGTGTAAGAATCTGCTCTGAAGGTGGTTATATTAGTCAAAACCAGCTGAAGATATGCCCAAGGGTTTGTCTAGAGTTCAACTCACTGACCTGAAGTGGGGCCAGTGCTCCTCTTCTCTCTTGTGGTGATTTCCAAATTAAGTTTCGTTTATGTTAAAAATGATAGATTTAGGGGGTTTTCTTTGCCAGCTAGGGACTAAGCAGAATCAGCTTGGACTCTGCTTCACATGTCCTCTTCTTTAGCTTGAACACTGTTCCTCCCCCTCCGACTTACTGCCTAAGAAATATATTCAGGGACTAATCATATTCCCTCTCAGTTTCTTTTCTGCAGAACTAAATTAGACAAACTCTTTAGTCTCCACTTGCAAGGTAAGCTTTCCAGTTCCTCAGGTTTTCATAGCATCATTCTCTTGTTTGACTGTTTCATTCTTATTTGTGAGTAACCAGAAGTCCACACACAGCATTGCAAACGAGAAGGATGTGTGTCAGAGGTCTCATTCAACACACTATTAAATCCCATTTGCCTCTTCCAGGCTGCTTGATCCGTGGTGGCTCACTGTCATCTCTGAATCAATCCTGGGATTACACCCCACTCTTCTCCTTTTGGATTCTGAAGTTTATCGCTTTACATTCGTGTTCCTGTATTTCAGCTTGTTTCTGAACACTCTAGTTTTTCCTGAATGATACTTCAATCACATCAGTATTGGTAAGAATCAGGGCTTGGTCTTTTCAGCAGCTTTCATCTTCTTGTGCCTATTTTTTGTGCCAAAGTTGTTATAAAAAATGTTGGTGTAAAGATTAACAATGTTGGTATTAAGATTAAGTCTGGATGAACTCTGTTGGACCTCCTGCAGCTTGGAGTAAGGCTTTCATAGTATCCGCTTTAAGCTATCTTCCCCCACGTAATAATTCTGTATCAGTATCCTTGTTGCTGTTTAACCGTGGCTGGCAACCTAGCACCCACACAGCTCCTTGTTCACTCCCTCCTTGGTGGGATGGAGGAGAGAATCAGAAGAGTAAAAGTGAGAAAACTTGTGAGTTGAGGTAAAGACAGTTTAATAGGTAAAGCAAAAGCCTCAAGCACAAGCAAAGCAAGACAAGGAATTCAGTCACTATTTCAATTGGCAGGCAGGTGTTCAGCCATTTCCAGGAAAGCGGGGTTCCATCACACGTAACAGTTACTTGGGAAGCCACACACCATCACTCCAAACATCCCTCCCTTCCTCCTTCTTCCCCCAGCGTTATATACTGAGCATGACATCATATGATATGGAATAGCCTTTTGCTCAACTGGGGTCAGCTGTACCCCCTTCCAACTTGTCATGCACCCCCAGCCTGCTCGCTGGTGGGGTGGTGTGAGGAGCAGAAGAGGCCTTGACGCTGTGTGAGCACAGCTCAGCAATAAGGAAAGCATCCCTGTATTATCAACACTGTTTCCAGCACAAATACAAAACGCAGCCCCATACTAGCTACTATGAAGAAAACTAACTCTATCCCAGCCAAAACCAGCACACTCCATTTTAACAACTTCCCCTTGTGGCACATCACCAAATGGTTTATTAAAAGTGAATAGATAAGATCTAGTCTGTTTTATTTTTCCAGAAAATTAGCTATCCTCTGAAAGAATAGGCTATTCTGATGCTACCTGCCTTTGATAAATGGTAATATTATCAAATTCCCTTTTTGTCTATGTCTTTAATTGTATTTCATCATAGAACCATAGAACGGTTTGGGTTGGAAGGGACCTCAAAGATCATCAAGTTCCAACCCCCCTGCCATGGGCAGGGACACCTCCCGCTAGACCTGGTTGCCCAAAGCCCCATCCAGCCTGGCCTTGGACACTTCCAGGGACGGGGCCTCCACAGCTTCCCTGGGCAACCTGTGCCAGCGCCTCACCACCCTCAGGGTAACGAATTTCTTCCTAATATCTAAGCTAAATCTACCCTCTTTCATTTTAAAACTATTACCCCTTGCCTTATCATCACACTCCCTGATTTTATGTTGGGTTTAAGGATTTTTATACTATTGGGAACAAGCTAATATAATCTTAGGCGTTAAGTTTAATCTGGAGGTACCTCACATCTTTTTTAAATGCAGATGCTATGCTGCTTTTTCCCCAGTGATGTAGTTTCATCTCTTTCTATAGAGGGAATTTGAGAGGGAATCCTTATAGAAAGAAGTTATTGTATTAATAATTTATTCTCTTGTATTTGTGATTTCTTATGTCAGGTGTTTCAGTGTTCTGGGATGGAGATTCCCCAGTCACTACTTAGCAAATTGCAGCATGCACACTTAGGTTTCTTTCCATCTGAAATGTGGTGTTTTCTGTTCTTTGCGTTTCTATACACAACAGTGGTTTTCAGTTCAGACCTGCATTGCATTTAAGCTTCTAGCTTTTATTTGAAATCATGTAGATTATCTGCCTTATCTATTTTAAACAGGTGCAGGCATTATCTCCTAATGGCAAAAGTTAAGACTATAGGTAACGGTCATCAGCCTGACTGATGATGACAGCAAAACTATATATATTAGACCTCATGTAATATTTCCCATGAAGTGTGGTAGTAATTGCAAAATTTTCTTTCTCTTAGATTGATACTGGTGAGAAACTCTTCATAGTGTTCCTTAACTTTTGCCTATAGGCACATTCAAGTGTTGCCACTAAAGCACTGTTGTGCATATAAACATTAATGTGTGATTACTGTGATGTATTTATAGGTGAGGAAATGGAAACCTTGCAGAAAGAAATCGGACTCCCATGTATCTGGCAAGTAGCAAGAATTCTAGCTCCTGAGAGCTAGAATTGGTTTGCCTCCTGAGAGTGAATTGGTTTTAGGCCTTTTTCTGGTGAATCTTTTATCTTTTTCTTACTGGTCAACAATTATGTGTTTCCAGTAGCAGGTAGCCGAGAGATACGGGTCTGGATCAAATGGTGATTCCTTTGGTCACACTCTGTGAAGGTCTTTGAATGTCACCACTCTGATGGGATTAAGTGTTCAATGAGAGCATAAAGATGATGTGTTCAGTGTTATCTGTATTGCTGAACAGGCTGTCACCTCTTATGCCAGATGGAGGGTTTTTCAGGATGTGTGTTTTCACTTCCAGATATGAATTACAGTAATCAACTTAGCTGTGCTCTGCAAAGCCTTCCCTTTTGTTGCATAATTTTAACTTTTACCACAGCTGTTAAGACCCTCTGTGATAATAAATATATATAGCTCTATTATAATGGAGGAATTACTACTTTCAGTGAGCCGCCTTGTGCAAGTTAGCTTTTTTTTAATGTAATGTGCATCTTTTGCTGCGACACTTCAGGACTCTGAGACCTGGGAAGTTCCGTGTTAATGTGTACTATGTGGCTGTCGGTGAGTGCCATTCTCACTTGCAACATCAGCGTTTAAGCCAAGAATGCACGTAGATTATATTTGGCTATAACTGTTCTTGCTGACTTCTCAACTTGCATGGGACGCCCTGGAATTTTGATAAAGGTCTCTCTTTGATACTGATTACTGTCATGTAAATGAGGCTTATGACTCAACTTCTGTGGCGATTTTTCAACAATACATAAATACCTCTGTAATGCACATTGAAGACTGCAGCCCCAACCAGCTTTTTTTAATATTTAGGGATTGAAACATGTTTTACTGTCACTTTCTTTTTGCCTAATACAGTTACTGTTCAATGAAGTAATTTTTAAAATATGCAATGACCACATTTGAGTCAAACACCAGTCTTGTTGGACTTCAAATCCCAAACGAAGGGAAGAAACATCTGCTCTGTGGGTGGGAAGCTAGTCCCTGAAGTACTTCTTTCGGGAGTTCAAGGAAGCACGCAAGATGAGTATGCTTAATTTTCAAAGCATTTCGATACGGGAATTTCTCAGGAGGATTACTTCTGTGAGGAGACTACTGTTTGACTTGCTACAGTACAAGGACCTTTATTTCCTTATTTTTTCCTGCACCTTTGTACAAACAGCTTGAGAAATGATAGGATTTACTTCTGTGCTGGCTGTCTAGTGATAAGTATTTCTCTCCTGTACAGAAATTTCATTTGTGTGTTTAAAATAATGTCCTGTTGTTTGGGGGATCCACTTGGGAAGTAGGCTGAAGGCCACATGCCTGTTTGCTGTTGTCCAAGACCTTTTAACTGAGGAGAGGGATCTTCAAAATCATCTAAGAGTAACACAGTGTGCGTGATAACATAATTTTGAGTTTGAGTCATGAGGGCATAACTGAACCAGACTCTCGATTTTTTTTTTTTCCTTCTCTACGTCTATTAGAACTTAGAAATTACTATTTTCTTAAATGACTGTTCAGATCCTTATACAATCACCTGACTCACCTGACTGAGAGCTGGGGCTTGAAGGTAAATACAAAGTTTTTAAAACAGCTATGATAAAAACGCTGCACTGTTGCCAGTAGGTTGAGAGAAGTATACTAAAGAAGGTTATTTAAAACTTAGTTCTAATAAGAAATTAAAGGCGGATGTACAGATTATTGTCCCCAGCAAGGGAAAATTACATTCCAGTTGTTGTGTTTTTCAATCTTTATCTCCTTTTAATCTCCTTTGGCTTCTAACTTTCTTTCCACTGGCCAGCAGTGAAAGCTACATCTTCTGTTGTAAATTAGACCACTTTCATCAAAATGAACAATGCTATACATATTTATGTAAAATAAAGAAGTGGTTCTAAATAGTATATTTTGTAGTTAGGTAATAGGAAATGAACCTGAATCTACAAGGAAACAACATGCAGGACTTGTCATAGCAGTCAGTGTTTTTGAAAACTTGTAAATGAAATTTTAAAATTTTCCATTTCTTTTGGGTTTTAGAGAAAGCAAACAGGTATTTTTGTATTTTTTTTCTACTATTGCAAATTTAGCAACATTTATAATACTGATTTCAGTTCACTGTGGTGCACCATTAAATTATGTAAACTTTTGGAAACAATTTAGAAACAAGTCTTTAAACTAAAGAACATGCTATTTTTGTGGATTTTCTGTTACAAAATCTTGAACTATTTAAAAGAAATATTTGTAATATTCTGCACAACTGTTGTGGATCATTGCTACTCTGTTTTAAATTCTTCAACCTATTTAAAGACAGATGTTTTCCGAACTGGTCCACGTTTTGAGGTATATGATGTAGGGATATATTCCATTGTGCAGAAATTGTTGTGATAAATTCAAGAAGGCTTTTTTATTCTCTTGTATTTGTTCTCTACAATGCTTTTTACTGTGAAAGAAAAGAGGGAGAATTTTGGATAAGAGTACTCCCTAAAATGTGAGTTACATAAATTATTATACTTTGCAAGCATGGTTGCGTCTGACCACGGATATTGGTAGCCAAACTTTGTTTGGCTTTTGAAGCATGTGTAGATTGTTGGTGTATAATTTGACTTTTTAGTGTCTTAAAAGGTCTGGGCTGATTTATATATGCAAAAGAAAAATATTAATGGAGACAAGTGATTTTCCTGCCATGTTCCAATACAGTTTATACACCTTTCATGAAGTCTGTTTTATCCTCTTCCGGAATTCTCAACTTTGCCAAAAGTCTAATATAAGAGTATAAACTTAGCTTAAATGTTTTTGGTTTTTTTCCTTCACACCCTTATGCTTTTTCTCCATCTATTCTCAGTCTGTAAAATGAAACTGTGAAGCTGACTATTTATGTAAAAGGCTTGTTAGGAAGCTTGACTTCTACTTCTGCTTCAGTACAGCTAAGCCAGAGTTCAAAGAATTTAATCCCTCCATTTAGATAAAAGGGTTTGAAAACACATACCCCAAATTAAGTGTGAGTTTTAAGTGTTACTGAAATGGGAAGGTTGGATTAGGATTTCCAGGCTGCATCTGGAGAACAAAATGAAGAAGATGGGTGAGAGTAAGAGGAAAATCAGAACCTTGCAGTTTCCAGTTGTGTAGGTTATTTAAAAATGTCAAAATTGTCAGCAATTCTGTTTTTACAAGCAGAAAAAGATACTTATTTCTTAAATTGCGGAGGGGAGGTTTTCCTTCTGCTTTTCATACATTGACTTATTTCTATTTCCTTCAAAGATTCACTTTTGTGAAATGAACCTACTTTCTTCCAAGTTCTTGTCCTGAGACAACTCGAAAATTGGGGTCAAATGCTGAACTCTGTCTTCACTGGAAGCGAGGAGAGGAAGGAGATTGGGGTAAAATGATAAGGACTAATAAAGAATTTCCTTTCTGTCTCTAAGTCTAATGGGAGACTTAAATTCCCTGCTGCAAAGGTTTGAAAGTCCACATTTTCTATCTGCCAAGGGTACTGTGAGCAAATTATTGTAGGACGTTCTGGGGGAGGGATGATGCACTCTCCCCTGCAGAAACTGTCCTAGTTTGACAGAGGAAGTCTGAAATGCACGCATCCCAGCTCCCAGGTGTGAATGCTGGAATATGGTCATTTCCTCAGGTATGTTTAATTTTTTTAGAACAGCTCTAGCAGGAGACATTGTAGAGATTTTCATGGACATTCCATGACTGGAGGCTTGGGCATTTTTCTTAAAGAGAAAATAAAGGTATTCAAATCACCTTGCACAGTAAAGAGAATTTAAACTAGGTACTCGGGTTGAAGTGTGGTGTGTATGTGTGTGCTCTGACTAGTCTCAGACCAGTTCAATACTGGATGAAGAGATAGATGACGGCTTCTCACAAGATGTGAGTCTAGCCCTTGATTGTCCTCCTTCAGTCTTCTAATTGTTCAAAACAAATTACACGGTGTGTAAGTGTGAGCAGTGTATTCTTTGTTTCAATGCAATGAGGACAGACTGGAAATGTGAAAGAGGGTTTATTTTACTGAAAACTTTCTTGTCTTCCCTCACCCGTCTCTTACAAAAAATCAATACATTTCAAAGTTGGTTCAATCTAAGTACAAGAGGCTTTTTTATTATTCACCAACTGAACTGAGAAAAAAAAAACACCAAACCCAAACCTCACACAGCTTTACGCATCGTTTAATTTAATGAACACAGGATTTTTTCCCCCAATATTAAGTTCTTAATTGTAACATCATGAAAAAAGCCGCACCAGCCAAGTAAAATAACTGGAGATGACTGTTAACCTAAACTACAGCAGAAGAAGAAAGCAAAGATTCTAAGTAATTCTAAGAGAGCATCTAAAGATTTTAAAAGGCATTGCTTCCCTCTTGGTGGACAAGCAAGGTAGTGCTTGTGTGCTGAATATGGTAATGTGACGCATCTGTTTGTAAGGCCGATTGTGGAAGATAGGTTTGCCTGGCCTTTAGAATTTAAATATGTCAGGTTTTGCATAGCAGGCTTAAAATTTTATAAAGTCACTACAAAAACAGGGGAGTGAAAACATCTGTGTAGCTTTTAATATGTAAAGGCATTTAAAGTTTTGTAATAGATTGAACTTTTTAATAATGTTATATATAAATACAGATCATCAATTCTAAGTGAAATTGTAGAATCGAGGAAACTAAATTTCCCCAGGATTAACTTAACAGATTAGCCATGTTCTTTCATCATGGCCACAGAAACTACATTTTTTACGTGTCAATGTTTATGCATGTAGTGTTTTATAAATGAGTATGAAGGCATTTCCCTTTTCAGGGGTAACTTGCAGTCCAAGGCCCTGACCCTGCGGAGATACTTGTGTGTGATTCACAGAATCATTCAGGACTAAGGCCAGAAGGGACATTGGATCGCCTTGCAGGATTTGTTTTGTAATACAGGCAGTTTCACGTTACCCGTCTCAACTGTCTTGTACCGAGAAACATTTGTTTGGCTAAGCAGGTCTTCCAGAGAAGCACTTAGATGTGATTCAAGGATCTCAAGGGGTGGAGAGTCTGCCACTTCTCTTGGTAGCTTGTTTCAGTGATTAATCATCTCCTCTGTTTGGAGTTTGCACCCTATTTTCAACTTGCATCTGGTTTCAGCTTTCAGGCTCAGGGCTGGTTCTCTGCTGCCCGAGCTGTCCTGCTTTAACTCAGAGCATTGTGAAACATCTCAGTGATTCTGGTGAAACCCCTCCTGCTCTGGAATACATGTGAAACTCTTGGTGGGATGCCTTTATGCCTGTGCAGGCTTTGGGACAGGACAACTGTTGCTGTCCTTTAAAGCAGGAACTAAGTTCACATGTTCCTTACAGTAGGTTAGGAGAAGGGCCTGCTTATTTTTCTGTTTCCTACCTGCTGTATATTTGTGCAAAGAGCAGCTGTGACCTAGCTTTGCATGGGTTTATTATGGAAAAAATACCTTAATAGGCTTTTCTTTAATTTATGATAATTAAAAGCAACATTTGCCTTTTATTTCTAGGAAGATGGTTAAGGGGAAACAATTTTTCTGGTTTTCCTGTGAAGTGTTTTCTTACGTATGCTTGGTGTAGCAAGTATCTGATCCAAATGTGTCTTAATGGTATTGCTTGTGTATCTTACAAAACCTGTCCGGCATGCCCTTAGCTGACCTGTACTGCACGTACAATTCTTTGCAGTTGATGTCTGTGTTGACTCATCTGAAGATTCATTCTTTGTTTGCTTTCCTGATGCACACAAAGACTTTACATTTTATATTTGCATCACGCTGTTTGTTACTGATTGCAGTCCTGTATCTTCTAACCATTTTAGGTGTCAGGAAGACATTTTCTGCATCAGTTGGTTTACTTCCACACATCCCGCATCAGAATAGTCTTTAAAATTAAAGTGTGAGGCGGGGCTTTTGACTCTTGAATTACGACAGTTTAGTTTTGTTTTAAAAAGTTCTCTTGTAGCCTGATCATTTATTTTCAAGTGGAGGGTATCAATCTGTCGTGGACAGAGCCACCTCTGATCTTGTCGAAGGGAGGCACGGCTGCACCTACATCAGACAATGTGAGGTTTGCACTCCACACACGCCTCTGCTAGTGGTAGCACAAATCTGCTTAAACCTCCTGGGAAATCGGCGCTTGTCTATACTTCCACTGTAGGAAAGGGTAAAACATTTTTCTTGCTAACAACTAATGTCACATGTGGTTCATAATGTACATCCCAAGTAAAACAGACACTCTGGATGCTGGATAAGTCATCTGTGACACTTCTCTTTTGTGCTAAGGTATTACAATATTTACATTCTTGTGCGCATAATTAAGTTTCTTTTAAGAAAACCTGATCATGAGATATATTGCTTAACATCATTTGTGCTATTTATGCACAGATCAGAAGTTTTTAATGGTTCTCAGTCTCATCTGAGCCATGACACTGCGAGTGATTAGCAGAGGTGGAGACAGTTATGAAACAGAGCTTTTTGGGGCAGCTGCTTGCACCCGCAGTTTTCAGTAGCCTTGCAGTAGTGGGGCCTATGCGATCTATATAAAAAATAGCCTTGGTGTGCCTCCCAAGCCAAAGGTATGCCTTAGGAATCTAAGCCCAGTCTGAGGCAATGTCAAGCAAAGAGAGGTCAGAAGAGCACCATTCAGCGGGAGAAGTTGCCCACGGGAGTCTTTGGGGATATAAGCCCCTAGAAGTAGCACGGTCGTCTCCTTTGACAACTTGTTTCCTCTACAGTTTCTGGTCTCGTTATTAGGAGGAGAAGCCAGAACAGGCATGTGGTGAAGTGGAGCTTCTAGATGCCATCCTAGGAGCAGATGTTTTAGTAGTCCCTTGCTGGTTTAATTTCTGCTGCAGTTAAGCTGCCAAGGATGGGGAACAACAGTGAGTTCGTTTTATCTCCGTGGTGCATCCCACCACAGTGTGCGTGTACTAGGAATTAAGGATTAGTTGGTGTTATGTGCTTTAAATACTGATTATGAAGAATGTGTAGGAAACAGGATTCCTCTACAAGAAAAAAGGATCTGGTCTTAAATCTTGATTTTCACAATTAGCATGAAGCTGTAATGCTGCACCTGATGTACCCTGTTCCAGTACTGTCAAATCCTGATCAGCCTGTGGACTGATTAGCCAAGAATGGGTGTTCCAAATTCCTTCTGTCAATGTCTAACAGGCATGTTGTTGTCCAAGTCACCTGAGTTTATGTTTACCGATGTGTTTGCACTAATTTGGCATACCTAATGTTTAAGAACGTGATGCTCAGGCAAGCTGAAGTTTTCGGGTAGGCAGGCAGGCAGATTTTGTTCTAACATGTGGATCATAAAATGGGACCCAAAGCTGAGGTAAGCAGAACAGTTGTTATTAAAATACTACATTCATACAATGTTCTGGTATCTAAACTCCAGTACAAGGTTCAGTCCTTTTCTGCTATGAATTGCACAGAACGTAATCCAAATGTCAGTTTGTATTTCGAAGAGTGTACACTGAGGCACTTAGTAACAATTTGCTCTTAACTCCACTGCGATGATGGCCTGCGTGTAAAGAGAGGTGTTATTAATCAATCATTTGTAACAAAATCATGGATGTAAGCTGTGCCAGATTAAAAATTCTCCAGCAAGGATAGGCATGTTTAAAATAACGCACTGAGAAAACTACAGAAAGTCTTAAAGAAAGTTCTTAACAAAAGACAATGAGCTGCATGTAAAATGAAATGAGACAGCTTGTCAATGTATTTAATATACTGCTTACGGGTGGCATTTCAGATCAGCTGAAACACTGGGAAGTATGGTAGACATCAAGGCAGTTTGTGTGTAAAATGAGTATTTCAGTAAATATTTGGCTTTGTCCTTTCTGAAATACAGCCTTATGGGCTTGCCTGTTTTGTTTTGTTGTTTGGGTTTTTTTAAACTTCTCCACCTTCTCCCCTGGTCTTTGGCTGTTGAAAGCTAGTAATGATCATATGTCCTCTGTTATCAGTACTATGAGATTAGTATCCAAACAAACACATCAGAGCAATGTAATTCTCTCTGTAATAGCCTCCTGGCTTGCATTTGAGAAGCATTTATTTTTCTGTGATAAAGAAAACTTGACTACTCTGCCTTTATATCCCTGTTAGGGTTTGGCAGTGCTTAAAAAGGGTGGAGCTGACTTTTTGAGTCAGTTGCATAGAACGTGGCAAAATGGAGTCCTGAAGTTGGAACAGGGATGCTGTAGCTTCTGTTTGCTTCTGTGCATCTTAACTAGAGCAATGTTACTGCTTTCTGGTGGTGTTTCTTCTCCTAAAAGTCACGCAGGTTTTCAACACAGTTAGTGCGCCACAGGGTACGTAGTCAGTGGCGCAGGTACTCACTTAAAATCAAACCTGTTTTCTTTCAGTAGGGCTTCTGTTTTAGTCTGCAAGCTTCGGGCAAAACCCTTGTGTAGCTTTCCTCAAGTTATACCTTCAGTATCACACCCTTGCCTGTTGCTAGCTGAGTGATCATTTAAGCTGCTCTAACTATGAGGTGGCCTAAGAGTTAAGCTCCACCATAAACCAGCATGTACCAGCACTGGCACATCCCAGCCCATAGCAAACGCAGGTCATGGCCACCTCATGTCTTGCTGGAGGCTGGGTCTGTAGCTGAGATGTGGGGCAGTAGGAGGGAGCAGGGGAACTGCAGAAACTGGATGCAGATTCTAAACCTGTGTCTCCTAATTACGCACCTGGGTGAAATATCTGTGGAGAGGTGGTGTGGGTCCCTCCCAGTGCAGCAATAAATTGTCTCCTGCTTGCTTCTCATTCCTCAGTTCTATGGAAAGCTGAACTTGGATATTATTGAAAGAGCATTGGGACTTCATCCTAGTGGCCTGCTTCCTGTCAGTCCTTCCCTTGAGGAATGCAAGCTGCAGCACCCCAGCAAGGCTAAGGGGGCTGTGGACAGCCTACTAACGATCTGACTGATCAGTGACTACTAATGGGATTAACAGCCCTTGTCAGGGCTACATCTTACTGTCCTTTTGAACAATAGGTATGAGATGGCATCTCTACAGATCAGGATACTTACGCTACTTGACAGCCAGCGAAGCTGTTTTTGAAAGGAGTTCTCTCTGATGAAGAACAGGATGGGTGGAGATACCTTGTTTAGCAATCCCAGGCTTTACAGAAATTACTATTTTCTGCCCATGGAGAAATTTCTCATCCAGCCGTGCTAGACAGCACTCAGTCTGTTAGGGAAATAGTTTAAAAGCAGGAAGCTTAAACTGGAGGTGAAGTAAGAGGGAGATCCATGCCAAAGAAAACAAGCTAAGAAGGCATTCCTGTTTGAGGTGCAGGCCAGAAGGTCATATGGATTATCTGAGACATGCCAGTACACTGTCTTGGGAGTGATTACATATTTCAGAGAACATGTTTCTGCTCTTGCATTCGCAGAGACACGTAAGAATGGTTATACTGCCCACTTGTTTTACCTTACTGGAACTGAGATGAGGAAAATCTAGTGTAATTATTTTTTCTTCAGAGGCAACCGAACCACACAGTTTGGACACATGGCTATAAATGAATTTTGCGTAAATTTGGGGAGATTACCAATAGTATTGAACTGGTTCAGCCCATCTTTGGTGTTGCTATTGTTATTCCAGTCGTTATTTTTAAGATAAAAAGAGAAAGAGTGAGGGACCCTCTGTGTCAGTTTGTCTTACAGTAACTCCACAGTAAAGACAATTGCAGTTTTCCTATTGCTGTTCACTTGTCAGACCTGTATCTCGTACCGTATGAGCTCATGTCTCTCTTCTGTAGGCATCGTTGTGGGAGCTGCCTTGTCTGTTGTTGCTAGCCATTTGATCCTGATTTTTGGATGGTTCATATAGCACCATAAGCTACATTAATGCTTTGAAACCTAAGTGTCCAGGTCAAACCCACTCACCTGAGGAACTGAGGGCTGAACCTCCCTTCCAATATACAAAGACATTTTTTGTATTTGGGAGAGGGGAAAAAAAAGTGTGTGGAAAGAAAATTAGGTCTCCCACTCCTGCTGTTAATTAACAATTGCTGAGGCAAAGAACATCCTTTCATGGTAAAAAATGACTCACCATGGGTAATGAGTTCCGTCATTCGATGGTCGAGCACAGACTTTTCATACAAGGCTATGTTAGCTGCTCCCTTCATTGTCCAGAACTCCCTTTTAATCTAAGTGGGATTTGCATGCAGGTATTCAAGGAAGAACACATTCCACTTTGAGATATGGGTATTTCGGTTTGTAGCAACCTCATGTTCTCAAATCTGGAGATGTTTCCCTTTTCTTTCTCTTGAAAGGGTTGCAGACATTTTGGATGATGGAAATCTCGGCGCACCTCTGCTTTTCTGAGTATATGACTGAGTTGCAGTCGGTAGTGTGGCTAGGATGTGGAAGTGTGGGCTTTAGGTTTGCTTTGTGCTGCTGAGCAGCTCAGCCTGACCAAATCCACTGCACTGAACTTTGTTGGATTGCTGGGGCTTAAACTGTTGGTAGTAAATATGGATTCTAGGAGGTATTATTAGCTGAGAAGGATAAGAAAAAAGCTCAGGTAAGAGTGTTTAATTTCATTTATTCTTAAGATGGTTCTGGCTAATGGATCCCACGTGCTCCCTTGTTGGGATATGTCTCTTGTGTGTACTTATGTCAGGGTTTAATTATGGTATTCACAATCTTCCTCCAGTCAGTAAGCAGAGTTCACACATACAAAAATAATACACTGGCCTTCTTTCAAATTATGATGAGAACACAGAGATGGCTTCATTTGACAGTGATGAGGACACAGTCTTTGAAGCAGACGTTGTTTCTAATCTGTTTTCCTATATTTGTAGGTTGATAAGAAGGAGGAATATATGAATTTGTACCAGTGCAACAGAAGCAAAACTGTGAGAATGGTCTTGTCAGAACTGGGAATAAGTGGTGTTTGAAAATAATGAAACAGTTTTAAGGTTTGAATTTGTAAAGGAACGTGTATTGTGAACAGCCTACCAAGGAAGAACCTTCTGAAAACCAGGTACATTCAAAGCAGGCCTTCCATCCCATTGGTAACTTAGAGGTGCTTTACAAGAAAGGAGTTGGTATTAGCACTTAAAAGAGGTTTGAGTGTGTCTCCACTGGATGTCAGTAAAAGTCAAGGAACAGAAAACAAAATGAGGTATTGCAAATATGTTGATCTCATTTACAGAAATGTAAATCATACATTATCCACAAATCTGCAGGCAGCTGAATGACATTGTACCAGGTATTCAAACTATGGGATACTGAACACTTTACTCTTGTCTTTTCAATGCCAGACAGACCCTTTTCTTAAGAAAAAGTGTCAAGGTTTTTTCAGACTCTAGCCAAAATTGAACTACAAAAGTCATGCAACTGTCGTGTTCTTCACCTTAAAGGGTCACGATTTGTTTAAAGCTGAAATACAAGAATTCTTCCACAGAAGCCAGAAGAAATAGCTAACCTGCTATTTATTATTGCATTTGCTTGTACTTCAAGCAAGATTCTTTGCCCAAAGATGCTAAGAAATCTCAACATTGTTTTTTCTGCAAAGACATCATTAGATGTATCACAAATTATGTAACTAATAAAGAAGGTTAAAAACAGGTCATCTACACTGTTGGTGCTGTTATTTCCCTCCAAAGGAGAATCGGGAAGTGCACTGCTCACACTGAGATGTTAGTGGTTTAGGGTCTGAAGATCTCTCATCCCAAAAACTTTGTACTGTGGGCTTTGTTGTCATTGATGGCAGTGTTCATTTAATTTGGCAAAAGAGCAGATTGTGACCTACAGAGCTTTAGTTTTAAAAAGCTGTCCCTTTTATGTGCCTCATGCGTTCATGCTAAATAATTTTATTTTAAAAAAATAACTTCCTGGTCTAAATGTATTAACAGTCTTTTCCAGGAGAGCTCTAGGGTAGATTAGATGAATCTGGCTCTGGATTTTGCACCTGCTCTCCCTCTTGCAGTGTGTGGGGTTTCCCACTTCTTCACATGAAGGCTTTCAAAAATGTCTGTGAAGTTTGCTGTATTTGGGCAAAAGGAGCTCTCACCTGATGATGCTCCATCTTAGACTATTAATGATTTCCTAAAGTGCTCTCATCTGAAGAAAATCTGCTGTTGCTGCGTCTTGAGACGTAGGGGTTACATTGGTTGGAGCTCATTTAGCCTCTAAGATGAATATTAGCTTTCTGGATTCCTGGCTGAATCGCTGGTAATCTAAAGTGTGGTGTGGGTGGCAGAATCAGTAGGTGCAGCAGTTCATAAATGGAGTGAAAGAACTTTTTGAAGGTCTTAAATTCAACTCTTGATGAGGATGACAAACTCCCAGAAGCTGATTAAATTGTCAGTGATTCATGTGATGACTTAAGGCTCTTTGTGTTTTACTGAAACTTTGCTAAGGAAATGTACTGTCATAAAACTTCCTTGCTTTTTTTTTTTTAATTTTTAGTTTAAAAAAGATTCAGAACTTCTAACAAACTCACCCGTTTGGGGATTAAAGTCCATTTTTAACAAGATTAATATTATCAAACTTTATATCTGTCTTTCCACTCCTCCACTTGTCTTCCAATAAATTTTCTATTTGTTTTGACCCATTTTCCACATATATTGTTGGATGGCTAGCAGGAATAGAGATGATAATTTCCTGGGGGGTGGAAGAAAAAAAGAAAAAAAGATGGTTAGGTGTAGAAAGGAGAGTCAAGAGAATGGCTCCATTGCAAAGGAGGTTATAATCCTGCACTTTCCCTCTTCCCAGAGGTAGTAGTCATCTGGTCAGCGGCAGCACACACGAGTAGCTCCAGACTGGTCAAAGCATGCGTTGTCACTTGGCTACCCCAGCATGAAGTGATGGCAGAAACACGTGGAGAGGGAAAGCCGCTTGGCAAACAGGAGAGAGTCAACTGAGCAGGGAAGCGTTAGGAGTTCTAGGACAGAAACCTGTAGGAAATATGCTGCATTAATTCTGTTGTAAAACTGCTTTTTGGGGTCGTATGTTCATGGAAAGATTGGGCAGGAGCTGCTGGAGGCCATCGGGTCCATCTCTTTGAAGGCAGGCAATCACGAAGAATAATTAATCCTGGTGGAGGTTTGCCTTCAGTGACAAAGAGCCGATGGCCTGCGCAGGCAATCTGCTCTAGTGTTTCACTAGCCTCAGCTTTGCAGTTTTTCCTAATATCAAGACCAAAATTTTATTGCTGAAATTTAAGCTTATAACTGCTTAGTCTGCCCGTTGGGAATACAGTGAACTCTTTTTGAGTGTCTAGAAAGCTGTCTTGTCTTCAGACATAATCCGTGTTTACTTTAGTAGGAATTGGAGCAAGCACTGACTTAATTTCTGAAGAGTTTCTAGTAAATGTACAGTATAGTAGTTGTAGTAGGCAACAGCACGCATCATACCATATAGAAAGCACTCACAATACTACACAAAAAGTTTTAAAACAATTTATATCATAGCACACAGGCTTCAACTTTTTGCAACTTTCTTTTTGAATGACAAGTATTCTTTCTGACTTCCTTATAGAAAGGTGGTTTTTCTTTTGGAATTTTTGAGTAAAATCCTTTAATAACTTATGATTTGGCAAGAATGAAAATGTAACTTGTATGGATAAGCTAAATCTTATTAGCTAGTACTGGAAATATAAATTAAAAAGCCCATTAAAGTATATAAGTACAGTTAATGTATTAAAATTATGTGTTAAACTATGATAGGAGGAAGGCTGGGTTAACTTACAAATTTTTTTCTAGTCCAGAATATGTCTGCAGTTTTAATACTTGAAATATATAGGACATACCATATGGCCAACAAAGTTGCTTCTCAGTTCACCTGAAAGATGGAATTTCAGAAGGAGATTTTGGATACTTCATTCTGCTTCAGCGTTTTTGCCATGTAAGGACAGTAACACAGTCTGTAAACAAGTAAGTGTATTTCTGCTAGCGTGCTTTGGAACAATGCACCCACCCTCGATAGGAGCGCTGCGTGCTCCTCTCCTAGGGAGGGAAATGTAAAGTCCTGTCCAGAAAACTCTCCCTAATCCTTTCCTCAAGGCTTGCTTTTTTTATCCGGAGCACAGACTGAAAACCAGAATAAATCAATGCTTAACTACTGGGTGCTAAACACGAGGCCCTTCTAACACAGACTGGCTTCGCGGGCCGCGTGTCAGCTAGCTCAGTGTCTTCACTTCACTTTCACAGAAGTTTTCACTTCACTTCTGTGTCCCCAAACACATTGGCTAGTGGGAACTAGCAAAGCGATTCATGACATGGTCTTCCCCGTATCTCTGTGATATCATTTTGGCTGCCTACAAAAAGATATTGACAGTGTCACGGAAGACTCTGGTTAATGGATGTTGGGCTCAGAGGTCTGATAAACATGCCTAATAATCAGCACTTTCTGTTATTTGATTTTGTGCTGTTGATGTTGATACGGTGTCAAAGGGCTTTCTTCGAAGTAGGAGTGCAAAACAAGTAAAGGGAGAGTCCTGGCTGTGGACTGTGGAGGGCTTCAACTGAAGATGCAAACAGTAGGAAGAGACAAGAAAGAAAATGAGGTTCGATATGGGAGAATGAATCATGAAGCATACTGTGGGTTTTGGAGGCTGCATATATTTCTCTATGGTTTTAGTGTACCTAGTCCTAGTTGACATGCATGACTGTACAGTCTGGAATGTGTTAAACATTTTTGAAAGTTATTTAGAAAAGGGCAAGTTGAGTTTAGTTGTCAGTGCAGTGTTACCTGTATGGATGAGTTATTGCATAATCTTGCTCGTGATCAGCATGTTATAGCAGAGGATTGGTTGTTTTAAAATACAAAAATGTTTTCATGCTTGCACTTGACCACTTTATATCAAATTTTCAGGCTTGATCAAAGTATTACAAGATACTAACAGATATTTCTGGCACAAATGTTATTAGACTGTTATTGAATCTTCTAGTTAGTTTGCTATAACCCAAACTATCCATCCTTTAATTAAAAAAACATCTGAATCTTAAAATTGCTAATTATGGTAACTAATGCTTGATTGCTGATGGTTTGTCGGACCTGCTGCTTTTCTTAAGAGGCGAGTGTTCTCTGCGGTCTCCAGTTGTTTCAGAGTAATGTGATTCAGAGAGGGCTAAATGCAGGTGCAGTTCTTATTTTCTTCAATGGAAATGTCATCCTCCTAACACTGAATTTGATTTTGTCTGATGAGGACTGCATTCTGGCAGCACCTTGCGGGTGTGTCAGGCGCTTCTGTGTTGTGTACAGTGTACACATGTAACAAAAAAGATGCTCCTTGTTCCTCTTGCTTAGGATTTAAGTTTTAAGGAACTTGAAAAACGTGATTCTCTTAACTAGCTCTGAGTGGTGTTTTTTCTTTGCCCACCACCGCCGCCATAAACCCTGAAAGCATGTCAGCAGTGTAATCTTTGAATTCAATAGGAAAAAAATATAATAGAGATATTATTGTGAAGGATGAATACCCTGGTAATTGATTTGAGATGGCATTCATATCTGGAGAGTCTTTTGTTTGGATGCTGGTTTGGAATGCTGAGATTTTGAACTTATAATGGAAATAAGATGGATAAAGTATGAGCTATGATGGACAGAGAATGAAGGGCATCATTATGAAAAGAGCAGGAAGAAAGGAGACTTTTGAGGCTTTTGTTTGTTGTGGGAACCTTAATGAGAGAACATGGTTAACAGATGCAAGGCCTCAAAGTCTACAGTTGCAGGCACCAGTACAAAACCCTCCAATAAATAATTCTTGCTGAGTAGAGCAGAGAAGTAGGAACTTGGAAAGCTTAGAAGATGGGCAACACTGGTTGGCAGCAGGCGTTTGCCATGTGCATCAGCAGCAATAGGGGAGGTGGGAAAGAAGCTGCTGCTTAAAAAGACCAGGTTCATTGCAGGAGGAAACTACAACCTTTTTTTTTTTTTTCTCTGTTTCTTTTGCTTTGGGGTGTGGGAATTTCACAACGTAGAGTTTTCAGGAACTAAGAGCAACTGCTTTCAGTCCGCACCCAAAATAAGTGAAGAATAGCAATGAAATGTGTGACTCAGAGAGATGACTGACTCTAAATCCAGCAACTGATTGGATGGAATGCTTTCTTGAGTCCTAGACATCTGTATCAGACTTCTGAGACTGTTTTGGTGCTTGCTCTTCCAAATATCTGGTAGCTGAATATTTTCCAATCCATATTTGGAAATAGTTGATTCATTCATAAGGGTAATATTCGTGCTGTTCAGGAAATGCACTAGTTTGCTCGCACAGATCTAATTCAAATGATGGGGTAAAACTAGCCATTATTTTAATTTCTAAAACAGTATCAAATCATTTTCTGAAAACTCTATATGAAAGCACAAATGATATGAGCTACCTATAAGTCAGGTGAAGCAGAGGGAATGCTGCTCTTTTATTTTAAAATGTTGATATTTAGTTAGCTATTCCTTGTCTTGAAATTTAAAATATTGCTAAGTGATATTTCCTTTTAACGGTAAGATGGGGTCTCACACATCACATGGGTTGGAATTCTTCCCAGACAAACCTCTGAACAAGAAATTGGCCACCATGTAGTCTGCTCTTTGCTTACTTTACAAACGTGCTGTTATGTTTCTTTTGGGGTTAAGGAGGACTCCGTGTGCAGGTGGAATCAGGGTGTACTTCAGCAGTGCTGTCAAAGGAATATCAGCTCTAAGCGATTGGAACAGGAATATTACGTGTGATCTTGTAGTTCTCTGATACAATTTGTGTTGGGCTTCAGGTCAGAGCTATGGAATAGACTTGAAGAAAGCCAAATCATTGCTTTTCAGGATACTGCAGACTGGGCATGCACTTCTGACTCGGGTGTCTTCACAGCTACACAGCTGGGGCAGAGGTTTCTATGCCAGGTGATGATGAAATCCTGCAACCATCTGCCTGCAAATCCTGTGCTTTTAAAAAAACATTAAACTCACTTTTGTTTCTTAACTCTTTTTAAAGAAGTTATCCATGACCTCTTCCTGGGATTAAAACAAACAAACCAACCAACAACAAAGCAGTCTCTAAAATAAAAAATTTAAGGTAAGGTCCACAGAGCTGGAGAGGGAGGCACTTTCCAAAGTGATAGCAGGAGACCCAGTTCCCATCCAAGGTCACTGAGGCAGGGCTGAGGAGAAAATACAGGAATCTCTGCCACAGCCACGGACACATCTTCCCTTTGTTAGTTTGGGATTTTTGGGTTTTGTCTTTCCTTCCTGTTGCATTTTTGTTGTTTTTCTCCCAATATCTTCATGGGTTCTGCATGCCACCCAAATAGTCAAGAAAAACAGCTTTTATGTCTGGTTTCTTGATGACCTTTTAAAAAGTTTATAAACAGTAAAAATTGAGCTTGTTGCCATAATAATCAACTATCGAATCAATAAAGTTAAGCCGGTTGCTAAGGGAAGGCCATGCATAACTGTGATGTAACTGTGACTGCAGCAGCCCGTCTCGTAACAAGAGAGACGCATTGGGGGGAGGATGATTCTTCTGCAGAGAGGGCTGCTTAAATCTGAATTCAGCTTAGCAGTGTTGATTTAAAGTACCTTTCTTTGTTATGGCAACAGAAAGGAACTATCCCATGTCTTTTGAAATATCTAATCTTGCTTCCCTCATTGATCTTGCTCTTGATGAACAGGATTAAATATCCTTGTAGGAAATTTGGTTTAGTGAGTGTGCTAGAAGTATGTGAAGATGTGTATAGCTGCAGAACTGAAGAGTAGCAAACTACTTGTAATACAGACTGAATTAGCCCCTCACCTTTTTCCCTTCGAAGCTCACCATTTCAAAGTAATCACCCCATGTTGCAAGAGGTGAGTCCTCATCCTTGGCTACTTTGGAGGCTTACCTCAACATACGAAAATTCTTCTTCTTCATGGTTGTAAAGCTTTGAATCATCAGCAGCTGCTATACTGCCACCCTTCACGGTGTTTGAAGTCATGATGACTTCCCCTCAGCCCTGCCATCACCAGCAGGTGTTTTGACCTTTTGGAGCTATTGGCAGCTGGTCTGACTGAGAGGGACTAGATAACTGGTCTTGCTAGCTGGTCAGTAGCGTGATGGTGGCCAGAGAATAAGTTTTGGGTGCCTGCACTTTTCCTCAGCTTTGTGGTGTGCTTCTTGGCTGCAGCTGGGACATCAGACCATTGTGTGTTTGAACAATTGCTTAACAAAATGGGATTAAAAAAAACACAATATGGATTGTCAGCCCAAGGTTACTGCACAATCAGAGTGAATAGTTAACTCATAATGTAAATATTTTTACTTCAGGTGTTTATAAAAGTAATACAGAGAACAGGATATCTCAGAGGTGTTTAATGAGAGAATGTGGAATGGTTCCCTTGAAGGCCTCCAGATCGGATCTCTCTTAAGGTAGCAGATCCTGCAAGCCATGAATATTGAGCAGAGGAAAGAAATTATTTAATGATTTCTGGCTCTCATCACACAATAACAATCACAGAAAAGTGCTAGCTACTGTTCTTCTTAGAGAGACCAACAATTACATTGCCATAGAGATTTATCCTCTTGAGCTGCTGTTTTCCTGAGTCAGGGTTAACACTCTTGGGCTGGGCTGCCTGTACTGCCAGTACTTGTATCTACCTTCCCTTTGCAAAGAGCTTTGACTCCGGAAAGGTTGATCTGCCAATCTGGAGGTCAAACAAAACCTGGAGAACAAATACCAGTTGCAGTTTCTTCCATTAATGGGAATAGATGGGTATTAGTGCTACAGTCTTCATCATGCTTAGTCGCAACCTGAGAAACATACGTGTAGGCACTGAGAAACACAATGTATCTTATGGACAGATGACCTACAGAAAACAGATTTGTGTAAAACAAGGTTATGAAATCGCTTACATAAGCAAGGCTTGATTATTAGTTGGGTTTTGTTTGGTTTTTTTCTTGCTTTACTGTTGGGATTTCAATTTTTTTCAATTGGTTGGTGTGAGTCACTGCTGGTGAGATTGCAGGAAAGGGTGTGTTTTGAAGAAGGGAATGTAAAGGACAAGAGATAAGCTGCATGCTTTCCAGGTTCAGGGAGTATATTTTGAAAGGTTTTGGCTCTACAAATGACAAACTGCAAATATAGCTATAATATTTTCATATTACAAACCAATGGAGCTCTACACTTTCATGTCTGCTATCAATCAGCAGTCCTCAAAGAAATGACTTTTAAAGGTTTCATACAGACTTACTGTTTTGCTTGTTTTACTGAGTTTTGGGGTTTGTTTTTGAATTTTCTTCAGGGCACTTTGTCAGTACGTTGTCTAAAAAAGATCTTGCTGTGGGATGGATGACAGCGTCAGGCACAGCTGGAAAAGGCACATTTTGCAAGTTATTTCATTGCCTTAAATGTGCTGTGCAAGTAGAAGGCAAATAGCTTTCTGCACCTTTTGGATGGCTCCTCCATCCTCCTCACAGGTGCCCAGCTCGCTGGCCGTGCTGACATGCTGGGGCAGAAGGGAGGCTCCTCCTTCTCTTCTCCCTACTTTTCCTTCTTAATGATCCCTGGGCAGGAGTCGTGGCTTCTAGTGCATGTGCTACACCCATGACCTTGCATCTGAGTAGCTGCACTTCATCCGTGTGTGTGTACACAGAGCTTGTTTCTCCCGCCTGCTCGTTGCCCTATTGATGATAACAATCTAGCCTTTAGAGTGTTTTTCACTTGGCAAAATCGCCCACAACCAACCATTGTTTAGATTAATGCTGACCTTGTAGCTTGTGATGAACCCAAGACCTACGCAAACAGAAAGTGAATAGCCACAGTTGAAAAGTATCTTATCAGATATTTGAAAGAATAATAAACAAGAGGAAGTGGATAGAAGAATGCCTTTCAGCGAGACCATATTAAAATAGAGCTTCATGGCCCAGGTTCTGTGATGATAGATAGGTCCAGGCAGCGATTACACCGAAGCAACGCTGTTGTACTTTCTTTGAGGTAGACGCAGTAATCCCCTCTGTCGCACAAGGGATGTCCACATCATTATTATTGCCTAGCATCATTTCAAGGCCTACGTTGGGCAGTCTGGATGCTATAGTTGCACTTCTGTTACTAGGTGTCAAATACCTTAACATAATTGTACCTCCACATACAGCGTATTAGCTGAGAATTTCTGGGCTTTGCAGTGCTTGGGTTCTCCTGTAATTTCAAGGAGGGTGCCTAAGGAAAAAAGGATTTCAGAGTCAGATTGTCTCTCATTGTATAATTCCAGGAGGCACATTCAAGCAATTTGGCAGCAAGACCTTCCTGAAGGCTCTGCAGGACTTGGCATCAGGCAGCGAACCCATAATACCCAGCTGTGTGGGACACAGTGAGGGCTCAGCCTTCACTTCTGCTGGGACATTCTTGCCAGCCAGGCAGAGCTGTCCAAAGGTGTGTTTGGGAACCAGGAGGTGGTCGTGTATTTGGCTCTGAACCTGTCATGACACGGACTGCCTCATGTCTGGTCAGTGGGCCAGAGACAGGTTAGAGACATGGAGAGAGTGTTGGGGAGGATGTGTAGGGGATGGGAGAGGACATAGGGTGCCAGTATATAAGGTCAGAGAGCTGGAGATAATTGTGGACGAGCTTGAGGGGTATAGAGGCACCACGGGAGTGAGGTTTGTTGAGGTGAATGGTGGGGACATAGTCTGCACGTTCGCAAATACGGTATTTGTGCTCACTGCAGAGTGATCTAGGGTTGTGCTGTGGGTTTTTTGTTTAATTTAAAAAAATACACATATTCCTTGCAGATGAGCACGTGCTGTATATGCATCAGTAACTCTTCCATTCTGCTCTACCTTCTTTGTCATGAAGTATCAGGTGACAGCCAAGTTGTGTGGCGACTAGTGAATCTCTGTGTGCTGCAGGTGCTGTAGCTGAACGTGGAGGCAAAGAGGTGGACAGAGGAAGAACCCTGGGGCAAAACAGCCTTTCCACCAAGAAGCATACTGTCTTCTTTTAAGGTCTGGGACTCTTCTGGGAGGGACCTGCAAGGACGAGTAGTCTAACAGGTTCTCTGTGTGATATTGCATAAAATATTCTGCCCCTCTACTCTGCTCCAGTGATATCCCACCTGGAGTGCTGTGTCCAGCCCTGGAGCCTTTTGTACAGGAAGGACATGGACCTGTTGGAGCAGGTCCAGAGGAGGGCCACAAAAATGATGAGAGGGATGGAAACCCTCTCCTATGAGGACAGGCTGAGTTGGGCTTGTTCAGCCTGGAGAAGAGAAGGCTCCAGGGAGACCTTACAGAGGCCTTCCAGTACTTAAAGGGGGCCTACAGGAAAGATGGGGACAAACTTTTTGTAGGACCTGTAGTGATAGGATGAGGGGTAATGGCTTGAAACTGAAAGAGTAGATTTAGACTAGATATAAGGAAGAATTTTTTCACAGTGAAGGTAGTGAAACACTGGAACAGGTTGCCCAGAGAGGTGGTAGATACCCCATCCCTGGAAACACTCAAGGCCAGGTTGGATGGGGCTCTGAGCAACCTGATCCAGTTGAAGATGTCCCTGCTCGTTGCAGAGGAGGTTGGACTAGATGACCTTTAAAGGTCCCTTCCAACCCGAGCTATTCTATGATTCATATGATTCTATGACAACCCATTGGCAGTGAACTAGTTGTTTAGAGGATTACAGTAGTTGTCCTGAGGATTGTGAGCGACAAGCAAGAATAAATGTCAGTGAGAGCTCCAATGAAGGAAGTGAGGATAACAAAACCTGCTTTTCAAAACAGATTTGTGTTCAAACCCTCTGCTGCTGAAGCCCAAGGAGAAAATGTTCCCTTTAACATAGTGCAAGTTAGGAATTGAATGTCATCTATCAGTTTCGCCTGGATTTGATCAATTGCTTAAGTATATTGATGCTAGTGGGACTGCTGAAATTGAACACCCAATTTGTGCAAGATTGTGATTTACATGCTGGGTGTATTACACCATCTTTCCCTCAAAGATTAACTCACCAGTCATCAGAGGCAGGGGTGTCATGGTCGTCGTCATCATCATCATCATATTATTATTATGCAAATTTATTATTATTTCAAATCCTTTGGGTTTCCTTGGGGGAAGATGGCTGGTTTCTATAGAAGCTGTTTTCACAGTGGGAAGTTACTGCATCTGCAAGCAGTGAGGGCCTCCCTGACTTGCAGCCCTGCTAGCCCAACTTCTTGCTGCCATGGGGTTTCTCCCAGCAGCCTGCGCAGAGCTGGCACTTCTGAGAGTGTTCTGAGTTGTGCTTGGTCACTGAATGCTTTCTGTTTGTCTTGAAATAAATAGTTAGGGGTGTTTGCAGAATGTGGATTGGGGACGTGGGGTTAGGGATTGGTTTGCCTGACTTTCTGCCTTGGGAGAAGGGCTTTTTGGGGCACGTGCAGAAAGCCTTGGCTGGTGTCAGTGCTGCTGGACTGCCACAAACTGCATTCCACGGTGAATAAAGCGGTGGCAGCTCTGTTGTCTCCCCTGTGCTCCCTCTGTGGCCTCCTCTGGGCTGCTTCTTGTTTTAAATGGTTGAAACTGCAAAAGCAATCCGAGGGCTACAATTGATCTAAATGGTATAAACACATCTAAAGCCTTTAGGCCAAATCAAGCTGTAACTATTCATGTGAGCAGTTCTGTTGACGTCAGTGGGTTTTCTCGCTTAAGCGTATGAGATTTGACAGCTAGGTTAGAGGTTATCAAGATTTTAAACCATTTGAGGGGGGGAGGGAAGCAAGCAAACAGGAGCTCTTAATGTCCCTTAAATTGAAGCAGTGCTTTTTGGAGGGACAGCAAAAAGCATCTGGAAATGCAAGCAGAGCAATGTTTTTGCTCTCTCAACTTTTAAGTGGAGTAACTCAAGAAGTGCACAGGGACACCAACGTATGGAAGTACACACGTGCCCTGGAGCCACCGAGGCTTCTGGCTGCTTTTTCTTGACTAGGATTTGTCAGGGTTTCAGATGCTCAACTTGACGCTTGCAACTTGGGAAACAATCAAGCAAACAAAAGGTCTAGTAAATGCAATGAAGGGGGAAAAATTACCTAAGATTACACTGATATTACAAATTGAAGCTAAAAAAAAAAAAAAGAAATCAATCTTAACTCTTAAATTCCTCTGGTGCAGCCTTTAACTTTCTGAAATCTGAAAAAGGCCTCAGGTGCCCAGATGCTTTTCTCTTTTTTTTTCCAGCTTTGTCAGTTGACCTGGAAAAGTATTACCTCTTCCTCCAAACTTTGCCCTGCTATGCTGTTATGCCGTTAGGCTGTAATACTGTTACTGCTTTAAACTCAGTCACTTATCTCTGGGAAGTGCATGGACGGAAGGCTGCGGAAAGAGAAACCTGGGTTATAGAGCCACATGTGGAAGGTGCTGTCACAACTGGGCTCAAAGGAGAGAGAAGAGGCTGCACATCCAGCCTTGGCTTCCCCCCTGCCTGGCCCTTAGGTGCTTCACTGGGCAAACCTCTTGAAGGGGGGATGGCTTTTTCATTGAGGAAGCACTGGTTGTGATATGATGTGCAGAGTTTTGACATCGTGCACTTTAAAAGCAACATTTTGAAGTTAATCTCTCTGGCAGTTCTCCGCTGCGTGAGGTTGAGTTTTATACAGCCAGGATTGCGGCGCTGTAAAGCGGAGCAACTTTGGGTTGGTGCAGTACCTAAGTAATCCCAAGAGCACTTTGCAAAGTGGCAGAGTACATGTGAATATAGCGGGTGCGTAGGCAGGAGATAACGAGGAGCTGCGGAGGAGAAGAATGGTTTAGCTGGGGAGGAGATGGAATCAAGTGGGAGTGGGGCTCCCGGCCCCATCCCTGAACCTGTGCAGCACCCTCAGCCGCGGGGTGGCCGACCAGGAGAGCCGGACGAGGTGCCGAGGTGGCAGCCCCGTGCAGGCTGCGTGGAGGCAGGGGGGCGGCAGGCAGGACAGGGGTGTGTTTGACACTGCGAGCCTGATTTTGTGCTGGGCTCTGGGTATTTTATTTCCCGTCGTGTCTCTGCCGTACCAGTTCGCAAGACATAACTGGCAGCTTTGCCTTGTAATTTATTTGATCATAGTAATTTTTTTGACAGGCTTCCTTGTGATTTTTTAATATATCAAATAGAGTTTAATAATAGCCTGCTATTAAGTCCTTTTATTTCTCCCTTGGGATTTACTTATGACTGTTGCCTCTCTTACCCATTTGAAGCTCTGAATCTATTTTCCAACTGTGAAGAACTTAGCTGCGTGAGTGCATGCATAATATGTAAAAACATGCAACAGAATTGTTGTTATGCTTGGGAATTAATAAATGTCAGCATTGAGGGTAATGGAAGGATAAGCCAGGCTTGCTTAATTGCCAGGGGTATTCCTATGAAATTCAGTGGGACAGGCTGTTAGCAGGATGCTCTCCAGAAGAAATTTTTTTTTATTTTCTGATTTTTATTTCCACTCTTCTTTTGAAGATGAGTTTTATCATTGGCTTCAGGATCAAGTGACCTCTGCAGAGAAACAACCTCAGTGAGAGCAAAATTGAACACAACAAAGCAAATTTTGCACTATAGCTAATAGCTTTGAAATACTGAAGACAATAAAAGGAAAGAGTGCATTTAATCAAAGTAGGGTAAGCACATCTAGATGGCATCTAATGGTAGATAGTTATCTTCTGTAATGGGAGTAGCCAAAATTCTCTTGTTTTCCTTATTCCCCTGAGACTGTTGGTGTATCTCTCATTACCTGTCTTCTGTCTCCACACATGCTAGGCCCACCTGGTTTTTTTCTGCTCTTTGCTTTCACTGGTATTTTCCAAGAAACTCAAAAAAGTACTTGTTTTCTACTCATGCCTTTCATATGCGGTGTTGAAATGGGGCTAGCATAAAGCCTGATCTGACCAGTCAGGATTCAAGTGCACCAAGGGTGAGTCAGACCTTCCCTTATCTCTTCTCACCTGCTTGCTGCCACTCCAGATGTTTAGCCCCAGTGTGATCATTCAGATTTCTCATTAACTTTCTCCAACTCAGATTTTTCTGCGTCTCCCTGCCAGAAAAAAAACCTGCCTGATATGGGACAAGCTACATTTTGCCAAATTCAGAGTCAGTCAGAGTTCACAGGCAAATACTGGCTTGGGCTGAGCCCTCGTAGTGTTTGCAGCAGTACGAGGATAATGTAGCGCTCTGTTAAACTGTGCATGCCGGCAGCAGACCCACGTTTGCAGTCGTGGTATGATTTTGGGAGAAGGGTGTTCCTACAGTAACAGGATGGTAGGAGCTGTACCAATTCAACCCTCTGCCTATATGTTGGATGGGTAAGGGAGAAGATACCTAAGTAAACGCACCCACATCAATAATTAAGGTCATAAAGTGTTTAAATTGCTTTTCTAAAGAGGAACTGACAGTGGTTTGCAGAGCGATTGCTGCTCCCTTTGTAGAAAGCTGAGATGTGCAGAAGTCCTCAGGTTCCAGTAACTGCCCCAAAGCCAGTTGATTCAGAGGCAGATGATGTCGTGGTTTGGTCTTACCACTTGAACATGTATGTATTGAACAGATTTCCTGGTTTTAAACTTTTATTTTTATTAAATGGGGAATATTTTCTAGGATATTAGGCAGCCAAGGATTATTCCTTTGTCTGCAATGTGAAATTCCTTTAGTCTCTTTACATTTTGTCTTTTCTCTCTCCTTTTCCTCCTCCTTTGCAATGGTGTTTGTTGTCACCATTGGGAGGAAACGTTGTTCTGCTTACTAATATTTTGGTTCCTCTTACGTAGTTAGAGGACTTTGGGGGAAGACTGTGTTGAGTCCATAGCTGCATGGTGGTGAAGGCTAGACAAGAGCGTCCATGGCTGCAGGATAGCACGGGGTCAGGAGATTGACTCACAGCAAAGGAGACAACTTTTTTCATTTCATAGAGACAGGCAAAAAAATCTTTCAAGAAAGAGGATCGCGTCAAGAACTAATATTTCTGCTATATAAAACAAAATTAAAAAAAGATAATGTTAGATGGAGTAGAAGGCATGGAATAGGCACAAAAGCGTAAATCGAATTCTGAGCACCTCTATAGGGACAGTGCCATAACCGAGCTTCAAAATGTGGCAGTGCTTGGAAAATCATGTGGAAATTATTTTGGTGTGCATTAAGAAAACACTTATTTGGAGGATCCCAGCAATCCACTGCTTTCTTCAAGTTCTAGAAATATCAGCGCACTTCAATCTGATTTTATTACCCCTTTTCCCAAGAAACAGTTACTCAGGTAGAATGCAAATAATGTTCTAAGTCAGAAAGCATTTTGCACTTCCCTGAATTTCCTCTAAGGTTTTCTGAAATGAATAAAACCTGCAGAAAGCTCCAAAGATAGTCAAATCCAAGTTAATTTTGAACTAGAAAGCTGTAAACTTTTCAGAGCCCTTAGGCCATTTCAGGGAATGCTGCGCTAGCTGTAGCTATACAGCATTTTTCCAGAGCATTGATGAAGTGATTGATGATGCAAAAGCAGGGAAGTGAATAGAGATGGACATGTGTATTTTGTAACCAATAGAAATATGAAGTAAAGAACAAAAGCAATGCTGCTTTAGTGAAAAGATACGGACAGAAACTTCAGCCCCCTCCTACGCATTCTGTCCTGTTCTGTTCCCCAATGCAATGAAGACAAGAGGAGGAGAGGGATCAGAATTTATTTATAATTTTCTCACCAAGGATGAAAATAAATGGCTGGAAGTCTGTGGAATTTCTTCGCAATTTTTTGAATTTCTGAATAGGAATTGAGTGAATGGCGAAGCTGTGCGGCACCCGTTTTCTTTCCACTAGTTTATCATTGCCTCTGGATTTTTGTGTCTGAAGTGCCTGCTTCTTGCAGGAACCAGGGGACTGAATCATTACAGGCAGCCCACAGGTCTGGTGACTTCATTTCCTGGGTTATATAAAATCCCAACTTCCTAACGAATTGTCTGCAGGAAGTGTTTACCACATTGCTATAGAACAATTAGAGTGCACAGAAACCTGACCAGGTTGAGAAAACAATTACGTGAAGCATTGACGTTAATTTATAAAGGCCTTTAAACACGGCAGTGGGGTTGCCAGCCAACGAGCAACCAACCTACCACCTACTGAAGTTCCTGGGCAGAAATATTCAGTTAGATGTCAAGGCTAGATTTATTGTGAAGGGTGGAGATCTGTGTGGAAAAAATGCAATTAAGGCATTATGTCTGGTTTGTTACATTCTCTCTAATAAATTGTTTACCTGTGTAAAGCAAGAGATCCTATATTCACATTTATATAAACCTTTAGTAAGTCTGTTGAGGTCCCTAGAGTTAGTCGCGATTTAAATACTCCAGTTAACAGCTGAATTTGTTGTTTTGTGTGGGGAAATGACCCCACTACTGCAGAGACTTAGTGCTGTTCTGAGCTGTGTGGAGCCCATGAAGATGGAGGGCTCCCTGCACTGGTATGGTGATGCTGCAGGAAGTAAGCTCAGCAGAAACAAGAACCATCTATTAATCTCTCACTGCATTGAGTTACAAGTAAAACAGTATTTCCCCATCCTATGTAGTCCACAGGTGCTTGGCAGCCTCTTTTGCCCCGAAAGTGCAGCTTTTCCCTGACTAATGCTTCTTTATAATACAAAACAGCAACAGAACAAAAAGGAGCAGAATACTGTTGACAACTACATAAAATATGCCTCCTTCAAATTAACCATTTTCTTTTCTAAAGACCCCAACCAAAACAAACAACTTCTTACGGAGCTGTTATTGAAGCCATGTTTGTAAGTCTTGACTCTCTGGCCAAGTTCCGTTAGTTTACGGTTTGTAAATTTTCATCAGGATAGCAGGCTTCTGTTCATTTAATATTGCAATTTTATACTTTGTGTCAAAAGCATTTTTATCAACATTCTTGAACAGAACCTTGGCCTAAAGTTTGAAAAGAAGAAAGATACAACTGCTGTGGTGTGATGCCCAGCACTGCCCTTACGCAGAAGATTAAACAGGAGAGAAATTTGGAAAAGTACATCTTCCCATTCAGTTGGAAGCATAGAAAGCAGAAAGCAAATGGGCAGTCTACCTAAATGAACTGGTATTTTGCTGTTTCAGCATAGCTTTACCTGAGATCTGAAACGGGTATTGCTTTGACTGCTATTTTACATGCAGCAATGGAAAGTTGTTCTCTGAATCATGAATACCTCAGGGGTTCTTGTTTGAAGGTGGAGGATGCCCACTTCTGGGGAATTCCCGGTGCCATAGTTTATCCTTAGATTCTTCAGTCAGAGTCCTCGGTGGTGCATAGGGCTTGCCCACATCAGCCACTTAAGGGATTGGGGATAGACACCAGTACTGTCAAGTGATTATATTTCCCAAATGAGACGCTTAAGTGGTGCACCACGTCTTGGTCCATGAGTTTGCTGTTGGGGAAATTCCCTGTTAGGACTGTTTTTCAGAAGATTAATCGTTCAATGTTTGCTATTTTGCTTTTAGATGATAATGATCAGATCTGTTGCTGTGAAATTGTTACTTGCTTTAGCCTTCTAAACAGGTCTTATATCTGTTAAGTATCTGGCTAGTTTCTTGCTGGACTTCAGTGACATGTTTGGCTATTGAAGGGTTTCCAATGTATTGCCGGCGTAGAAGCTTGTAATACTGCAGTCTTTGCAAGTTTCCCATTTAAAGCACTTCTCTTTTTTTTTTTTTTTAACCTTCTCCACTGAAATAAGATGTCTTTCTCAGTTAATTTTTCCTATCTATGAAAGGATTGTGGTACTTCATTACTGTTGCAAAGTATTGAGACCTCTGGCCAGTAGCACTTGTTATGACCATTAAATATCATGCTACACTTAATTCTGTGCTTGGACTCCTAAATAAAAATAGTATGATTTTCAGAGGTGGTGAGCAAATGCAACTGAAAGAGAAGCCAATTAATACCTAAGAAATCAAGCTGCTTACATTTAAGTGACTAGCTATATTGACTATAGGAGTCTGGATCTTGGGAAAGAGTATGAATTATTACTATGTGCTGGAACTGTCAGTATTTAGACTTGAATGTGCCCAAATATAGCACTAGGTGCCTAAGCTATTACATCTGAATTTGGAGAGAGCTTGACATTTAGAAAATGCTGAGCTCTCATCTTCTGCAACTTTGGCATATCCAAAGCATCGCAGAGGGGGCATCTAAAATTACTAAATACTTGGAAACTTTTGGCCTTAGAATTTAGACTATGCATTTTCTCTTTATTGGTATGCAGCTGCTTAGAGCATGGGCTGGAAAGGTACAATTAGAGATATCTTCTTCAAGGAGTTTGTTGTCAGAATTCATGTTGATATCTAAATCAATGTACTCAGAATTCTTGCTGAAATTTTTAAAGAGAGCATGCTCTTAACATATGTTTCATGTTAGAGAATGAAACAGCCTTTTTGCAGTCTGACTCACCCTTATTTGCATTACAGGCTTTGACTATGCATGAGGACATACATGTAGACGGAGCTCTTGATGTAACAGTAAAAATTAGGTGCATTTGATGCATCATTTCTTATGTGAATCAACCTTTAGTGCTATTAAACTGCTTCTGTGGAATTTTTTAAAGAGTGCTTGAGCCGTATGAGATTTCATTCTCTCTGTTCCCCAAGCCTGCCTGTTTTCATTTTAAAACAAACAAATAACTTCCCTACCCGTCCCCCCCACCCCCATCAATCCTGAAGAACAAACTGTCAGCTTTCGAAATGATGTAAACATGAGGGCAGTAAATGGCATTTTTGTTACAATCTTGTCTTTTGGGAGGAAGGTCTGAATGAAGAGGTGATAATCAGAAGCAGCTGGAAAATACGTCTGTGAAGAAATTAATGGAAAATAGAGGACTTGTACTTCTCCTACTAAAATAACAAAACAAAACCTCAGAGGGTCTGTGTAGGAATATAATGGAAGCAAAGCTGATTGCTTCCATCGCTGGTAATAATCCCAGGAAGAGCATTTTCAGCTCTGGTTGCTCTGCTCTGTGGCTTTTGAGCCATGTTGTCAGAGCATATGTGAGAAATTACCATCATTATAGTGAACCTGGAAAAGGTGGATGGGGTTTTTTTGAGCTTGCTGGGCTTCAAGTGCCCAGGGAACTGGGCAGTCCTTAGGTCTCTGTAAATCTGTAGCCAGAGTTGGGGCTGATTTTGTATTCTCTCATAGGAGATCTGCCACTGAGCTGCTCTGACTAATCCCTTGCAGTGGTTTCTCCAATGTGTTATTCTGGCCTTGCCTTTCCTGTCCTGGAAAGGCTTGAGGCACTGATGCAGAACAAGCTCTACTCTCACCTCGCATTGTCCAGGCATCCCCCATAAGCTGGGAGAGGATTCCCCAGAACAATTAGTTCTGTGTTTGCTACCTGGTGGTTCATGTGGACTGTATAGCGTCCATGGGGGTGTGAAGTGAATCGCCACCTACCTGTTTGCATGTGCATCCCTTCTTATTTTGCAGGTAGTTCCTGGAAGTATGCCTTGCTGTGAGGTTCCTGATTACCTGACAGTTTTCTTACAAGCGGCTACTCCTAGGACCAGGTGGAAAGACCCAGCTATGGGGAACGGAGAGGTTGCGGCTAAATGCAGGGACATGGGGTGGATAAGAAATAATGGTGTAGGGGGAGCAAATGAATGCCAGCAGTATTTTGCAAGTACAGCGTCCATCTTCATTGTCTTAACTGCAGAAGTCACAGCCACCAGCATCAACAAAACAGTCCTTATAGAGTAAAGGCCATCATCTTTTCGCAGCCCTGTAGCACAGTGGTGCTCTCATTAGCTGTGTCTCAGGGAGCAGTGGAAAGGTTCCGTCTGGCTCTAAACATCTACTGAATCAGCAGGGCACTGCATCTTGGCACTGCTGGGAAGGAAATCTCGCCTCCAGGTAGTACTCTGTAAAATGTAAGCAGGTTCTACTTTTATTTCCTTTTAGCGTCCCAGATTGGATACTATTTTGACCCAATTAATCCCAGTTAATCTGATTCTATTTGCACCTGCCAAACCCATCTTCACTGCAAAATAATTTGCTTATTTAATTACTGGTGAATATATATATCTTCCTCGTGCTACAAGACAGAACAACTCTGCCTGTCCTTTGAAGAATCCAGATAGATTAGGGCTTCAGCAAGAGTAAAATCCTGCTTCATTTCAGTGGCTCAAGGAATTTTTGTTGGAGAAGCTAGACAACATGGATTACACCTCTCTTGTTCCATAGCTACTACTGTAAATACTGTATGCTTCAGCTTGTGCCTCTTTTGGCATGTTTTACCAAAATTAGGTTGGTATAAAGAAATAAAAAATGTAGGGGAAAGAATGTAGTAAAGCAGAGTCATTTTCCCACTACACCAAAAGTACTTAATCCAAAAATCATAAAACCTCTTATTCCTGAGTCTGAAAACAAGGGCACTAACTGAGTTGTGGTACAAAATCTCCTGTAAAAAATCTCTCAAAAATGGTAAATATCAGTTTGCACTCTGAGATACTCATCTCTTTTTTTTAGCAGACTTGTACAAACAAACAAGTGAGATATGGTTCCTATATGCCTGGTGTTGCATACACCCATCTACATGGCCCTTTCACCTCTTTCGTGTCACATATAGGTTCTGAAGGAGTCAGGGCTTCTCTGTTCTGTTAATTTTTTTGTGACTTAAGGGAAGTCACTTGACTTCTGTTTTATATTTCTGCCCAGTCAGTATAAAACCCAGAGACAAATGTGCCTGCATGCTACAGAGACCAGCCCTGCATAAATCCTCCAGTGGGTTCTGCGGGTTACCCAGCTAGCTCCTTGGTACTTTTGGAAAGACACAGACCTGCTTTTGCCAGCATACTTTGTGTGTGATGACATTGTAGATACGTAAAAGACAAACACTTTCGGTTTGCCAATGCTGTCCACTTTGCAAAAATAACATAGTTAAAATTGGGGTTGGATGAGATTAAGTAAACCATTTAAAATTAAGATAACCTTTCTAAATGAAAATAACTTTGGGCAGATGCGAGAGGTGCAGAGAAGCAGGCAGTGGAGGGCACACTGGGGAAAAAGGTGTCTCTCTTTACCAAGGACTCATCCTCTGGAAATACAGGCTGTCTTCCCAAGGTCTGCAGCTCTCTGGCATTTGCAGAGCAGTGAACGCTTGTGAGGAGGGACATCCCGGGACTCCCCTCCACGGCGCTGTGAAGCTGTCATTTTTTATCAGTTTCACTGCTGCTTCCTGTTTATGGGAAATTTGTGGTGGGAATGGGATTGCTCAGGGTTACAGTTCAAGTAAAGTCAAAAGAAAAGTCCTGAGAGCCAGGACCTTGGCTGTTTTGGCCGCTTCAACAATCCAGTCCTATTGCTGTAACTCAGCTTTTCCGCCTTTCCTCTGGTGCCTTCTCCTGCCAGGAGCTGGATTTCTGTCCCGTCAAACAGTGGGAGGCTCGGTAGGGGCAAATCCTGGATGTCATGCTGCCGACCTTATTGAATTTTTCTGGTCAGTGAGTCACAGCTGATGTGGCCATTTTCACTTCGGTTGTGTGAAATCAGCCTGAGTGGTTTTTCTGAGCTGAGGAGGTTGAGCAGCCTGGTTAGTCTCCGCAGGAAGACTCACTTGGCCTGGGGCCCTTCCTGGGTGCTTTACCCACATGCCTCTTGTCCTTGCCTGCAAGGCATGCACAGTCTTCCTGTCTCCATCTGTTAGCGCTGGCCTTCATTTTGCTCAAAGAAAGCTTTGTCTTCCTTTGACCCTTACTGCTTTTGATCCTGTTGAGTGGTTTCATGTCATTAGTGGTATAAATGAGTTCTTGCTCCTGGTGGTCTGTCCCCTTAGTGTGTTGGGTGATGGTGGTCTCTCTCCTCTTTCCAGTTGCTGTTTTAAAGGGTGAGGAAACGGTGACCAAAACGCTCATTATGGAGGTGAAAATAGGCCATCTGCTGAAAGGTTTCATCTGCCATTGGAGGATGCCATGTGGCTAGCAAAGATTTTCTCTTCATCCCCTGAAATGTCCACATCTCTTCTCTCTTTGCATTTTAGGCACAGGAACCAGGAATGGCATTAAGGGATAAAATATCCCCCTCATTATCATTAAGAGCATTGCTTCATGGCCGCTTTTATAAATCAGTAACAGAGGGTAATGGAGCAGAAGGTTCTCTCTGAGATCTTAATTAATCCAAGCAGAGATATGTGTCTGTGATGTGAGTTAGGATTAGAAATCAGCTCTAAAAACAAAACAGCCTATGCAAAATTGATGCATGCTGGCCTATAAAACAATTCAGTGAATGAGTTCGCATTTGTAATGTGGCATTCCTTGAAATAATTGGCCAACACAGTCTTCGTCAGAGGAGGTAGTAAAGACTGAATAAATAATTTTATCACTTAAAGTGAATTTATGGTGGTGTGGAGAGGCTGACCAGTCCATTCTTTCCCTGAGCCTAGCACTTTCCCATGGCCTTATAAAAATATGCTCTTTTTACTTTTTGAGCTATGCCTTGAATGTAGAGGCCTGTGATCAGGATGGGAGGTTCAGTCAAGCTCCGAAGGAGGGAAGGTGTCCAGGAAAAAAGTGTAAGAGTGTCTGTGTGGGCATCAGAGAAGACAGAGGGGCTGGAGGAATGACAGGCTTCCATGTCAGAAAGTGAACTTCTTCCCTACGCATGCCTGTGGGAGGGGAGGTTGACTGCCTGACTTGCTTCTGGAAATCTTCCATGTTTTCAGCAGAGTGAAAAGAACATTATTTTTATTACTATTAAAAAGTGCTTCTGCACTTACAGTGTCTGCAAGTGAGCATTAGAGCACTGCTCCGTGGAAGGTTAGCTGAAAGTCAGAGGATATGTTTAGCATGATGCCCTGGGAGGCCTCAATCTGCATCTCACCTGTGTGATCTCAAAACTGAATACAAGGGATTAGGAGGTTCCCGTGGTTGGTAATGGGATACAGGAGGCCTTCATGCGAGGCAGGAGGGTTCTTTGGTGTGCTGTGGAAGGGGAAAGTGAAGGCCGTGAGGATTACAAGCAAGGAAGGAGGCAAGAAAAAACATGTAAAAGGACAAAGAATGGTCCTGGGGAAAGGAAGGTGATTAATAAGCATTTCCAAGGACTCTGAGTATATGGAGTGTCCCTCCTGGGGGCAAGGCATTAGCCTGCTCTGAAAGGGGAGGGGGGAGATGGCACAGGGACTGAAGGATACTGGTGGTGACAGAAAGAGGTTGGGTCCTGTGTGTGCCCGAGTCCCTCAGGAAAATTCCTAAGCGAGATAAAATTTTGCAAGGGATGAATGCTACCAATAGAATGATTTTTACAAAGAGGTATTTTTTTGTTTCTTTTAATTTTTTTTTTCTTTTCACCTATTGTTTGGTGCTGTGTTGAGGCTATATAGTCGTATCTACCACATCCCCTAGTTGGGAAAGGTGTCTCATTTCAGCCAAAAGAATGCAGGAAGATGAGAATGATAAGGTTTTGAGTGGTCAGCTGCCCTTGGGAATAATAGGGTCACCAAAGCCTTGGATGGGTGCTGATGCTGTTCGTATGCTTGCTCTGTCCATCCTGAACGTTCCCCTGCTAGGCAGGGAAGGCAGCCAGGATCCCCTTGCTCCTCCTGATGGCAGAAGCAGGTTTGATGAGCCTGGTATGGTCTGAACAACAGATCTGGTTTGTCCTGCCCCAGCTGCAGAAATCAAGGGCAAGGCTGCCGAACACGCACCCCTGGACAGCCCAGACCACCTGGTCTGTATACATAGTTATGCCTCGTCCCATTTCATCCTCCTTCCTCTACC
Source organism: Chionis minor (assembly GCA_013398295.1). Taxonomy (NCBI): domain Eukaryota; kingdom Metazoa; phylum Chordata; class Aves; order Charadriiformes; family Chionidae; genus Chionis; species Chionis minor. The sequence goes on along the minus strand of VZSF01009098.1, from coordinate 523,162 downwards.
CCTGTAACTCCCTCTTAGCAGCTGGTTTGTGAAAGGTGGGACTAAGCAATTTGCTTAGATGCCTTCCTGAGCCCTCAGCTTCATAGGCTGGAGTGTCTGGAGGTGGTTATTCTGGCCATGGCTTTGTTATTTTTATAGTTAGATTGGGGAGAGGCAGCTTTCTGACAGACTAACCCTTCGTCAGTGTTACTGTCCCTGGCAGTATCAGCCAAAGCAGCGTGTGCAAAGCATGCCACAGAAAAATGATCATTGCTGACCAAAGTTTTCCTTGCTGGCAACAGCGAGGCAGAAGGGTATTCCCGGCATCCGTGTGTGCTGTGAATAGTCTTTGTCGTCAGCAATTTAGGATTGGATATGATTTTAAAGAATTATACTGGCATCTGTTACAGAAGAACTTAACCCTTCCAAACCAAGTCTATATTTGGTACAAAACCTGCTTCGAAGTCCTGCAGCAAATAAAATGCAGAGGTCAAGAAAGCAAGTCTAAGAAATGTTGTCTTCTGCATCAAAGGAGGAGAAAGTTAAGGAGAGGCATGACCATGCCTCTGGTAGCCCTGTGCTACCTGGGGGGACAGGGAGAAGTCACAAGTGCCCAGCAGGGAGTTTGTTTACTTCCCATAGGAACTTCTTTATCAAGCAGGTCAGGTCCATGCTCATTCACTTTTCTTCACATTCTCACCTCTTATGTCTGTTTTAGGGGTCAGAAACAGAGCCCTGCTAGGAAATAGAGTGGTTTCCTCCAAAGCATGGGATGGTACTCCCCACTCTATCCTCGGTCTTCTCTCTTTTTAGCTCATTAGGGAGCCCTTGCCAATTAGGCCTCCCAAGAACCAGCTAGACAGGAATAAGTCTGCAGTGAATGTATCAGATTGATTGCATGTGTCATTTATACTGCTTGCAAGTAAATGATTGTGTTCTTTGGATAGTTCATAAATTTGTATAATTCTTCATGTAATCCTCACAAAAAAAGAAATACACAAGAGACTAGTCAAGGACACCATTCCTCAGTAGGAATAAAAAGAATGCAAAATTTTTAGACCAAGCTATTTTGGAGAGCTGACAAATCCAAAGACTATTTAATAACACTTTTGAAAATGGAATCCAGTGCGCTTTTTTCTTTTTTTATTCCTTTCAGACCTTTTCCAGGGATTTTTTTGCCTAAATCTGATCAATTACATGATCAAAACTCAGGGGGATGAGTTGAACTGTGGGAAGCATTCTCTCTAGCTTTATTGAGAAATAACTCTTCCTCAGCGATGTCAATGTCCAAGAAGAGGAAAAATGAGGGGAGTCTTTGGGGGCCTGTACCTATTGCTAGCCTGGGTAATTACTATTAAGTAATTATCAACACTTGGATGCTGGCTATAACTTATAATTATGTAATAATATATAATAATATATATTATAAAATTTTATGAGCAACAGACCACACAGCTGAAAGAAGCAGCGAAGTTTACTAGGGTGGAGTAGGGCAGTAGAGTCCTGCGGCTCCTCTGTACACGTGGCCCAGGCTCAGGGTGTAGGGAAGAGCTGGTGTCCCTGAAATCCTGCCATTGGAGAAATGTGTCACCTAGACCAGGTGCATGAATGACAGCTGGTTTGATGCCTACCCTTCTTTAAGGTTTGGAAGTGAACAGATGTTCTGGCCTGCCTCTGACAGTGATGTGGCAAGTGACATGAAGGAAGGGGTGGGGAGATGTCCCTTGTGATCTCTGTGCCCTTACCCCAGTAGCTGCTTTGGAAGAGAATGGAGTGGAGGGACAAGCTATATGAGATTTGTGTTATTACAGCAAATGGTAGGCATCCTGCTCCCCCTGCCCTTCCATCTTCCTGCCCCAAGGTCTTGCAGCATATTTCTGGTGTGCACATCATTCCTGCGTCATAGCTGTCCTCTTCCCTTATTATTTTTCTACCCTAATTCATCTTGTTCCACAGTGTCAGGCAGGCCTAGTAGTAAAATAAAGCGATGGTTTATTAATCAAAACCCGTAAAATAAACCAATGGTTTATTAATCAAAGCACAAGACAAAGATACTAGCGTTTAGAGGACTGATGACTATAAGCAGAGCAAACTGGATGGGGCTATAGCCTTTGTTTAAAGTGAGGTGCTTCCCTAGCTGTCTCAGTACATATCACTCAAAGGCCATGTAGCACACACTAACTTCAGGTGGATGGTCCCTTCCCACACGAGATAAATTCTTTAAGTTCTGTGGGGATTCTATTTCCCTCATAATGTTTCTCGTCTTATTTTTATTAAGAAGAACACTCTAGGAGCAAAGCAGTTTGCCCAGACCTGCTGCTCCTCTCTGACAGTCAGTCCCTGGGTCACCCTCTCCCCAGCACGAGGGAAGGTTTTAGGAGAGAGCATTGTTAGCTCCATGTTGTACTCCTGCATGCACCTGTGCGCATGTGTTGTCTTCTGTGCCCTTCTGGGGGCAAATGGCATCATTTCCACATGCTTTGTGCAGGGTGAGAAGGCAGGATGGGCAGGGAGGCTTCCCCGAGAGATGTGACTGTAGCAGCAGTGGTGGCTGCACACTCATGGTGCGTAACTCCTCTGAGGAAGGAGCGGTCCTTGTCTTCCTCACATCTGGCTCACCCCACAGCCACGGCAAACTTACCTTCCCTACCCCGTGCTAGTGAGGAGATACGGGTACCCACCATTCCTTTTCCTCCCACCTGGAAGGGCTGAACAACTGAGTGAGACAAAGGCTGATCATTCCTCTGTTTCAGGTGGCCACCATGAGCAGGGTTGGGGCCCATCCACCTGCTGTACCCTGCCAGAGCTTGTGTCGCTTCCTGCTGCCGGCCTCTGTACTATTGCCTTAATCCTGTAGGCTGCCATCTGGGAGAACCTGTGTGGGGATATATGCAACATGAGTGGAAGAGGCAGGTTTGCTGGATATGATGGGGGAAGAATATGCACCAGGTGCCTGTTTTAGAAGGGGATGAGTATTCTAGTTCCATGTGTTGCCAATGGAGGTGAGAAATGTTAAGATTAGTAGTATGGTCTCCTGCGGCCATCAGTAGTGACATGCTGGAATCTGACTAGAAACTGTTTTCAGAAGAGCATGGTCAAAACCTGGCGTTGCTCATCATGAGCCAAAGCTCCAAGTACTATATCAGTAGCTGCTTGGTACAGGGAGATGAAAGCTGACCTTTGTCATTACAATTTTAACCTATCTCTGTCTCTTTAAAAGAGACTGAAGTATGTAAGGAGGAAGATGTAAAGCCTCCTGAGAACCTGAAGTTCAATAAATTGCCAGGACTAGAAGTGTGGAATAAATAGTGTGGAATCACAAAAATTAATTGCGGGCTTCACCCCAATCCTGGTGAAGTCCAGAAGAGTCTCAGCATGCCAGACAACATCCCAAGTGTGTAATAGAGTTGTTGGTTTCTCTAAAGGACCAGACAGCTTTATGAATAACTCTTGTATTTTAGCAAGTTATGACTAGTTATGTTTGTGGCGAGAGGAAGTTGTTGTAGTGCCTGTTATTGACTGCTTGCTGAGGCACTTCAAAGCATAATTAGGGAGAGAAAAGGCCAGTGTAGGGTCCTGGAGAACCAGTTCCTGGCCAAGTGCCTCAATTTTTTAAGATCCTTTTGGTGTAGTCCTTTGTAAGAAACGTTGAAAGCAAATACAGAGGTACTAGGCAAGGAGCATTTATCCTGAACTGATGAGGTAAGATTTGGAAGTGCAGGTTATCTGCTATGCCAAACAAGGGGCATGCTCTGAAGCCACAGAATAAACAAATGATGACTGGCGGCAACTCAGAGCAGAGCAAAGTTAAGAGGGAACTCATAGTTAGGAGAAGTTGGTGCTTGAACCAAGAGCATTGTAAGGATTTGAAGGATTTAGAGGAGGGAGTAGAAAGTAAATTGGGAACTGGCCTGAGGCCCTATGTCTTCCCAGTGGGAAGATTTCCCTTGGGCTTCAGGTCAAAACATGAGTGTAGAGGATGAAGAGCACCTGAAGGTTTGCAAACACTATGTGTGTTGGAGTGTGATGGAGGAGCTGAGATGGGAGGAGGGTGAAGGACGCTGAAAGTACAGAGAGAAGTAGGAGATATTTCATATTAGCTGAAAACCCCACAAAAGTCCAGAGGTTCCCATGAATTCTCATGGGCTTCCTCCTTCCAAACACTCAAGGCTTCTTGTGGCTAGCCTGATGGCGGTGCTTGGGGAAACCACAATAACCACTGGAGTTGGTAGGATATTCGGTTGTATTAAGGAAGGGATTAACATTCAACTAGAAAGTATAAATCCGTATGGCATAGAATTGAGGGCGGTCTGGAATATCATGTGAAAGGTTGCAATCTCCTTCAGTGGCAGCTGTTGGAAAAGATGTGATAAAAGTGGTCACAGGAGGAGGCAGGATCAATGTATAGGAGATTTTAAAGAAAGGTTACAGGAGACAGGCCTGAGGCTTTCTGAACTGTGAAGGAGATCCGTATCTAAAAATATTTTTAAAAACCCCCACAAAACTGAAGGGAATAGTGTAACATGTTCATTTCCTCCTGTTTTTCCTGTTGAATGAAGCACAAAAAAATTTTTTCTTAAAAAAAGATGACACATTCTGTACTGTAAAGCTGCTGTAGTAAATGTGGAAGTTATCAAAGGAAATACTTCCTTTCCCAACACCTTGTCAGCTGCTGCAGCATGCAGTCACAAGAGGTGGGGGCACATGAAATAAACGCTGTGGGTTTATTGTTGAAAGACAGGCAATTTTGCGGCAGATCGCAACATTTGTGTTCTAGCACCTGGAGAAATAAGTGGTGGTATTGCTCACAAGCAGGTATTGGGAGGCACCTCCTGTACAACCCATGTGCAGCCCTACACAATTAGCTGGCTACTTACCTCTTCTCATTTGTCACTCCCAGTCACACGCATGGTTTCTCTTGCGCTTTTAGAGATAGCCACGGCAGTGCTGGCACGGCAGCGCTGGCATGGCAGCCCCAGCAGACCGCTCATCTAATCTGCTGTGGCAGTTCCTCTTCTATGTAGGCCACTGCAGAGCAAATTACATTTTTGGTGTCTTCATCCTCTTCTGCAAATGGCTTCTTTCTTCAGTCCTGCTTTAATTTGCATTTGTATCCACCTTTTTTAACCACGTGGGTCTGTCCCTTGTCTTTGGCCTTGTGGCGAATCCAGTAGCTGTTTTCCTGCAAATGGCAAGTGTCTTTTCAAGGCCTAGGCTTTAAATTGCTGTTCTGGTTAAAAAAAAAAAAAGTATAATATTCCTCTCACGCCCTTGACATGAAAATAACAATGAGAACAATGGGAGCTGGCTGGAGCCAGCCTGACGCTGGAGCGCACCGTGTGGAAGGAGGTTGAAGAGGAAAAAAAAAAAAAAAAGAAAAAGCCACACGCCGTCGAGGGAGGATGTTCGGCAGACTATTTGCATCAGAGTTTGAGAACCCACACAATAAAAATGAAAGTGCAGAGCGCGGGCCAGCTGCCTGCGATAAGATCACATTGTTGGAAAAGGGAGAAACGTACTGTCTCCATGCTAGCTGGGCAGGCAGCAAGAGTACGAAACAAATGGTGAGATCACACATGTGGCCTTTCTTCCTTGGGCGCTGACGTATCGAGCAATTTTGATTGATTTTTGTATGTCACGGTATGCCAAAGCCAACCTGGGAGAATTACAGCAGATGGTATAGCGTGCAGGGGAATTGCGTGGAGCGTGGATATGGAGGGGAGCTAAAATCAATCATTTTTAACAAGTAAATGCAACTTTGTGCAGTTCCCCAGCAGCGGTAGGGCCGTAACTGATGTGATGGCTTTATTGCAGCTGTTTGTGGGTGCGTTTGGCCTCGAACGGGGAGGAAAGAAGGCTCCCCTGTGGCTCAAACAGAGCTCTCGTTTGTTCTCTGCACAGCTCTGGGATTCGGTTCCTCGCATCTGTGGCAAATCATCTTATTTACCACCTCCAGTGACCAATTCAGATGTCGACAGAAATGGCAGTTTAAAAAATTCACAGATGCTATTAGAGATAATGGGCTAGCTGGATTTTTTTTTATCATATATTTAACATATGCTGTGATAAGACTGCAGTGCTGGATTCAAACTCTCTCACCTAATCTTTTTCTCTTGTTTTTTTAAATGAAAATTACTAAATATAATTTTAACACCACCCCCCCCCCCCCCAAATTACCTCTGAGTTCCCACGTGCCTTCCTCAAGCATTACATAAGGTTGTGGGGCTGAGCTCTGTTTGCATTTATTCTGGTCTGCGTTCCTAGGTAATCACCACACCAAAATAAATGAACACATGTCATCATTTTAGGATGATCTTGATTTTAGCCCAGTATACAAACACCATCCCTTTGCCAGAAGACTGGGCCTAGTTCCTTAGTCTGTGTCTTTCTTAATCTCAGATTGAGCGAGTCGCATTTATTAAGGAAATTTGTCTGTAGGAATCAATACTATCAACAAATTTTAATGTTTTCTCAGATTTCTTGTGTGTCAAGAGGGCTGGTAGCTGCAAGTCTTCCAAGTTTCTTCAGTCACTGATACGTCTTCTAAGAAATGCAGACCATCTTAAGAGGACATATCCTTTGCTTTCTGTCTTTGCTCTACATGTTCCTACTGAAATGATTTTATTCTCCTGATTTACTATAAAATAGCTACTAAACCAAGGCCTCCTTTGCTCATGTTGATGAGGAATGAGGCCAGTGAGCTGACCCAACATTTTCTAGCATCTCATGTTGCTGGCCGGTGTTGTTTTAATGCTCTGTGGATGAGTTTCTGGGCCTTCTACACTACTTTTATACTCGGTGATAAAAAACGATGCCTGTGTTACTGCCAAGGAGACACGGAGGGTTTATTGCAGTGCCTGCCGGCCATTTCTCTCCACCCTGGTGCGTGCAGGTGCTAGCATGTAACAGTGCTTTCACCCCCGGTGCTCTCACCTGCCTTGTCCTCCAGGGCTCCTTTTCTCCTACTACAAATTCACAGCTTCTTAAAACCTTTAGGAGGAGTTTTTAGCATGAAGTGCCCAAATACCACGATGCCAGCTTTATGTCTCCTCTGATGTAAAGTGTGGACAATACCTTCTCTTTGTTGCCTCCTCTGCACTTGTCCTTGGCATGAAGAATACCTGATGTAGGGAGACCCAGACTAAACTGGGGCAACTGGGGAGCTTCATCATGGAGCGTGGTGCCATGTTACTGCTCCCTCCCAGCAAAAGGCTGTTAAGCTAGTCCCCAAACAAGGCTTTCTCCTGCATCCTTTGTGACTGCTGTGGTGGGTGTGCTAGGAGACAATACCTTGGTCTGCAACAGGACACAAGGCTGTATGTACCCTGTGGCCTCCCAGAATAAAAGTGCATATCTAGAGGTAAATGCCGCACACTCCAGCATGGCTTCTTCAAGCAAACTGGCTTGTACCTTTTGTACCAAAGTGTGAAGATGTTGTCCCAGCATTCTTTCCTGTGTTGCTACCTTATGAAATATAAAGGTCCCACTTTAACAGCTTTTTTTTTTCCTGCTGTCAAAGACATTGACAGGACTAGCCCTGCGGTTTAGCACTACGGGCACTGGTGGTGGCTGCGTGGATCTGTAGAGGTTTGTGAATGTGTTGGGTCAGGATTATTAGAGGAACAATATGTGCAGATTGGGTCTCTTTGACAGAACTGTTTAAAAATTGCTTTCCTGCACTCAGAATTAAATGCAAGGTGCATTTCTGAGTGGAGATATGGAGAGGCTGGCCCTGTGCTCATATTTGGTTTGATTTTTTAATTTTTTTTTAAATTTTTGTTTGGCTAGCTGTTGAGCTGTTGTTGATGCACACCCACAAGTGAATATATACGTGTGAGAGCCCACCTGGCTTACTGAATAAACCCACAAGTCTAGTGGGTAGAAGAGAGACCCACAAGTCAAGCTCCCCAGTGTATTCAGTGTGAAAATATGAGCAAATTATTTAACCTTTCAGTGTCTCTATAATTCTTTCTCTTTAAAACAGGCATTGTGGAATTTGGTTCTGGAAGGATCTTTTGCTTTTTGGATAAAAGTGTTATAGAAGGAAAAAGCACCTCTTCAGATTCCTGTGAACCCAGCTCTGCCAGGTCAGCCTTTGCTCAGTCAGACCAATGCTCTTTGTCAATTATATTAATGTTAAGGAGAAAAAGAGCCCTAACTAGGGCTAGTCTGTGGATACTAGGTGGGGATTGTGGCTTGCAGATTAATTAGGATGTTTGTTCCCTCTGTTTACTGACACTTGAACTTAAGTAGGTACATCCTGTAGAAGAGCATTACTGAAGCTGTGTTTCCTGGTGTTCTAGGAAGTATAGCCTTCCACACTCAGCTTCATCTCTAGAAAGCTGACTGGTCTTGGTTTTGGCTGGTTGTGTTTTTAAAAAAATGGGCTTTCATTGAAGGTGAACTTTTACACAAAAGTAAGCCTGTATAGATTTTTCTGAGCCATGCACAGTAGTAGGGAACAGTCCCCACTTTTCTGTCGAAAAAATTTAAAAAAAAAGAGAAAAGAAAAATAGTAGAAACAGGTATCACAAACTATAAAATACTGTAAGTTCTCAGTAAAGTCTGTTCAACTCTTTTTCTCCCTCCTAAAGAGAGACTTTTCTATAATCCTTTTCCATATATACATGGATCTATCTTTCATTATTATTTTTATTAAAAGAATCGTGTTTTAAGAACTGCTCAATCCACAGAGCTTAAACAAAGATTTAATGTCTGAATTGTCATCATAATGTAATTTTTAGGCTGAAAATCCTTCTGGTATGGGATGCTTGTAGCCTAAAAGCTTTCTGCTATATAAGGAAATGGATTTTATTTAACTTTCTCAACCACGGTCTATGTGCACAAGAGGGGCATCCAAATTCAGACTAAGAATAGAAACTTTCTAACTCCGTTAATGAGTTTCTCCCATAGCTCTCTAACTAGTAGTCAACAGTACAGTCTTTGCGATTACTCACCTCTGCTTTCACGGAGGCTAGAGGTCACAGGTGTGATTTCTCAGTCAGTTTAATATATTAGGGTCTTTTTGTTTCCAAGTGCGTGGTGGCAACTATTTGGATGTGGGCTTTGCTCTGTTTTCCCCTTGGTTGTTCCTCCCACTGGACTTCTGTGGTGAAGGCAATGGTGAGGCTCTTGCCTTAGGGTACTATTGGTCCCAGGATACCTGAAATCCCAGTCCTTGCCTTAGCATCCCATGTTTTCTGAAGTGGGCGGCAGGTCTAGTTACTGAAGACTAAGCTGCCAGGTAACACATGCAGCTCAAATTCCTGATCCTTTGTGTGTTTCTCTTCAGCACAGTGGGCTGTGCTGAGGTCTATATCCACTTGTACCAAAGTCAGGTCTTGAGCTCCCTGGCACAAGCAGCTACACCGAGTGGCGGGATCCAGCCTGCTGAGATCGATTCCTCTGGCACCAAGGGGGCAGCTGGTGGCTTCTGGGCTGTCTGTGAGTAAGTGGGACTCAAGGTGCCATGGGGTGGGAGTAGGCAGGCTGAGTCTGGCCCTCTGGCTTTGGCAGCTAACTCTGAAGCCAGCTGATTTTCTGGGGTAAGAGTGACCTGTAGCCGCCTTCCCTTAGGGCTGTATCCGCAGAAGGGATAATACTGTTATGGGGTATTTACTTATGGATGCAGAATTTAGCTATTAGCATCTCACTGGTGCTTCGGGAACATGAAACCAGTTGTGCCCCATGTTGACCCACACATTACACCTTCCTGGTCTAGGGAAGCAAGGTGTAACTCCACTTTCCCCACAGCCCACACTCCCTCCCTGCTGACTGGGAAACACCGAGACGGCGTGTAAAATGCTTTTGGGGCCCAAGGCAGGGCACAAAGGTGCGGTGCTGTGCTGAGCCGCGTGTGAGCCGACCCCTGCCTGTGGGAGCCCACCAGACCTCTTCTCCCTTGGTAATGGAGCACAACGGGCTGCTTCACACGTCCGCTGAGATGCATTTCTTGTCCTTGCAGTGCTTCACATTGATTCCTCTCTCTCAGATCTGATTTTACTTTTTACTGTAAAGTGTCAGTGAGTCCCTTGGTATCAGGGGATTTAAGCAGTTTCAAACTCAGCAATGGGAAACTCAGACCTACAAATCCATGGCTCAGGTGAACGTGATGGTGGGGTCCATGTGCAGTTCTCTACAGCAGGTATTTCTGTTATGCAGAAAGGCTACTTAAAAGCAAAAAAGAGCAAAACTTCTGCCTCCCCCTGTCCCCCAGTGTTTGGCTCTGCATGTCTGTAGGCTACTGGCAAAAGAGATTTGGGGAGGAAGTTGGTGGACATGAACAAGCAGGATCAAAACAGACACCCCATGCTGCAGTTGGCTTTGGGGGCTGTGGGCTGGTTTTCCCTGGGAAGGCGGCTGTGCTGCCCTTCCCCGCAGCTGCCAAAAGGCCAAGTGGGGTGAGTATCGGGGTGAGGGTGGTGGCCTGGCATGGTGCGGTGTGGTGTGCCCCTCACGATGGCAGGGAGCTGCACATCCTCCCTGGCATTCCTCTCCCTGCAGTTTGCCCTGGGGTGTTGCACGCTGGCAATGGGGCTGCCATGGTTTTGGGCAGGAAGGAGGAGGCATCTAAACCAGCCCTGCAACTCCCTCCACATTGCTGGCATGGGGTAGACCAGAAACTACCCTCACCCTTTCTTTTCTCGTGCTGTAAAATGCACAGCTTTTGACTTGCCATGGGAAAACTATAAATGCATCAGCTGGAAATATCTCCAGAAAAGTCTTTTTTCTTCTTTTCTCTTTGTTGAATTTGGCTCGTCGTGGTGACATGTATTGAGACTATAGTTGCACGTCCTCCTAATACATACCACGTCTTCCTCCTCCATGCAGAAAGCACAAAAACTCCCCATCAGTTGGCCCTACACACAATGGACTCACAGCACCTCAAGTTATAGAGAGTTACCTATAAACAAAAGAGTTTAAATGGAGCCACAGATGAGGCTTGGCATTGTGGACAGGGTGTGTGTAATAGGATTGGAAATGGGTCCCTGACATTTTGCTCTGGAGTAGCTCGGCTCCATGACAGCAGTATTATTGAAGCTCAAGGACAAGCAAGGTGACTCATGAGTTTAACCTGCTTTGTCTCACAGCAAGCGCAGGTGGAAGTTTGTTGTGCTGGTGGCTCTTGGCACTGTATATATAATATATACTTATCCGGAAAGTGCAATGCAGCAATGTCTATATTTAATACTCTGCTAAAAAATTAATTTTCCTGGAAACAAATTTAATTCCCATTTATTCAATTCCTTATATTTATTACCAGAGGGAGTAGGAGCTTGTTCATATAGGGAAATTCCTCCAGTCGTACTCGTATAATTATAGCAGGATGGTTAGAAACATCATTCCTTGCATAGATGCTTTTATTACAGTCTAATAGTGACTTTTTGACAGAGCTTATATGTCTTCAAATGACAGAAGTGAATTAAGAAGTGTCTTTTTACCCCAGAAGTCACACTGGAATATCTCTACCTAACTTAGCTCTCTGTTTCATGCTGCTATAACTTTTCTGGGTGGCACAGATAGAGATGTCCAGTAATAGCGTCCTTGATAAAATGATACTATTGAGAAGGGCAGCATGGAACCATTGGTCTGAAATTTGGGGGTTTCTCCACCTCAGTCACAGATTCTTTTCCTGCTTTTGAAGGGATCATCATTTAATCTGCCTGTGTGTGCTCATTTGCCCTTTTCTAAAAGCTAGGAAAACCTCTTTTTTTCAAGTCTCCCAGGGTGCTGCCAGGTTTGAGTCATTAAATTTCAGATCTGTGAATGGAAGGCACTATTACCTTTACTGCTTGATTGTATTATATTATTATTTTTATTCCTGTGGTGGTTCTTTAACAAACACAATGCTTTATAATCTCTATCCTAAAGAAATCCCATTTCACAGAGAAAGAACCATATGCTGTAGTTACAAGCAGGGTTGCTATTAAACAGCCGGCTGTTGCTAATTTTCTGCTGGCATCGGGATCTCAGAGGCATCCCCCAATTTTACTGCCTGTGACTGGGAGCAGTAGTGAAGAGTGACTGCAACAGGAAGAACAGTGTTTCTGAGTGGCCTCCTACACCGTCCCCTTTAAAAGAACACGTGGATCCACTGGCAGCAGCCCTCGCAATAATGAAGGCTGCTTCCCTGTGGATTTGTGTCTTCGGGGAGGGTCGGCCATGGTCTACATCTTGGTGGGTCCTCAGATGTCTAATAAGGGTTGTACTTGGAGGGTATGTTTGCTCTCAGGAAAGGCGCTAATAGGGTGGTAGCCCAGCTTTCCTCTTGCTTCACTGTGCAGAGGCCTCCTGGATCGTGGCTGGAATGGGGTATTAGTAAAGCCAAATTTTCTTCAGCCCTGTGGAGAAAAGTCCCTTTCATTTCAGCAGGAATGTAATTTGGGCATTCTGGAGTAATGTAAGGCTACTTTAAATTCTCTTTCACTTATACTGGTGTAATTTTGTGGTCTTCTCTGTAGTCCCTTATCATTTATCCTGATATAAAGGAGAGGTGAATCGGTCCCTGTGTGCTTTGCTGGCGGGGAGGAGACAAAATTAAACACAATGTTAGCGTTGCCTCTTCCTTCCTATCCCCATTTCCCTGTGGTTATCCTGTTAAGCAATTCAGAGTAGCTCATTTTCTTTGACTCTCTTGTCATCCATTTTACAGTCTTTGCATTACCTCCATTTAATAGTCATGATACTGTTTTGAAGGGCCTATTAGAAACATGTAAGTTCGATAGCTGTATCATTTGAACTTATCTGGGCTTCTGTTTAATCTCTGCTCATGGTATGTCATGATGAAGAATAATGCCGGAGAAGATGACGTGTCTCTTATTCAGTAGCATCAATCTCTTCCTTCATTCTCCTCTCTATTGTAGAATGAAACGAGGATAACAAAGTTTAGATCTTGTCTCTTTTGATTTCTTAATTCATTTTATAGCTGTGTATTTGTAACGTAGCTTTGACAGGTATATCTCTGGGAGAAACTCTGACCCAGTTCTTGTCCGCATGGGCAGAATATTGAATATTCTTACAGATGCACTTCCTTTATCATGGGAATTTTTTGTTCTTGCAATTCATTTTATTGTCTGTTAAGTTCTTTGTGAGCACAGTGACTTTTAACAGGATCACAGTCAGCAGGTACAATGGAGAATTGTGAATGCGGTGCCATGCGGTTCATTGTAAAGCAGTAGGGAGGTTTCAGAGGTGTTCCGTCTTAAGGCCACATGTTTGTTCCTCCAGTACCTGTAATCACATCCTAGAGGAAAATAGTTTTAGTAGATGCGTTAAAATAATGAGTTCCATTTCAAAGCACATTAGGAGTTATGTAGCTGCCTATGTTTGGTTTTGGTTTTTTTAATGAGACCTACATTTCAGACATCTAAGGTTGCTCCCTGACATTAACAAATCACTAATGTAATGGCTATGAAACATTTTCAATTTATTGTCATCTTCACATTGCTAATGTTACCAAATCATATACTTTGCCTTCTTGGACTCAAACGGTTGAGCAAAATTTAAAGGCAAAGCAAGCTTTACTAATAAGGACAAGCAAATGATGGTGTGAGTTGTGCGTCTGTGCCACTGCCCTGAATGTCAGCTAAATATGCAGAATCCTGTGTGGCTGCACTGGGGGGGGTGTATGTTGGGGGAGGAGGGGAAAGGGGGGCGGGGAGGCAAATGGAGGGAATGGGACAGAACCCCAAATAGATGCTATTTACTTGGAAAACAAAATGCCTCCTAAAGGAGTGGGATCTGTGAGCCCAGTGCTTAGTCATGCTGCGCTCCCTCTGCCTGTCTGCCTCCATGGGGCTTTGCTTTGGCTCGTTTGTGGTTTTTTTTTCTCTCAGTTTTTTTGGTCATACAACCTCCTGTTACAGGAATAGTCACTGGAAGGCCTTTTTTCCTTCACATGTATAATATGTGCCTATGTTCATACAGTTCATACAGTGATCTGTGCCTGTGTTTAAGGAGGAGGCTGCCTTTGGTTCTGATACCTTCTTCCAGAAATGAGGATAATTACGTTGGATTTTTAATGCTTTTTCTACATGACGGACTGCAGCTAGATTCATCACGTTTCAAAGAGGTTTAATACAATCCATTACAGCATTAAGTAATTACTCATCTATTGTTGCAATAAGTAAATTGATCATAGTGATGCTTAAAGAGCATATGTTGATAATGTGGGAGATATTCAGAAATACTGCTTTACGCTGCTTTTTTTCACTATTTTTAATGGGTAGCGTAGTTTCCGTCCTCGTTTGTAGCCTCCATTGATCTCTGCTTATTTTTTCCATTAATGTATTCATCACTTCCTTGCTAGATGTTTCTCTATGATAGCATGCCTATATGATGGTTCTTTCCATTATTTGCTTGTGTCCTCTGTACATATTACCACTTGGTTTTCCTACTGTGTCTAGTTAGTAACACTGAGGGGTCTTTTGGGTTGTTACGTATGATAAGGCTATCACTGAAGAATTCATTTCATGCTTTCCCTGTATACATGCTATGTGGTTGCTCTTGGAAACATTGGAAATAGCTTAATCTTTATTGTATATTTCATTGTTTTTATTAGACACAGTCTCTGTTCAGAGAAAAGAAGGATCAAAAAAACTAAATTTCAACTAAGTGTTTGGGGTTCGGGAAGCAGAACAAAATGTCCCCAAAATTACAGGACACATTTTTCTCCCCCTGCTGCTGTGCAGAAAAGCGTTAAATGGCTCTTCTGCCCTGTGCAATGAATGCTTGCCTCTTTAATCCCAAACATGGGCTTTTCTATTTGGTGTCTGCCTTGAACCAGACACTAACCAGATGTGGACTATCACTGTTTCAGCAGGCTGTAAAACAAAAGGAAAGAAAAAGAATTCGGTGGAAATGGAAAACTTTTGCTGGTCATATTAAACTCAGTGTCAACACTTAAAAATACTGTACTGTAGCTCTGGATATAACTTCTCTGCACTTGGTTTGGATGAGCTTTAAAAAAAAAAAAAGGCTTGTGGGATGGTTTTGCCCCCCTATTGCAGCTGTGATCACTGAAACATAGAAAACTGCAATGACTGGTCCGAAATCAGTGTTGGGAACAGAGCACAACATGGTTTGACTTTACAAATCCTCATTTCTAAAAGACAGTTTCCTAAACTGAGGATGTTTCTTGTGCTGTTAATGCGTGTATTGCCATTTAGCTCACTTTATCTAAGATCAGTATATTTAATGTTGTAATAAGCATAACGTAAGGTTGGGGTTAAAACCTGTTTGTGCTGACACAAATGAGATTTTTGTCATTGACTTTTGAGAGAGGCTGAAATTTCCCTGTTGAGTTTTGTATACATGTTAATGCTGTTCAAACCAGGCTGAAGATAATTTATTGTGCAAAGAAGCTGTGTGGCCTATCTCACAAGTTTTATTTTTCATGGCGGTGATCCTAACCAGACCTGCGGTCGCAGTACTGACACTGTGCAGGAGGAAACCTACTAGTACAGTACTTGGCAATTCGCAAAGTAATTTGGCGTATTTGCTTAACCCTGCAGTCAGCGTGTTTGTAGAATTACTGGATTTTTTTTTTCCCCTATTTATTTTCTTTGTTTTTATTGTCTTGGTGATGGGTTTTGGGCTGAGTGTGTAGGTTTGCCAGAGTATTTCCTCTGCTGTTTACACCTGTTATGTAAATCCTTGGCGTTAAGCTATTTTTCTCAGCTGTGGAGTCATGTTGGTTTGAACTTCACTAGCAGCAAGTGTCATGGCAGTAACAGGACTTTGTCCACATCCAACACGGTCTGTCCGAGGATGTCCCAATTTCCAAGACATTGAGACACTGGGGCTCACAGCTGTGGTGTTCAGCACCATTGATCTGTCTATATTTCTAAGGCTGTTGCAAAAGAAAAGCATTAAATGTTTGTTAATTTGTTTATTTAAGTAAGACTTGAGGTTGAATCTCGGTTTGCGAGGGTATTAAACAGAGAGAAATTCATGGCACCCTTTGAGTAGTGGCTCTGAAAATGCACAGCAGAAGCGATTCTGGATTGAAGTTCTTTAAATCTCCTCCCTATGGCTTGGCATGCAATATCAAGCAATTATTTTGTTTTGATGACTTGGATTTTAATCTCCTTTTTTTTTCCTCTTATTATTATTAACAACATTCACTGTTGGCCTCAGCCAGTATCCTCTAATAAACGGGAACTACCCTACATGTCCTACTTTAGAGAGGTGTGAGGGGGTGGGGAGAGGCAGGACATTTGGGGCCAAGTTTCTGTTTGCTCATCAGTGGCACCTTGGTGGCAGCAGTGCAATCAGTGGCAGCTTTATTTGTGGTACTGCTGGTCTTCTGGAAATAAAGGACAGGAGGGATTCTGGGAGAAAGCTTCACTGCCTGTTGTGCTGTCTTGGCCGGTTTTGTCTGTATGTAGAACACATCATACACATGATTTGAAGGTCTCCAAACAAGCCTAGAGCCAGAAACCTAGTCCTGCTGAACATGCAGAGGTCCCTGAGGACAACAGCTTGCATCAGCCGATAAGATGTAGAGGGTGGAGATCCCAGATTCGGCATGAGACTGCAGTGTGTTCTGACCTGAAGCTACCCTCTGGTGTCTGGGCGGCAGTTTGTGTTCAGGGGTGCTTAGATCAGAATTGGTCTTAATGCGATGGAGAAGTAGGAAAGGTCTGTACCTAAGGTGGGGAACAACACGAGGTTTGTGCAACAGATTTAAGTAAGTTTTGGCATGGCTGTTGGGAGGACCTGAAAAACAGTGTTCATTCTGAGTGATGAGATATGGCCCGTTCCAGAGACGTTTGCTCACTATTTTGTGGCCCAATTAGCTTAAACATGTAGGCAACAGGGAGGTGGTTAGTTATCCTCCAGTAAGAGGGTAAGCAAGAGTGCAGCCAACGTCAGATGGCCTTGCTGGTGTTACCGACTTCCTGACTGCTGGAGGAATGGGGCTGGGCATGCGGTACCCTCTGCCCTGGGATTTTGCAGAGCAGCAAGACTCCTCCTTCAAGCTTGCAAGTCAGACCGTGCTCCAACCAAAAGCCATTTCATTTCTGGTACTGTCAGAGGTAGAAGAGGTCAGGCCAGAGTCAGTTAAGGCTGTCTGCCATTTCAGTGCCAAAGACTTTTGGAATTGCCACAGCGGCCATATGATGAATGATTCTAGCGAAGGGTGGTGGCAAGTGATTTACAGTGTTTATCTGGTGTCTGGAGATTGATTCAGCAGAGCCGGTCTTTCCAAATCTGAGAAGTATTTCTGAAGTGTAAGCATAGGCTTTCAGGTCCCCCTGTTCAGTTCTGCCTGGTTGTTCTGGTTGTACTATTTTCAAAAACGTTTAGACATGTCTGAACAGCACTGTTGATGGAGAACAGAGCCCATATCAAGTACAGGTAGAGCATTCACAATCACACTGTCCAGCCACTACCATGCTTTCTCTGGAGGAACCATTGTTTATTTTGTTTGTGGATTTGATTCCACTTGAAAAGGAAAAACTACACAGTGTTCCTCAAGATAGGTTTATTTGGGCTGGCACACCTACCAGTCAGACTGCGTGGACGTTGGCCATTAGCTCTGTTCAGAGAACAGATCTGAAGCCCACCATGTTTATGTGTTCAGCAAAATTAAGTATGATGACATTAGCTGGTGTTTCATCCATGCAAGCTTCTTCACGTGCATTATAAATATTTTGAAGAAGCAGATACAATGGAGAGGCTTGGGATGAACTGAAGCAGGCGGTGGTTACTGAACAATTGAACATTGCCCTCCTGAGTTGCCTCCTCCACTGGTTTGACCTGTGAGAGACCTGGGCTGACTTCTTTGTCAGAAGATACATGCTAAGAAAAAGTGTTTGTCCACAGCTGGCATTATTTTCAGACAACCTAGGACATACCAATGTGCTTTGTCATGATCTTTTGGCACAAAGTTCTAAGGCAAGAATGTCACTGAGCACTACGCTCCCTCTACCTTGTTTTCCTTTGCTTTTTCAGCTGACCAAGGTCCTCTTCGCTTCCTGCTGCAAGCTGCCGTGCTGCGTGTCTAGCCACTGCTCAATACAGATCAGATATCCACCAACAGGGATGGTCCCTGAGTGTATGAAGCTGACAGAAAGCATAATTAAAATCTATATTTTATTGTTCTTCTGTGTATATACCATTATAACCACCGCTTGATTTTTCATGATGCGCTGCCCTTGTGTATAATTGCCTTTGACTAATTGGCTGTGACAGGCAAGATGAAATCTAGGAAAACTCTATACTTTTAAAATGAATGTACTTATCTTGAAACTGGAAATAACTGAATGATCTGGATCCTAATTATTCTCATACTATAGAGAACATGAGAATTTTTTTTTTTTAAATGGAGGTTAATTTTTCTTTTTTCAGTTTATCTTCTGATCTTTGAATCTGAAGGATTTAACTATTATACATTTTAAGTAAATCCCTCATGATCAAAAAACTAATATAGGTTTTATTTAAATTTATATAAATGAAAACTGAATGTCCTAAGCTGTTTCTTTCAGACCAGAACCTAGTGAATTTGTCCAAAAGGCTAAATATCATGAGACTCATGTTTCAATAAAAGGAGAATGGGAGAAGTGGGGGAATTTAGCAATACCCCAGATATTGTTTAATTCAAAGCCACGCTGAAATAAAGCAAGCCTTTCCAGACTTCGCAGGGAATTTGATCTGACCTATGTGTATGTAACAGATACATAAATTATATTGAAATCATTTCTTACACTGAAAAAGTGAACCCATCATGTTATAAAATCATCTAATGCTTTAACTTTATGTTAATCTAATTTTATGTTATTTCATGTGCAAATTAACACCATCTAATTAATGTCTCACTTATAAATAGAAAGAATGATCTAGAGTTCAAGTAAATTTTAGTGATTTAGTCTTGAGAACGTATTATGCAGAAATTGGTAAGGAGCACACACAATTTGAGAAGAGACTATAATTCCTGCCTCTGCTTTTGTTTTGCTGTGTTTAGTTTTGAAAGGGTGAGCATGTTTGATGAGTTCAGACATCAGAACAAAAGACTTTCTGCTAATCTTTAGTTAGGAGAAATCACCAGTGTTGTTTTTGATTCTGTTTTTAATCAACACAAATAGTGACGACGGCTTTGTTTGGTTTTTAAGATTGTCAGCCTGTTTCGGATGCTTTTCTTGCTTGGGCTGAAGGCGGGAGGGAGTGTTGCTGGGGTGGGCTCCGAGCCCCCCGGGGCTGGAGGGGTCTGGAACACCCTGTTTCCAGTCCTGCCTGCAGCATGGTGAACTGGGGAGCTCCTGCAGTCCCTTCAGGAACAGCCTACGTAACTGTGGACATGCCAGCAATACACTGCGCTGTGAAATAGTCTCTTGCCTGCTTGCTGGCTTTATTTTTTTCCTTTTTTCTTTTTTTTTTCCTTTCCATCTCTCTCAGAGGGATTGCATCATCTGCCTGTATTTCACAGCTCGGGCAGCAGGGGAAAGGAATGGAATAAATCAACATGTTGCTTTTGTCAAGTAAACCTCTGTGATGTGGCCTGGTCAGAAGAAATTTATATTCTTTCTATCTAAGCTGTCCTTAAAGAATGTTTCACCCCCTTTTTCCTTTCAAGGATTTTTTTTTAAGGCTTTCCAAATCGCTTTATCAGAACATGTGATAAGTTAAAAGGCTGTGTTTTCAACAGTTTGCAAGACTGCAAAACCCTTTTCTCAGAACTGAGAGCATCTAACAGCTAAATTGAAGTAATTTGAAAAATCTCCTGGCTCTAAAGTCGCGGTGGGACAGATACCCGCGTCCTCCATGAGAGGTGAACATCCAGCACCCTTCTGCGGGTTTCCATAGAACTACGGTGGACTCACAGGGAGGGAAGAGAGGAAAGAACCTGTCTCGGCACTGCCCAAAGCTAGAGGAGGTGAGATGGGTGTGAGGAAGTGATGAGCTGTTAGTGGGAGCAAAGGCAACTGCATTAGACAAAACGCGGGGCTATCATGTCAGGTTTTAGCATGCAAAAATATTTTCAGCTCTTCTAATGTCTTAAAGCGTGGAACGATGGCTACAGTCACAATTTCAGTTGTTGCCAACGTTTACCTCGTTCCACTTGTTTGTTATTGATGGTTTTCATGTTTTCCTGCATTTCTTTGAATTTTGGTTGGGTTTTTTTTTTTTTATTCAAAGGGGGAAAAAAGTCCCATAAAAAGGAAATCTCTGCTTGGTTTCCAGCATCACCCTGAGTGTTGTTGTAGTGCATACTCTATTAAGTACAGTTGGGTCCTTTTTATCACTTTATATTGAAATCTCTCGTTGGCTTTCAAGATGACAAGATTAAGGATAAGATTTGGTGTGGGAGGGGGTGTCCCCCTAGGCAGATTGATATGTATTAGCTGAAGATCAAAAAGCAAACAAACTTCCTGGCAATCCTTTAACCTTGAAAATACATCCTTATATTGGAGGATGTAGGTATAGAATTATTTAATCTCTCAGAGCTTCTTCTGGATGAAGCAATGCCTTGTACAGTCCCTACAAGAACTATATTTTAGAATAAATTTGCTCTAGTGCTTTTGCCTTCCACCAAGCCACTGCTGAAGCTCAGCAGGGGCTGGGGTTGGATCTATAGAAAGCCATATGTATGGCGAAGAGGAATGAAGCCACCATTTTCTCACAAACAGATCCCTGTTGTTCCTGCTAAAGGCTAGATGTGTCTGTCTGCTGTGCTGCTGGGCTTTAATGGAAAGAAACTGGCTGTGCAAGTAGTCAGCATCATTTTTTTTTCATTATAGCTGAGGAGCACTGAAAGGGTGGTGAAAATGGAAGTACCCTCATGACAGAAAAGCAAGAGGACTAAAAGTAGCATCTAGGGGGGGATACCTTTCTTCGAATAGTTCTAGATATTGAGGGCATCAGCTCCAAGGTATTCATATTCTTCCTCAGGTATGGCCAGGTTTGATAAACTGTTGTCACCTGCAGGCCAGTATCTGGACCTGTCTGTTTTGGTTTTGATTTATTTTTACTAAGGAAATTGCAATGCATTGCAATTAGAATCTCATGTTTGAAGCGTTTCTCAAGAACACAGTTCCACTTAGGAGTAATATTTATACTTAATTTAAAAGTCTTTACCTGTGTTATGAAAAATGTTTTAGAAGATTCCAACAAATGGTTTAATGCAATGAATTTACTTTGTCATTTTTGTGGGTTTATTAATTCTTGCTTTGTCACTTCTAAGCCTCCTAATGAAAATAGGTATGATTTTCTTTTACTGGTAAGCAATTTCATGTTCCTTGTTTGGGACACACATTCTGTGCTTTGAAAGTTGAATTTACTTTTATTTTTAAAGAACTAATAATTTTATTTTACTCTAGCTCATTGCAAACTGTGTTCCAGGAGCCAATTTAACTTGTCGGTGTTATCTGAGATGCAGACTTCGTTAAATATCTACAAGCAAATTAAAATCATTCACCTGAGATACTTTCTTAAGAATTTGGCTTTCAACACCAGAAATACAGGAAAAGAGTGCCAGGGGCTTTACTGTGTTGGAAGGTGAACACTTAAGTGCCAGTGAAGTATAAGATACCTTTATATAAAATAAACATGCTAGAAGAAAACTTTCAGCAGTATCCTTTGCATTTGGTTCACTTTGCTGAGAAAGGAAGTGTTTACTTGAGAAAGCATCTGGATTTTATTGTTTTTTAATTCATTGTGGACAGCCTGATGGAGTCTGGAACCACTTAGAATGTCACAACCTTTCATTGTCACATGCAATGTGGAAACGAAATAAAAAGAGATCCAAATCTCAGACTGTGTAGCCCAAGTTGTTAAGTTTGCTGTGGTCTTCCTTCTATAAGACAGCCTCCTTGAACAAATACAAATTTGTAGTGACAGTCCTTAAAATGCCTCTTCGTTCATCTGAATACTCCTCAGCGAGCCTCAGTCAGGTTTCTCGGGACATGGGCAAACCTGGGTAAAAGAAAAAAAATTAGCAGATTCCAATGTGGCCACTGTTCCTTTTCTCACGAAGGCAAACGACAAGAGGTAATATCTATGGTGGTGCACCTGAGACTGGGTTCACTCTTCCTTCCCCTCTCCCTGCGGTTCTGGTCGCTTCTGTCTACTATGGTAAGGGACATCCCCGGAAAGTTAACTCATCTGCAAGATCAGCTCAGTTTTGCAGGCAGAAGTCTGAATTATTTAAATTAAACTTCAGAATCATGCCTGATTTTTTTTTGGAATTCCACGAAACAAACCTTCCTGTTTCTAGTGACTCATCCATAAGATGAGATTAATGTAGACAAGCTGATCTCGAGGGAGCTGCATACAATGATTTAATTTTTTTAAAAATTTCTAATTTATAGCTTTAAAGGTAACCTGCCCACCTACATGAGTATGGTGAACAGATGATCCATTTCAAGAGCAGATACTTTCGTTCTCACCCCTCCTCTGGAGCCTATGAAGTTACATCAGAAAATAATTTGGACAAGTACATCTGAGCAGTCCTTTTGTTTAATAAATATCTGCAAAAGAATTTGGTATTCCCTTTCTCCTCGTGTTCCCATTCTTTCTTCTCTTTGTTTGTATTTTAAATAACACTTCTTTGTATCAATCTGTTGCTAGAACTGGTGTTCTCATCTTCAGTAACACATTCTGATGGCAAACCCTCTGCAGCATTAATGTACAAAAACCTTTGTTGTGAAACAGCTATGTTGTATGTTTGTGTGTATATAGCAACCCTGATGGCCCTAAGCCACAAAAGCATAAAAATCAAAAGCTGATGTACATGCAGCATTGCTGACATAAAACCAAAGAAAAGGAAGAATCTGGAAAATGAAGGCAGTGCATACCTTCCACCCACATGTCCATCCCTTACCGTTACTACAGACTCCGCGCACTTAATTAGTGGAGAGAAAGCTCGCCCTCCTGCACTCTCTTCGCTCGCTCCTTCTCCTTCCCCACGGAAAGCGCAGGCAGTGGCGGATATTTACTGCGGCATGGAGTTGTAGCAGAAAGAAATGGTGTGCAGGAGCGCTAGGTAATTGGAGTGGGGGAAGGCTGATGCTGCTGTGGAGCAGAACCGAGAGCAGGATTCGTGGTCTGTGATTCACGGTGCTTGTGTTCATAGTAAAATACCCTCTTGTAGGTGGAGGATTAGCAAGTGTGTATTGTTTAGCTGGTTGTGTTAGCAATGCTGAAGGCACGCTGATTGTTGTTCTGCAGCGCATGATAATTTCCTGGGTTTACTGAGAAGCAGGTCAGCAAGGAGGGTTCCACTGGGCAAAGATTTTCCTCTAGCGAGAGTGGAGGTGGGAGCAGAGCTTTGTCTCCCTAGTTAGCACGGGCCCTTGGACTGAGACCTTAACATGACGCAATGCTAAATGACACAGTCAGTTCCCTCCCTTCCCACCCTGTCTCTGCTAAGGTTGTGCAGGATCAGTCCTGGGTCAAGTTAGGGAGTTGGGAGTAAAGTAGAGTTACTAATAAAAATGCAGCTTCCCAAGAATCTTCCTTTGCTAGAAGATAAAGTTGGACCCCAAAAAAGAACACATATGAATTATGACTAAAAACGTTCTTTAATTCCAACTGGTTTTAGAAGGCTTTGTTGTAGAAAGTCTGCTCTATCAGGATCTATGAGGTTTCCATTTTTCTGTGAGGTTCTTCCTGGAGCAGGATGGAAGACAGACTATACTTTTTCTTTTAATTTTTACTGTTGGGGTAGGAGAGGCTGATGACCAACACAGTGTAAGTTTCCAAATGAAGATCAGCATCTAGAGACCAAATGGGAAGGCCTCATATGAAAAAATATGAATATACAAGAACAAAGGGAGTTGCTAAATTCAGCAGTCCAGTCTAATCATATCTTAATATAAAATAAGTGTGCTGAATCCATGTGTGGAAAGCATATGTATTTTGGCAGTTGTATGATGCATGGGAAATGGATATGCAAAAGCTTATTACAATATTATGGCTCTGGGGCCTAAGTCAGTGTGGCTGTCAGGCAAATGTCCACCTTTCAGTGTCGGTATTCTTTCTGTTGACTTTATGGGTCTTTGTGTGCATATAGGGTGAACGTGACCTTGGCTGCTTTGCGGGGTATTAGTCCAGTTCACTGTACGACGTGCATGTCATGCTTCCCTGTGGCTAAAATGCAGTAACATCCTATCGCGTATGGGTGATTCATAGCTGATGAAGGCCAGAAGACTTCTGTGCTTGTCTAATTTGGCTTCCTGCAGGGAAGGCTGAGCTACATTTTCAACCATGATACAGCCTTTAAACCATAAAACCGTAGCAAAAGCCTGTACAGTGTAAGCGGAATGTTTGGTTCTGCCTATGGAGGAAGGACTGACTGAGCAACGTGGCTGTGTATGTGGTGTCTGCAGAATTGCGTGCAGCTGCAGATCATTGGCATTGTGTTTCTGTGTATTTTCTTATGAAAAAGCAGTTCCTGCACAGTGAGCAATTGGCCTTTTTAATTGTAAACTCCTGTTTACTGTTGCCGTGGGTGTTTTTCCTATTTGAACCACAGCTTAATGGTTCAGGAATCTCTCTCGCGCAGGTTACAATCTGCTTTCTTTCTATTGAATTAAAGAGACTTGAGTCCGGCTGTTGCCCTCTGGTATGACACTACTGCAGCCTCTGCCAGTGAGCTCTGCTCACCCATGTGACGGTCTGGTGATCTCGGGGCTGATTTGTATTTTGTTCCATCAGTGGGAAAAAGTAGTTGCACGTTTAACTGTCTTCATAAATAATATGCTACTTTCTCACAGAATTCTTTTGTTTCTAAGGGGTTTTTTTATCTGAATTTTAACTAATATTGGGGAAGTAACTCAATATGCAAACAGATTAATATTTTGTGAGCAAGGCTTGTCATCGGTTTTGTTCTGAACAATTTTGCTGGGAAAATAGTCTCTTTTACGAGGATATGAAACTGATTAGCATGCTGCCCCAATGGTAGCCTACCTCATCGGCAGAATTATTAACTAGAGCTTACTGGTAACTGTGATACTAGGTAGTAAATAAGTATGAAGTAGGCTTGATTATGGTAATAGGCAAGCACTAAAAGAAGTTCATTGTCATCCCACTATTTTAATTTCTTAAATGACATAGCTCCTTGGTATTTAAGTTTTGTGTCCTCTTTTAAAGAAATGACCTTTCCTTCCTGAGGTTCAGACTCGGTGTTGTTTGGAGCAGAAGCAGGGAAAAGCATTCTGGAAAATTAAGAGAAAAGGTAGGAAGTGAATTTAATATGATTTTCACTGAACTGAAAGCGAGAGAGAGAGAGTTTTCGGACTCCTCCATGCAGCCCTGTTCCCATAGTGATGGCATGATACCAACCGATGCTGTATTTGAGCAGTCCATGTCACACCCTACTCAGACCTGCTCAGAAGACGAGGTGGGGCTGTGACTCAGATTCGTAAATCCCCAGAAGTGTGGACTAAGGTGAGACAACTCTCAAGGTCCGCACACAAACTTTATTAGCTTAACTAGGTCTGTGACAATTGGTTCAGTATAGAACAAATTATGGCAAGCAGAAAAGTGCATCTTGCATTACTTAACACATTGATGAATACATTGAACAGGACTGGACCCAGCACTGATCCCTGAAGAACACCACTAGTTACAGGCCTCAACCTTCTTACAAGGAAAGGTTGAGGGAGTTGGGTCTTTTTAGTCTAGAGAAGAGAAGGCTGAGGGGGGATCTCATGAATGTTTACAAATACCTAAAGGGAGGGTGCCAGAAGGAGGGGGCCAGTCTTTTTTCAGTGGTACCCATTGATAGGACAAGGGGCAATGGGTATAAAATTGAATATAGGAAGTTCCATTTCAACATGAGGAGGAACTTCTTTAATTTGAGGGTGGCAGAGCACTGGAACAGGCTGCCCAGAGAGGTGGTGGAGTCTCCGACTCTGGAGACATTCCAAACCTGCCTGGACGCCATCCTGTGCAACCTGCTTTAGGTGGACCTGCTCTGGCAGGGGGGTTGGACTAGCTGATCTCTAGAGGTCCCTTCCAACCCTTAATATTCTGTGATTCTGTGATCAGTCCTGGTTCCAGCGTTGGTCCAGCCAACAGGGGGTGGGGGGTGTCTCTGGTTCATAGGAGTGCTCTTCTGTGTGTCCCCCAAAGAAATTCTTCCACCGCCAACTAGGGGCACGTATCTTCCCCTTTTATGTTCGCCTTACCAGACGACCTGCTGCACTATTACAAGGGCAGTTTTGTCTTAGATTTCCCACCTTTCCAGGTGGTAGGAAGCATAATTTGGGTGGAGGCATGGGTGCATTTAGCAAACAATGAGGTGACAAGTTGAGCAGACCCATTTGGTGTTCAAAAGGCTTCCTGCCTCGTGTGCTACAAAAGAGACAAGCAGGCGCCAAGCTCCATGCAATGCCTGTGCAAGGCCTGCATCATGCAAGCTCCATCTTGTTGTCCCCCCCCAGCTACAGCTTCATTTAATGGTACTTGTGAGTGTTTTGAGACATTCAGAAAGGTTCAGAAGGCCTTCACCTCTGCTTCCCCCAGTCTTTGTTTTGGGGCGTCTACAAGTCGTCTCTCACAGTCCAACCATGGGTTAGGTGTTGGCTGTGCTTTCTGTTGCAAGGTTGCTTTACTGCAGGACTGGTGTCTGTTGATGTTTTTGGATGTGTATAGGAAGCTCCTACCCAAATATCAGAGGCAATGCAGAGACACTTGTTTCTAAACGTTAAGTCAGGAGTGATGCACATTGCCATCTTAAGGCAGCTGGGCATCCTGATAGTTGGTGGGGAGCAGAAGGGGTAGGGAAGATGTATAAAAATTTGTTCAGTGGATTTGTTTGCTTCCTCTGTCTGGAAATGAGGAGTGTGTTTCATTCCCCGCGTTGTTGGATGTTGTACTGGTTTTGCCTGGGATAGAGTTAATTTTTTTCATAGTTCATGAGTATCTGTATTTTGGATATCGCAGAAGTAATAATACTGCATTTCTCTGTCCTGGCTAAAACTCCCAGTGTCAAATACTGTGCTACCAGAGCTGACGTGCTTGTTTTTCCCCATGTGGGCTGTGCAGCACCATACCCCCTGAGCATTCCCCCAAGAGCCAGTGGGAGCAGCGGCCACTCAGAGGTCCCTGAGCAGGTTGTATCAGAGGGAGCTCAACTGCCTCTGTAGGAGTTGCCGTCACATGTGTCTCGTCTCTCCTCTCCTCTCAAGACACCCATCCCCAGGTAGTGATCTCCGGAAACTTGAACTTCTTCAGATTTGTGTAGTAACACGATAGTGGTTTTAAAATAGAAAGGGAGAAAAGAAGTTCCTCCTTATTTTTTTATCCTTCTGTCATCTGATCCACATACTTTCACGACATTGATTTCATGAAAATTTGGAGAATCCCTTCTAAAAGTATTTTTTTCCTTTTCCTTGGAGCTCACATATATGAACAACCCATACTGAAGCCTTTTTTGGGGGTAGATAAGGCTCACTTAGCTTTCAAACAAGGGAGGGAGTAGAAAATCCTATCAATTGATAAGACTTATTTTCCTCATTCTTCTTTATAGTTACAAGTTTTTTGACTTGTACTAAAGTTCTTTGATTCAGAAAGCATTCACCTTGAACTGCCCTGATGGGGACTGCAATGGGCAGGTCAAACTCACCTCTGAATGTCAGGCATTGGGTAGTGAGAGCCATCACAAACCACTTTCTGTTCAGTTTTATTTGCTGTCTTTGTGGTTTTGGTTTGGCATTTTTCTTAAGAAGCTGGAGAAAATGGCTGTCTTTAATGCTCCTGCCTTTCCAAATCCTCAACAGAAGATCAGAATATGCTTTAAAATGTTTCTATGCATTCAGTCACTGTGAGTTAAATAAAGGTATTGGACCAGCCACTGTTTAATTTCCTTCTTGCTTAACTGAAAGCCTAGGACTCAAAACTCCTTCAAAGTTCAACGTTGTCCTTTTTCCCCTCTGTAGAATGGCTCTATGAGGTAGTGAGTCACCCTATATAAAAAATTCTCACTTTTATTGAGCTGTTTGGAAAATGTGGCAGTGCATTCCCCGAAATACTTACTTGTCTGAAGAAACAAAACTAACCAGCCTCCCCAAACTAGCTATTCCACTGAGCCAGACAATAAGTAAGAGAAAAGAGTTGTCCATGAAAGGAGGCTTGCAGGGTTGGAAGAGCTAGCTGAGATGAAAAAAGCATGCACTGGCTCTTTGTGAGCTGCTGGTGTCTCGAGAAGGGGGGCAGAATGGGCTGGCACCGTGGGGACCCGGGAGATGTCACTCTGCGGGCTGCATCCATTGTGTGCTGGGAAGCAGGGAAACGATGAGCACTGGGGTGCGCAGCCCCGTTACCCTACAGCCTTCACAGTCCTCTCAGAGTAGGAGATGTGGAATCATCATTTGTCTGTTTAAAATGGGGTACACTGCTGGGACTGCAGTCCAAGTATTGCCAACCAGGGGGAAATAATATTAAAGGTTAAGAATGCAGAAAATAGTCAGGTCACTTGCAATTTAAATTGTTAGAGAAGGGAGAACACAGTCCTGAGGTTTCCAGACTGGAATGGGTTTTTTGTTATGGGCAAGCTCAGATTTCTGAGGTATTTTATTTTTTTTCCTTCCCCGATGCAATTTGCCACTGGTATTTAATGATGATGTTTTTATAATGAAACCTGTTTAGACTCTGTATATTGAAAGTATGATGACCCAGAATCAGTCATTTAGGACTCAGAGCTGATGCAAAGGGATTGTGGGTTTTGTTTTGCTTTTTTTAATATCATACCTGTAAAGAGATAACAGCATGTACTGTACTGCCAGTTGTCCCTCATTTTGGAAGTTGCTGAAGCTCCCCATCATCTCCAGATATGAGTAGCTGTAGTGCCAGAGGCTTAGTCCTGACATCATCCTCACGAGGTTGAGAAGTACCATTATCCTGGTTGTAAAGGGTGTCAAAAGAGGAATTAAATCATACTGGAAGTCTGTTGCAGAGCCATTAACTGGATCAGGTTTGAAGCCTTAGGTGTCAAACCTATCTTCTCCTCAGTGCTCTGCCTTTTAAGCCACTTTCACCTGAATTGCTTCTGAAAAACTTAAACACTTGCCACTTTTAACATGATCCCTCCACCTTATGAAGTTGGTGATATCACCTAATGCTTATGCAGGGGAAATAGAAGTGCTAACGAAATAAATACATGTGGAATAAAACTGGCAGATGTTCTTCCCCCAGGCTTTGAGCTGGCAATCAGAAGAAGGTCATATGTATGTTCTGCTCCTGTCTGCACCATATCTGGGCTGCAGAGCCCCTGCAAAGCGTAGAAGTCTGCAGTACAAGACTGTCCTTGTTACTGTCCATGCCTGTGTTGCCGGAGTATGGGAAGCTATTACTACTAGCTTTGTCTCACCATTGAGTTACTGTGTGCTGATGGACACAAAATAACCCTTTATGCCTTTACAAATTTAAAATATATTGACTTTACCTGAACTTCTGCTGTTTTCCTTGTTAGCACGTGTGATTGGTAACCCTGGGTCAACCAGTGGGTCCTATCTTCCCCCAACACTGTAGTGGTACAGTGTGCATGGGCCCTAGCAAGAGTTCAGGGAACCTAAAGAATGTTTCACATGTCTCACCAGGAATATCATCTTTGCTATTCCTGTGCTTGACTGCTACAGGCTGAACTGGAGCGTACATTCTTTAATTTATTTCACTGAAACAAAAACATTCAGAGGAACTGAAAATATAGAACAGAGTCTCCCCACAGCTCTTTATTAAACACAGAGGTCTCAAGTGATTTGTTTTAATTTGTTTAGTAGTTTTGAGATAATTCTGGGATCTTCTACTGATTGCACATGCAAATACCTCAGGGATTCTTTGCGGAAGTTGCTTTTGAATGGTGTTGGTTTAGTAACGTGTGGAGGTTTAACTACCTTCTAGTTTGAGACTATTGCTTATAGCTTTCTCACTCTTTGCAGAGCAGTGATGACAAAGACTTAAGAAAAGACAGTGCCAGCTTAGCTGGGGCCTATCATTTAGCTGTTGAGTTTAATTCAGAACCTTGGTTTACAAAACTAGTCTGAAGCAAACTATTGGCAAGTCTTCATTTTTCAGGGAATGGGGGAAGGGCCAGAAATTAGGTTTAAAAATTTACAAATGTTCCCTTTAATCTTGCTAAGACAAACACAGGAGTCCTGTGCTGACAGCTCGTAGACAGAGAGTAAAATGAGCCATCAACAGAAAGTCAAATTGTCTAGAGCATCTCTGGAAGAAAGATTGCAGAAACTCTACTAAGTGAAATATCCCAGAGGCCAGGCTGGGCTGGATGGTAGAACTGAACAAAAGTCACTAAATGCACAAGGAGGGCTTTTTGTCTGTGTGTTTCCAGCAGATATCTTCTTGGTGCACACCATATTGTCTTCTAGGTTTTGTACCTGTTTTTGTACCAGGTTTTGTACCTGTACTTGCTACCATTCAGCTAGGGATGTCAGCTTCAATTATTCACAGCTCGGTGTAAAATAATAGTGTTTTCTGGGGTTTGGGGTTTTGGGGCTTTTTTTGGTAGTTTTATTCAGTTTATATCCCAATATCCCTGCCTTTGGCTCTGGAAAACTTTCTTTGGATCACCAAGTTTAACACGATTTTAAAACTCGACTGATTAGTTTTAGACTGCAGCTCAAGCATGATTACCAATAAAACAATTCTAAGAGGAATTTTTCTGTCTGTGTTTATGGTCAAAAGGAGAAAAGAAGAATGCGTAAGTATATAGCAACCACTGTCAGCTGCCTTAAATGAAGAAACTGAAGAAGTAATGATTTTTTAAAACAGTTGTTTCATTCTGAGTTGCTGTACTTAGTGCAGAATTTTTAAGTGGACACATGTGAAAAGCTGAAATAGCCCTTGCCTTGTTCAGATATTTCATATACCTCCATTTTTGATATCAGACAACCACCAGATTGGATGCTACTCCCATTTTACTCTTTTAAGTACCTGGGTTTATGAAGCGTACTCTTCTTGTTGCAAACAAGTTGCTGCTAGCCTTCTTGAATGCTGTTGTGCTCCGAAGAGAGAACGGGAGGCAGAACCTGCCAGAATCGTCAGATCAAGGACCGACTGGCAGAGGGAGGTGAAAAGATGGGTGAGCATAGGGAATATAGGAGCAGAGACGAGTATCTCTGATGATGACAGCAAGAGCATGTGAATTTTTTTCACGTTAAAAGGAGCCACAAACAAACGAGGGATTAGAGGAAGAAATTCTGTCGCTGCGGTGGTGGGAATGACGCTAGCAACAGCACTCGGCGTGACCTTGATAGAAGTGAGCACATCTTTGAAGTCCGCTGCTGGTGCGTGCTCATCGCTCCCATCGGCCAGACCACGACTGCTTCCCCAGCACAAACCCAGACACTTGCTGTGTGACTCGAGGTAAATGGCCGAGCCTTTCTGAGCTCCGGTTCTCTGTGTGTAACAGCCACCTTTGGGAAGTGCCGGGAGAGGACAGCGCAAGGGACAGTGAAGTGCTTGTATTTGCTGTAAAAGGTCAATCAATGATGAAGACGGAGCCCTGTCGGTGCTCTGCATCTCACCAGCTCCAGGGCGGGGTATAAACCCTCCAGATTTAGATCTCAGCCTCCTTGCTCCCATTCTTTAAATAGGAACCTTCCCCAGCGGTGATAATTGATGGGCTTTTTAAAATGCCAGATACAGAATCAAGTTCATTTTTTAAAATTGCTGTTAATGAGTGAAGTGGATTATTCGGCAATCCAGTCCACATGGAACCTGATTAAAAAGCAAATATCCCTGAATATCTGTTAGGTCGGATCTGTTGGTTCCTCTCCTGAATCAAGACCAACAGCTAATGCATAAAAATGAATTTGACCTGATTTACGCTTCATAATTCTGTAGTGACTCACTAATTAAATTTCACAATTCCAAGTGCACCCCCTGGCTACTCATAAATATCTCAAAGGGTTTAAAAAAAATGTAGGTGTTAGTCTTTTAGGAAGATAATGTCAGCCTATCTTCTAGAATCTTTATTTGCTAAATGCTGGAACTATGGTGTCTGTTTCCAAATACTTGGAAAATACTTCTACAAATAGTGAATGAGTCACGTTTTTCATCTTTCATCTCTAGGTAACTCATGCTGATACAGTGCTTCATCTCCCTCTATTCCTAAAATATGCTTGCTTACCCCTTGTTCAGGACCACTTTTCTGCTCCTTGTGCTCATTAGTTCACCTGAAAATGTCAGCATTGTTAATATTTATTTCCTGACATACGGAATAAACTGGTTCATTCTTACACACTTTCAAATGAATGCTTGCTTTGTTATCTCTTAACGAGCCTAGTTTGCTCTCTCGTTTTTCAGGTTTTTGTTATGTTTTGGGTTTTTTGTTTCTCATGCTACTAGCATCTCAGTGGGCTTAGTCTACCTTGTTTTAACTTCTTTGTTCAAAATTCCTTCTGCTGCTACTTTTAGAAGGTTGAATAGAGCTAGAAGAAGAGATTGGGAGTTTATAATATGGTTTTATCTCTGAGTGTGATCTTCAAAAATGCCTAACCTGTAAGTTTCCCACATAGTGTACTGGAGTCAGAAGGGGGCAGATTTGCTTGGAATTGAGACAGTGCTGTATTTTTGTACTTCATCTTTCCATGCTCTTGTCTGCCCCTGTTTCCTTTACGGAAGGCATCCTGGCATTAAAATAAAGTCTTACGCTCCAGGGCTTCATCTCTCTGCCCAGAGGGGTTAGGAAGGGTATTCCCTGTGATGCACGGTTAGCAAGATGCATTCTGGGGGTGTTTTTCTCCTTCTTTTGACTCCTCAAAGACAGGTCACAGTTGTAGATGAGAGACCAGATAGGGTAGATAGGAGAGGAAGTTCTCATTTTAAGATACCTGACTAGTGTCTCATAGTCGTATACCTCATGTGAAACTGCTCATCTGATTTGGATCAGCCAGGGGAAAAAATTATTCTCCTGGTCACTCAGCTGAGACCTGGGAAACATCTTGATTTTTCTCTCAGGATAGGTATGCGGATCACTTACATGGAATGTGTGGTCGTACCATAGCTGTGGCTGCATGTATTTGAGCTCTTTCTTCCCTTCCTGCTCGTAGCCTTGCAGCATGCAGGTAGCTTGGTTGACCGATGAATTAACTGCTTTATTGTAACCAAAATCATTATTCTCAATAGAGAGGGCAGTAGTGAAATTTAACAGCCAGTGATAAGCAGGAGGTCATGGTAGATCAACTTGTGGTCTCTTCTAGCTTGAAACACTATGTAGGCTCCCTCCAAAACTGATGCCATTATGACTCCATAGGTTAGCTGGCAAGGAGAGGATTTCAAGGCAAGCATACAGCACCCACCCACAGATTGTGTTGGCTCTGAGCCTGGCAGCTTGAGTCCCTTCCAAAATGTATCCAGGATCTTCTAGTTAGGAATGCAGCATATTGCTGGTTGTGACACAGATACAGCTGAGTTTACTCCGCTCTTATCTGTAACCTTTTAACGTTTTCACATGGCTTACTCATTTGCAGAAGCTTTTGTAAACCTGAAAACAGAAAACAGCATGGGCTTTGTGCAGCTACTGCTGTTTTCCCTGATTTAAGATGTTCCCAGTCTTGCCTCTGGGTATCCTTCATGTTACTTTCAAACCTCCAAGGGTCTGCTGTTGTTGCTTTCTGGCCCGCACCCTTCATTTTTCTGGGCAAACCTCCCTCTAGCCTGTTGATGTCGTTCCTAATTGCCCAAAGGAATCATTGCTGAGCAATGTGAGGCATTTCCTTCCCTCTTATTAAAAAGGACCAAAATAAAACTTAGTCTTTCATAGCAGTGGCTAAACCTACCACGTCTTTAAATTGTGTTATGGCTAAAGCATTTTGGACTGTCACCGTGAAGCAATAAGGTGTTTTAAATCAGGTTTTCATTAATCAGTCCTGCTCTCTGACTTTCATGCATGCTGTATATGCATGCATGGAGGCCTGGTGAAGTCTTCTCTATTCCAGTATTCCCCTGGCAAAAAATTGCTTGTGCTATAATCTTGTGACTATGGCATTGTAGACACTGGGAGGAGACCAGAGTTCTACTGTTTGCATCCCTGGGACAGAGGTTGCTCCTAAACTGCAGGGAAGAAAGGTCAATTGAAAATGGTGCTTCTAAGGCACTTACTCTGTGTCCCCTGTACTGACCACTTGCTATTTTTTTTCCAGAATTGCTTTGGACTAATCCAGAACAGAGATCTGTCATGCTAGTTTGTCATACTGGTCAAACGCACAACAGTAGGCTGTCTCTGCTTCAAAGTCCTGACAAGCAAACTGGTAAATACATAGTCTAAATGAAGTATAAAAAACCCATATAAAGCTAGGTTCAGGCCACTGCTACTTTATAGCTGTACAACTCAAGGCTCTTCTTAGTGAAAGAGAAAAAAAAAATTACAGTAAAATTCTGGTGACTTTTTAAGGGAATGTATGGTGGTTGCTGAACACAGTTTTCTCTCATCACTCTGCGAAACTCCAGGACTGTCCCTGGGGTTCTGCTGGCCTAGCGGAGATAAAAACTGAGGAATGGCTTGATGGGCTATAACCCAACAATTTCTCCAGTACTGTTAAAAAGGTGATGAGGCTTGACAAGTCATTGAAAATTAGCTTTTGTAGGTGTTAGCACTTTACCACAGTCAGATGCTTTGATTAATTACACCCTCTCGTAAAACTTCTCTGTGAAAAAAAAAAAATCCAGTTCATGACAACCAGTTGATAACTGAAGGTCAGTGAACTGGAAGGAGGAGGAGTCTTGAGATTCCTCTCAGGTTAATGGTTAGTAATAGTCAATCTCCCAAAAGTTAAAAGTTACTTTTCAGATGGGAATTTGGGATTACTCTTCGTAATAGAAATTTTGGCCTGTGAAAATGCCACTAAGATGCTGAAGTCATCGCAGTTGTGGAATCTCCAGCTGCTCCTCACCAATAGCTTTGAGACTGGAAGGCCTGGACTGAGATTTAGGCACGGAAGCAGTGTCATGGCCCTGTCTTCTTCTGCTCTGGCTGGAAAGACTCTTAAAAACGAATGAAGAGAGTTAAGTCTGGAAGCGAATTCAGCCCCGAGTTTCTTCCAGAGAAACTACTGAGAAGGCTCGTTAATAGTTTTTCATTCTAGAGATGTGCTTTCGAAGTGTGACTTCCCTCCCTTTTATAGAAATAAATTGCAACCATTAATGCCCTACAGGCAACCAGAAAGCCATCAGAGCACAGAGAAAGGTTTGAGCAGTACTTGACAGAAACATCTTCCTGCGAATGAAATGAGACCCCTTTTCTTAAGGGATGAGAAGTGCTGTATTGAGAATTATGACATTAATAACTGAATTATTCGTTTTGTTAGCCTCAAGGTGAAATGCTGTTACTAATACCAGCCTCCTGAGATATCCGTTCCCCTCTAGTTTTGTACCATTGTGCTGATTTTGATGCATTACCCTGCAAAGGAAGTAGTTTTGGTATCTTTTTGCTCTTCGTTTGTTGTTAGTGAAGATAATAATTCAGTGATGCGCTGCAAACAAGTGCTGCTTTCTGTGTTTGGTGCTAGACTACTACATTATTGCAATCCATTATGCATTAACTGTATGGTTTCACATTGCCATTGGGGGACTGTTCCAGGAATAGGCAGAAGAGTGAATTGTGCCTCTGTCACAGCATTCTTGGTTCCTTTCCCCTTCACAGCAGGTCAGGAGCCACCCTCCTCACCTCTTGTTCTTGTCCCTGGCCTCTGCACCTTCCCTGCCTGCTTCCCCAGAGTGCTTTTCACAGCATTGCAGTTGCCCCCACTGGGAACATCCTCAGAGGGTGTGGATGACCGACCCACTGGAGCAGAGGGTTGCACAGTGGTCCCCCCACAGGCCCTCCTGAGTACTACTAGTGTATACGTAACTGAGTGACCTATGCACCTTTACTCTCTTCTGTACATTAGGAGGGAAAAAATAGTCTTTGCAGCCCATTTTGAGGTACATACACACATTATCTCCAGTTCAAATTGGAGAAGGTGGCACAGACAGATGTGGTTACCTGCCTGCAAAACTTGTGCAGCGCAGTGCTTGTTGCTCCAGAGTTAGCAGTGGAATACAGTGCCTGGTGTTTGTGGGAGAGGAATGCCAGATCTGGCATGGTGACATGGAAAGCGTGTAAAAGGCGATCATCCTGAGCTTTAAAAAGGGTCACCCACTGCAGGTCTGGAGATGCTGGGGAGCCTAGGTTTCACTGTGTGCTGCTGCTCCTGTGTGTTGGAAGACAGTGACAAGTTCCTGGTGGATTCTGTCACCTTCAGTTGGGAGGACAAAACAGCAGTTGTTGTCAAAGAAGGGGTTATCAACCTTCACCTCAGGAAATCACTCCTTGACAGAAGCCAAATCTCTAGTTATAATTTCTCAACTCATCCTTTCTGGCTTGTGTTCATTAAGACAGCTCAGATGTAGCATCTCCAGTGGTGTCTGGAGTTAGTAGGATGTTTTGGTTCTGTTCAGCTCAATCCCCTCTTTCATCAACATGCATGGCACTTTTTGATTGAGATGAAGATGCCCTGACAAGCTTCCAGCCCAAGTTAAAAGGAGAGCAAACAGGAGGGAAAGGCAACAGGGAGGGTGTGAGAGGGAAGAAGAGAGAAAGTGAATGAAGGCAAAACTGGCATGATTATCGGAAAAACTAATTCAGATGACTCAAACCAGGACAAGATTAAAGGCATTTTTTTTTTTAATGTGGCAGAGGCCACTGTTTGAGTCTCATTTAAATTAATTTTGTGAAGGGGTATAAGGTGGGAGGAAGAGTGACTGAATGCATCCCAGATGGGATTTAAGAAGAGAAACCCAGGCACAGAGAGAGCATGGAAAGAGCTTGCAAGCAGGCATGTGAGGGGGAACACAAAAGGGCTGGAGGGAGGGGATGAATGGGTGAATGGAGATGAGGGAGGGCTGGGCTGAGCAGATGGAGACAGCAAGAGGAGGAGGATGGGCAGGCAAGGAAGGGGATTTGATTATAAAGAGAACCTGGAAAGTGAAAATAAGAAGTTTGGCTTTGGCTAAGAGGTGGGGGAAGGAAGAGCACAGGGAGCCCCTGGGTGCTGAAGGCAAGGTGATGGTGCGGAGCTGGGCACCCCAGGTGAGTTTGGGTGGATCTGGAGGGGAGAGAATCCTCTTCCCGGGACCAGATCACAGTTGGCACCCCCAGAGACTAAGGCCTTGCTCCAGAGTTGCAGTGAGTGCATGGCGAGAGAGGATGAAGATGTTTAGAGGTACAGGAAACGGGATTTATTGAAGCTCTGCCCAGGGAGTCTTTCATTGTGCTCTTCAGCGTTGCAGCCATGATTCAAGCACAGTCATAAAGATGTTAAAATGAAACAAGGCACCAGCTCCTAGAAACTCAAACATGCGAAAACTGTCAAGGGGACGACTCAGAAAGAGAAGATAAAGCTCCATGTACAAAGACATGAAAGACAAGGAGATAAAAAAGAGCTCAGTAATGCTCACACCTACAGAAATGGAGAGCAGACATGCTTAAAAGGTTTTCAACATAAAAAGTAAGGCATAAGGAATTTCCATTTCCTGTTGCTGAGGAGTAACTCTTGCACCCCGGTAAAGGTGATGTCTGCCTGGCTGCAGTAAGAATCAGGGGTAGGCGGCACTAATTGAAAAAAGCATCATAACTTGGGTCATCGCTTTTGCCTCATCGTTGCAACCCCTTATTAAATGGCAGGGTGGGGGTGGGGAACTGCTGACAGTTTGGATGACTAGCTAAAATTTAATGGTCCTCCTATCAGCAGAAAGCAGGAGGAGAGAGCAGGGTACCAACAAGATGCCCTCGGAGGGACTGAATGAGGAGGACAGTGTTGTGTCCCAGTGTGACTGTGCAAGCTCTTGAACAGGAAGATGGGGTTATGAAAAGCTAAAGTTTCAAGAGATTTTGGGGATCTTTGTGTGTCCATATCCACATGTCCCTTTCAGTTTCTCGTTTACATTTTATTATTCCAGACAGATTTAAAATTAACTTTTTTTTTTCGTTGTTAACATGTTCATTTTGGGAAAAAAAATCGAGGGGGGGAAATAGCTGAACTTTCTGAAAAGTGGAATATTTTTCCCAGCTGAGCTCAGCTGGCCTTGGTGGCCAAAACCGCCTGGTGGTAACACACAGCTCCTTGCGCCTCAGCCATGTATATGTTGTTTGCAATCACCACATCAAGCAAATTGTTGCTTGGGGAATTACCTTTTGGATGAGTGTTGGGGTGATTCAGAGTGCGTTCAGTTTTGTGATTCATGGAGCTGCAAAGGAAAACTGATGACTGGGGGTGGGGGAAGGAGCGAGACAGGGAGGCAGAAAATCGATGTCCAGAAGGCATTTGTGAACAGGCACGTTTCAAAGTTTCTAACAATATGGGACAGAGACATTTGGCAACCACTACCTTTATACTGCATGCTTTAATCTCTACTTTCTGACAATATTTTAATGTTTTGCAAAAACACTATTGCTAACATATGAACACTAATATTTTTAGATCACTTCCTACTCTTAGGTACTGTTATATCACACAGAACAAGTTAAACCAACTGTTCCAGCCAGGTACTGTTTGGGAATGCAGTCTGTTCGTCGGGCTATATTCTGAAGTCCTTATTCATCTTCTATTCTGCCAAATTTCTTTTTCATGTGAAATGCTCCGTTGCTCTGGTTAAACCCCTCTACCTCAGCAGTTTTTAAATTTTTTTTCCCCCAATGTTAGGATTGCTAGAAACAGAAGAAACCGTTGCAAATAAGCCTGTCTAGCGGTCTTGCCCTGCTTCGAGAGTGTCCATTCTTAGAAACTTTGGAAGAATCTGCAAGAAATCTCAGTGAAGGAACCTGTGGAATGAACTGCTCGCAGGAGAGGATTTTTCCTAGCCTCATTCATTGAATTGCCAACCTAAATTCTGAAACTTAGGTGAACTTCTTTTTTGATTTCAAGCTTAACCTTGTTATCTGTCTATAAACACTTCATTTTTAAAATAGTAGTGCTCCCAACAGCATGGTTACACATTGCATATTCTAAATGTTTTTAACCAGTTATACACTTTTAGCACTTCTGGAAAAAAAGCAAACCCTTTCAGTTATTAATCAAACTACACTAGCCTGACTCCTCAAGTTTCTGAAAACAACAGGTACCATCACAGTTCATAAGTGCTTAGGTATACCTCAGTGTTTAGTGTTAATTATTTAGTTAGTTCTGTGTGCATAGCCATTTGTATAAACACCGCGTTCACAGAGTCCTTAAACACACAAGAACAAAATGTTCCAAGGATTAAATGTGGGCTGAAATGACCTGTCAGCTGAGGATGGTCAATGTTTGTGCTTGGAATATGCAAACCTCTAAAAAAACCGTGACCATAATGTGTACCACTGGAGTCAAAAAGCCCATTTCACTGGGCTTTTGTGGGAAGTACAATACAAAAAATGATGACAAAAGTAAAGAAATTAAGAAAAGCGCTTTTTTTTTTCTAAGTAAAGAAAGCATTTCTCAAACAGCAGGACGTAGCGGTTTTGAAGATATCTGCAAAGTTAAAATTATCCCTATTATAACGTGAGTTACCTAATCAGTCAGTGAGACCAGGGAGTAATGAACGCTAAACAATTTCTTTGGTGTATTAAGTACAAACAGGTTTTCATATAGCATCTATTCCTTTTGTCCCACCTGAGTTTCTTTTAAAAATACACTTATTGGAAAGAACATTAAAGAAATCCCTTTCATTCAGCAGTTAATGCAGGGCTTGAAAAATTTATCTTACATCTAAATAGCTAGTGAAGGCTGAGTCTACAAATGTGGGCAGTTCGTTTCGGTCTCATATGTGAAAAGCCCAGTTATAATTCTGCTTTCCCTGGCTGTCTGAGGGGTTTGTTTTATTTTATTTTATTTTGTTTTGTTTTGTTTTGTTTTCAAACATGCTTGGAAGGCACGTGTTGATGAATCAGCAAAATATGACAGTCTTGTTAGCTTTTGAAGTATTTTTCCGTCTGGTAGATTCATCTAATTGGAGTGGTGGGCTTAAAGTTGTTTGCTGCTGCTCATTTCACACAATTCAAACACTGTTACCTGCGTGGAGATTCCTAAACTTCCCCCCACTTCCAGTGCTCATCGAGAAATGGATCTACTCCTTGTCCCATGTAACTGCAGCAAGTACTCACCCGCAGCATGAGGCTTAGGTAACTTCTAGCATTTTTTACCCTAGAAAGAGAGAGAATCTCATCTCGGCCACATCCCTGTGAGACGTGGCTGGGGAGGCTTTGAAACACACAAAAAAGTAGTATTACAAGGTGATAAAGGCAGGCAGGTAGGCAAGGGAAGGAAAGGCCAAAACCATGCAATCTGGCTCTTCTCTGTGGTAAAAATAACTGAATCCATTGAAGTCCATGGCTTTATGCTGGCACAAAGCAGAATAGAATCAGGCACAGGTGAATGAGTGGGTAAATGAGTGAATTATTATTATTCAGCTTTAACTTCTCATCAAGAAGATGCTCTTATGGTTTGAGGACTAAGAACATAGAGTCCATTTGACAAGAATATTTCTAATTGCCTGAATCTACTGCAAGGGTGTGGTAGGATTTACAATAACTGCTAGCTAAACAGCTAAAAAAAGTCCTGCTTTTTCAATAAAGATGATGCATCCTTTCCCAGGGCTCCCCCAGAGCTCCAAGATGGTGACTCAGCATACTTTTCCATTACCTTTCTCTACATTTCCCTTCCTTCCAAATTTTAACCTGCCATCTGATAACACAGCTATTTTTGCTCTCCCTGTTGTATGCTTTCATACATCAGACTTCCAGGTCTTTCCCATCCCTTCCTACATTTATTCTTGCATTTCCTTAAAGTGCTATAGAGAGGTGAGGAAGTAGTATGGGCTTTACACTGAGCTATCTTTGATGAAACACAGCTATGCGGATTGTCGTGGAAGAGTAGGAGTTCGAATTAACTTTTTTTTTTATTATTGTTGTCACTCAAAATAAGCCAGTTCAAAATGTCTTTTGAAAAACCTAATCTGACACACAGCATACAGAGAAGTAGCAGCTGTAATAAATCCTCCTGCGGTCAGGTCATTTGTGTCCCAAAAAGGAGTACAGGTCAGTGCAACTGGAGAAGCTGTTGCTGTGTCAGTTATGTTCATATTGCTGCCTGAAACACGACTATTTGAAAAAGCTAAGAAAAACTTCAGAAGAATCTCAAACTGCACGCCAGGCTTCAACAGGGGTCCCATGGATCAAATATTTCCATCTGGCAGCGTAATGCAGCAATCTCATGAAAGCTGTTAATATTGACGACGCACTAATGACTAGGTGGGAATCTTCCTTCTATACCCAGGCCAGGACAGATATCTGATTAGAGAGAACAAGTTCTCATTTACAAGAAGGTATGTGTTACTAGGGAGGTGGGGCTTTTTTACGTCACACTATGAACAAACGAATGAACCAAGAGGTTTTGTGTCAAATAACAGATGAGTTACTGCTGCTAAATTTCCTCTCAGATTAAATTAAGTCATGTATGTACATGGTGATTTAATGTTCGGTAGAGCGGGCTTGCATAGAGGGCTGGTAGTTCCCAGCCGAGGAGGGGTGGTTTGATCTCGGCACCGAGTGTGGTTTGGAAAAATTAAACTTCCGTTGAATGTGGGGGTTTGTTTTAAAAACTGTTTAGTGTCATGTATAACAAAGAAAAATGGCCATGGGAAGAGGGAAAACAAAAGAGAGCAGAAATTTGTTTTCCTTAAAAAAGCAGGACAGCAGGCACTAAGGACAAGCCGTGCATTGTGATCATGCCCTCGGTGGCTGAGACAGCAGGAGGCATTTTAGGCAGGGCTGGAGCTGTTCTCTCTGGGTGGCTACCCTGCTGGAAGAGCTGTCTGCTTGCCTTCCTGGAAGGGCAGAGCAGGCAGCCAGGTGCCCTCTGGCAGTCTGCGGCTTTCGGGATCTGCTTACTTTGCCTCTGCCTGAAGCCAGCCCCAGCCTGGACTCCTTCCTCATCTGTGCGGTAGATGAGAAAACAGAGGGTGATATTGCAGGCAGAGGAATGGAGCGGGGACCCAGGATACTTTCGTGTCGTTCTTTCAACAGTCTTTTAGAACTCTTTTTTTTTTTTTTTTTAATCTTTCTGCATAATTTTAGGGGGAAAAAATTAAATTTCTGTGTTTCTCCCTCAGTAAGGCAGTATTCATGAGTAACATTTCCCTGGTTTTGCAGACCTGTCAGGCAATGTCTTGAGTATTTGTGAAGTCTGCAGAAACATTGGGTGCTGTAGAATGTGCCTGACTGGTAGGAGGAGGGAGCCAGTCTTTTTTCAGTGGTACCCATTGATAGGACAAGGGGCAATGGGTATAAACTCGAATATAGAAGTTCCATCTCAACATGAGGAGGAACTTCCTTACTTTGAGGGTGGCAGAGCACTGGAACAGGCTGCCCAGAGAGGTGGTGGAGTCTCTGGAGACATTCCAAACCTGCCTGGATGCCATCCTGTGCAACCTGCTGTAGGTGGACCTGCTCTGGCAGGGGGGGAGAACCAGATAATCTCTAGAGGTCCCTTCCAACCCTTAGCATTCTGTGATTCTGTGTGAATGAAGTGCTTATAGCTAAAAGGAGCACAATGGCCCCACTGGCTTAAGGAAGGTTACAAGTTGAATTTAGCAAAAATTTCTTTGGGGACCAACTGGTTTCATATTTTCTTTCCTGCATGCAAGTAAGGGTGTGGTAGCAGAGTTTATAGATTATAAAATTTGAGAGGCCATTGTCTGCACAGAGGGGAACTGGAGCAGATTTGGGGATGATTCAGAGAGGTCTGAAGTCTGTATTACTGGAAGTGGGATGAATTGTAGCAATACCAAGTGCAAAATCATTCACCTAGGGACGAATATGAATTTTGTCTTTAAGTTCATCGATTGGAAACAACCAAGAGGAAAGAAAGTCCTCATGACCGTGTTTATCACAAAATAACTTGGATAACAATGTCTCCTCCCATCCCCCCAGCACTGTGGCTGTGATATGTCAGGCAAAATTTCTCCAAAAGAACAGGGCAAATGTTTAAAACATCTGTAAAACCTTAGTGAGAGTGTGTCTGCAGCTGAGGAAAGATGAATTCCAAGTGGAAGAGGTGTAGAGAAAGGCTTGTAAGGTGATCCATCAGGAGAGTGGAGTTACTGTTCTATGAAAGAACTAAAAGATTGTGCCTCAATTAGTCAAGGAAAATGAAGTTTGAGAAAGATACTACTGCTCCTTTTAAATATCAAAGATCAAGAAGTTAGAAGAGGTATTTGAAGCTAGAAGAAAAAGCTGGTCCAAAAGAAATGGCCATACATGTATTTTGACTGGAAATTAGGAGGAGGAAGAGTGAGGTTCTGAATGACCTTTTTACTGAGGCACTGGAAGCGATGTAACTGATTTTTGGATATGTGACCAGTCTACGATAGTAGGGACTGACGCCAGGGATCAGGGGATCCCTCGCAGGCCTCTGGTTCAGAGCTCCACTGACCTGGAAGAGAGTGACGGGCTCCACATGGCAGTGCCTGCAGCCAGAGCCCGGCTTCTGGGCAAGGGAGCGGTGAGTGGGTTCCCCTCCTGTGGCACACACTACTGCCCAAGCTTCCCCTCACACCAAAATTCTGCCCAGTTGTCTCACCCTTTAAAGGTGTTTTCCTCCCCCTTTAAAGGTTCCTGTGGCTCCTTATTGAAAGCCTTGTCCCATGGATCAATTAAAGCTGTGTTAATGGTAGCCTGCTATTTTGAAGCTCCAAGGAACTAAAATAATTAGAAATTAAACTCAT
Organism: Chionis minor; assembly: GCA_013398295.1. NCBI lineage: Eukaryota > Metazoa > Chordata > Aves > Charadriiformes > Chionidae > Chionis > Chionis minor. The sequence goes on along the minus strand of VZSF01009098.1, from coordinate 479,482 downwards.
AATTTTATAGGTAGGAAGAATGATCTGTATTGTGATAGGCCCTGTGCAGGACAAGGACTGACAGGCAACAGCAACTACTGGCAGCAAAAATTCTGCTTTTATAATAAAATCCTTTAGATTTCATTTAGTGAAGCCACATCCAGTCAAACCACAACTTAGGTTAGCATAACCACGGGTGAAAAACCCCACGCAGAGCTTAAGGTTAAATGGGAGGTTTGCAGTCTCACAAAGGAACCCTTTCTCCAGAAATAAACCCAGAGTTGCTCCTGCATTAATGGCTTGTTTAGTCTGGATGTCAATCTGTACTATAAAAAAAAAAAAAAAAGGGGTAATGACATAATTATATCTGAGTGTGCATGAGCCAGATCAGATGTAGAGATGGTCTGATGTAACTTGAGTGTTGGGACTACTGTATGATTTACTTTTTCTGCTCTTAGAAACTACAAACTAGAGGGCTTGCCAGAAGCTTTCTCAGGGATTCTGAGTTATGGGATTCGGTGGGAACGACATTGCTGCTTTGTCTTGAAAATAGTCAGACCCACAGGTGCAGCCTTTACATCTCTGCAGACTGTATCCAGCAAGGGAAAGCTGAGCTGAGGATACTGTAGAGATTGCTTCAAGCTGGTGACACTGTGCACTCTCTCTTCTGCTTTTGTCCTAAAGGTTCAGGAGATATACAGAAAAAAGAAAATAATGATCAGTTCGAATCAACTGTTTGCAAAAATGTGCTAGATACTCAGGTCTGTTCTTTCCAAATGTGACTGCAGTATTTTGCAGTATACTGCTCCGTGTTTATGTTCTATATAATAAACCAATCAATATCTTTTAAAATCTGCATCCAGTTCGGCTAGCGTGAATACAAAGCTTCCTAGCCTGAACAGGACTCCTGTCAGTTATACGTATGCCACATAAATTTACTTTCTTTCTAAGGAAAACTCGTAAAGAAATTATTTGTGCTTATTTTCTTTCTAGGCTGTTTTGGAGCAGCTGCTGATCCTGTATTATTACGGGGACAGGATGTGTCCTTTTTATTCTGCTTGAGCACCATGGACTGTACCCAGTCTCTCAGTCATTCGTTCAGGGAACCCACGTCAAGCAGGAGAGGCGAGCAACTCCCTGTCTCTGTAGCCAGGCTGATGAGATAATGCCACTTCATTTCTACCATTCTAAAGCCTCCTCCACAGGCAGCCCCAGGCTTCTGGTGGAGCACAAGCCTGCTCTGTCCTTTCTCTTCCTCTGCTTTACCAGCTGCCCTTTATTTAGACCCAAGATTTAAGAAGAATCCCCTCCCCTAGTGAGGGTCCGGGCTGTCCGCGGGACCTGGCCAGCAGAGGGGCAGGAGGAGGTGCTTCTGCTGGGTAAAGACTTTGGAAGCTGCAAAAGGAAAACAAGCGAAGAGCATGTTGCAGGGATGCTGCCATCTTGAAGTATGTTTGCTGAGATGTGGCAGATGTGGTAGTGTGGGGAGAAATGGTGAACCGGAGAGACGGACGGATGGACGGATGGATGGATGGTAGGTACATGAGGGAGAGAAAACTGTCAGAGTAACAGGGGCTGCTGGTAAAGGAGGTAATGGGGAATAAGCAGACGGGCGGATAAAGCAGAATGGATAAAAGTACGTGGCAGTGGTGTCTTATTTCTGGAGGAGAAGAATTGTATTTAATCAAATAAGGTTGTCTGCAATAGTCTAGGGTTGTGTATGTGAGACAGTATTTGTTCAGGGATGAACAGGGAGTAATACTCCAGCCTTCTACATGGTGTTTTTTCACGTTGATATTATTTTCCAAAGGAAATATGTACCATTATGTTGATTCTGAAACAAGAGAAATACTGTCTGTGTGTGAGAGAGAGAGAGAGAGGGAGAGGAAGAAAAAGAGAAAAAAAAAAAGAGAGGGAGAAGTGTGCAAAACAGGCAAGAAAAACATAGCAAGTGTGTCCTAGGGTGGGATATAAAGACAGCAGGTCTGTGTTCATAGTGTGTGGATGTGTGCTGATGTAGGAAGATAAGTTGGGTTGAGTTGTTGTTGTCTAAAGTGAGGATGGGATAGAGCAAAGTTACTTAGATAATAAACTTTTATCAGTTTTACCAGCGTGGCTGTGGTGTTGAATGAACTCATGTTACAAGAGCGTCAGTCTGACAGTCCGCACAGGAGAGCTGTGGGCTGCACGACAAGCTTGAAGAGTTCAAGCTTTCTGGTTTTCAGGACTGCAAAGATATTATTTCCACACAGAAACAGGACATGGAATGAAACCAAACTGTTTTAGAAAACATGTTAAATACCCCGTGGTTGCTGGAGGTATGCATTTCTTTGCACTTTTTGCCTCATCAGGGTGTTAACTCTGAAGGCTAATGACTGCATTTCACTATCAACAGCCCCAGTTTCAGGATTGACTTTTTTAACAGATGGGGTAGGAGTGAAAGTCCTGTTCTTCCTAGGGGTTAACTTTGTAGTTACTGCAACTAAGAGAATGGGATTGTAAAACTAAAGAGGAATTAAAGTAAAAAAGATGAAGCATTTTTTAAAAAGAAACGTTTCCCTCTGAGTGGTGCTCAGAAGTCACAAGAAGATGCTTGAATTCAACATAAATTTGGGTTCTTTGTAGATAATTCTAAAGGCTGGACTCGGTCTCTTCACTTATTTTTGTACCTGCTGTTAATATCAAAGACGAATCATCTGTAGGCTTAGGCTGGAACAAAGCCCTACACTTAAGCTCAGCTGAGATTGCAAGTTCCATCAAAGAATTTGCCAGTGATGGGACAGTAGGATTTCTCATGAACTGTGGAAACCACGTGGGGCAAAAGTCCCCTTGTTTTTAGTGGCTGGAAAATTTGAGAAAGTGAAGGGGGTTGCAAGGGACAGCTAGGGAGGAAGGCTGGCATCCCTGTTGTGACAGCAGAAGTGTATGGGCTGTGCTATATGCTAGCAAGGTGCACAACTCATGGTGAAGGAGTAAAAGTTAAGTTGTTACTAAGTTTTTCTTTTGGATTTTTCTTAAATCTGTTGCATATAAAGCAACCTCAGTTAATGCAAAGGTTAGAATTTCTACGTTCCAGCTGAGCACAGAATTAAAATAACTGAATTATTTGTCTCTAGCAGATAGCAAATTATAACAGTGTTCTTCTGTCATAAATTAACTTAGGATTTCATTATGAAAACAGAAAGATAAAATTACAAGAATCCTGATAACCCTATTTATTTTTGTTGCAATAAAAATTGCTAGTCCGATAGTATGAGGTAACCCCAGTGCTGTTGCCTACCGTGCCAACTGTTGTGTCGTTTGCTGTTTGTGTTTCATTATATCTAAGAGGCCCTGGTCCCAAGCCAGGATCCTGTTGTGCTGGACATGATTCAAAAGATGGTCTTCATATCAAAGAGCTTACGGTGTTTATGGTGCTTTTGGTTTATAGTATAGCATCTCAGTAAAGACAGCTACTACTGGTGTTTTAATTTATTTAGAGGACAGTCTTGGGGGCGGCTTTGCTTTAACAAAATTAACTTAAGCCCAAACAAATGTTTCCTTTTCTGACCATGCTTTAAAAACCCCCCAGTAAATATCTGAACTTTGTGCTGCACAGAACAGCACAAAATGGTAGATGGCATCATAAGGTTTCCTTTAGCTGCTTTGCATAGTCCTTTATAGGAAACAAACCCAAGTACATCAGCAGGAAAGTGAAATGTAAATAGTTCCCTTTAAATGCATTGGCATTTCCTTTTAAAATTAAAGCTATTTTGCTTTTTCTTACAAGGTAATATGTAGCATTATATCTACCTGAAAATTTTCAGATTAAAAAGTCCCACCCTTGCACATGAGGTATCTTCTTTCCATAAAGAATTGCAATTTTCCCCTGAAAAATAACTTTGCATCACTTTCTGTTTTCTAAAAGGAAAAAAATGCCAGGAAAAGACATGGTCTTCACAGATTTATTAATGTACCAACCATCATACATCATCTAATAATAGCATTTCTAGAGAAACTTTTATTATTTATAGTTCCAGCCACATAACCTTTCAGCTGTCACCTTGCAGAGTAGAAAGTGGTGACATAACCAGAGCTGAACAAACTACTGAAAGCAAACAATATATTTATTTACTTTTTTCTTTTTCTGTATGTTGGTTATCTCTGAACAGACCTGGACTTCTTAAAAAAAAGTGTTGTTTTGATTTGCTGAACGAATCGCAGTTCATTTTGGATGTCACAGTATTTCTTCTGCATCTGGACTAGGTAATTTTCAAAAATACTTTGAAGATGGTTTCTAGCACATCTTTGCATGTCATCAACACTCACAGCTAATATTCTTGTGGAAAAGAGGTGGCTTATATGAGTGGGAATCAAAGAAAATGGCTGATATACTCTTTAAACAAATTTACTCCTTGCATGGGTACAAAGTTGGAGAATAATCCTTTGTAAAAAGAATCTCTTGTAAAATAGGCTTCTCTATAAATTACTCTAAAGGTTTATAGAATAAGGCTTTAGGAAACAATGTCTTTTCTGCAGGTTTCTAATTTGTGATAGCAGTTCAGTAGCTGGGTAATAATTACTGTATTCTGTGAGATCATTTAGCAGAAAATCCCTAGGAAAAAAATGCAATTATTTTTATTAACTTGCAAAGGACTTTTCCATAAGGGATTTAATTTGGGGCTGCATTTACTCAGCTCTAGAGATTGGGTTTTAGCTGCATTTATCCTTTTGCTCCCCTCGCCCCACCTTTTCAGCAGGCTGCCTTCTCTGTATGTCATTGTGGCTGCTCCTGCCTCACCCACGTTCAGGTGGTTGATTCAGTCAGCTCCTCTACTGCCGTCATCCTATGTTTTTCTGAACTCCCTTTCCCCATAATCGCTCTTATTCCTTATTTTTTTCAAGGAATTGATCATACATCATAGAGAGGAATCCTGGGATAGAAAGATGATGAATGAGATAAGAGGATTTACCAAGCAAAAGAGTGGGACCAGATAAAAGATGAGTCACTGTCATTCTTAAAATGTAGCAGACAGAATTGGGAAAGAACAGGTGTTTGGTTTTAAGCTGTATTTAATTCCAAACAACCGTTGTTATAACTTGATTTTACTTTTCGCCCCCAATGTTTTCCTTCAAGTATTTTGATTATTATTGCTACATGATTGCCAAACATTATTGCTATGTGATTGCCAAACAGGCTTATTTGCTGCTTTCAAACCAGGCCTATTCCTGGAAGTAGAATGCACTCTAGACCTCTTCATGGCTTCAGTGGGAACCCTGACTCCTGAACTCTCGTGAAATCTCATTTACCTGTGCACGTACAACCAAAGACTTTCGCCCACCGTTGCACTGACACAGTGCATTCATACCAGAACCCTTGCACCTGGTGCAAGTGGATGCATCAGAGTATTTTAATTTGCGTTTCTTTGTGTTTCAGAGTTTTTAAAATCCTTTTTGGGGATGACGTAGCAAGCCTCACTGTTTCACATCAAAAATTCCTAATGGAGTGGGTGAGGCTTTTCCAGTAAATGACGTGGGTGTATGGTTAGTCCCACAGTGGCATCAGTGACATCATTGCTCTGTGGCAGTGGAGACTGTCATGCTGACTGAGCGATGAAAACCCAGACTGATAGATACATTGGGGAACGAGCAAATGTGATTCATCGCTAATTTATCCCCAGGTATTGCGATGGCCACCAAACATATTTGACTTGTCTGAAAAATCTGTATATTTTACAAATATATATGTACAGAGCTTGAAAATTAGTTTTCACTATCATCTAACTTCTCTTCTGTCATTGCTTTTGCTTGCCCATCCAAGAAGCAGGTGACCAATCAGGTATGAACTGCCAATGGCTAATGAACAGTTTGTAAATAACCCTTAACCTGATTTCTTCAAATCAAAATGTATTTTGCCTGGTTTGTTGAATATACACATACATATTTATACATGCACAATTCACATTCCTTGTATAAATACACAGCCAGTTTCAGGCAGTTATATTTGAACAACTGTAGTTTGGATGAACAGCAATTGAGGAATTTAGCATAGATTAGCATAGTCAAACAAGATTTCTACAATTATAAATTGACAATGTAAAGTTTCAGTAATTTACTCTTGATATCGACAGAACAATTTGGGACTAATCGCCTGAAGGAGCAACTTTCATTTTTTTCGGGTGACTAGCTCTTGCTTTTTGTCAGTCATTTCAGTCTGATTATCTCTTTCACTTCAAACATTTTAGTATAAGAGATTTTCTAATAAGAAGCTGTGAATTGCTAAAGAAATAGGCTGCAACAGCAAAACACAATTCACTAAAGTTTTGTTTCCATGAGCTAAGCTTTCTCTCAGAGAATCTAAATATTTGCTGGATCTCTAGTCATCCTGCAGAAGTTAAAAAAACTCTCTATGTAAAATAGCTAATGGACTTAAGGAAATAAAAGCGTCTTGCACAAAGAGACATATGAAATAGAAGTTAGTAAACTGTTTTGATAAAGTCAAATGCAGGAAGAGAAAACGGATCACAAAAGCAGGTGCAGTTTTCTGTATTTTAGTTGAGGGGTTTTAGACAAGAGCAGGTTTCAAGAACCGTGCAGATGAAAACAGTTCAGTAAAACCTGCCTCGAGTTCGGTTTGTTTTGTTTTCTGGATTTTTTTGTTTGTTTAATGAGAGTCTTTAATCTGTTTTGGCATTTTAAACCTTTTGCAAAGTCTGTGGATTGTTTCTCACTGTTACAGAACATTCCACGGGCTGAAAACGCGCTGTAATTTGAAAGTTAGTATTTTCAGAGGAACATCTTACTTTGCAGCCATCCAGATTAAGCGATACGTAAAGGCTCTGACAGGAGGTAGCGGGCATTCTACCATTAAAAGAAGTCCTGCAACGAGATATATATATATAAAATACTTGAACGATTGAAAATAAAAAACAAAAGCGCAGCTTTACGTTGTTTTCAAAGCAGGACCCGAAATTCGAAAGAAAAAGCGCCTCGTTGTGAGCGGCAATAGGAGGCGGATTGCGGCAGCCCCCGGGGACGGCGGACCCGCTAAGGCAGCACCTCGCGGTCGCACCGGACGGCGCGGAGGTTTCGTCTCCCGGACGGTAGAGGAGGAAAACAGAATCTCCCGCCTTTCGGCTGCCCCGCTGGCAGCAGCCAAAGGAGCAGCTTTTCCGCCAATATCCCAAACGGTTCCCGCGGTGCCCGCTCCCGCGCGGGGCCGCGCTGGCGTGCGGCACCTCCCCGCCGCCCCGCACCCCATCCCCGCCGCCCCCCAACAAAATCTGCCTCCCGGGGCACGGCGGCGGCCTCGGCCCGGCGGACGCCGCCGCCGCGGCCCCTTCTCCGCCCGCTNCCGCCGGGAGAGGGGAGGCGAGCCGAGGGCAGGGCGGCCCCCGCCCAGGTGAGCGCCGCCGCCTCAGGGCGAGGGCAGGGACGCGACGGGCCGCCCGGGTCACGAACGCTCCTCGCCGGTGAACGGCGCTGACAGGGCTGCGGGGCCAGGCGGGGCCGTCCCGCGAGGCGAAGGCAGGGCGGCAGCCGCCCGGGCCGGGGTTCCGTTAAACCGACGGGCGGCGCGGGGCAACGGCTCCCCAACGGCCGCGTCCCGCCCGGCCCGGCCCGCAGCAACCACCCCGGCCGGACTGAGGGGAACCCCGCGGCCGGCGGGAGATGCCGGACCCCTTCCCCGCTGCCGGAGGTAAACCCCCGTGGGACTGGGTCCTCCCCGCCCGCCTCTCGACGGCGGCGGGCGCCCGGGGCAGAGCGAGTTTGGGGCGAAAACGAAATACGCGGGGCGGGGGCTTCCAGCGCTGCCCTCGGCCCCGCTCCGCTCCGAGCCCGCCCTCGGGCTTCCTTTGGCCGGGCGTTCCCCCGGCGGCTGCCCCGCTGAGGGACGCCGCAGCGCGGCCCGCCGAGNGGGGTTAGCTCTCGGGGAGCCGGACGGCTCGGGAGGCCGGGGCTGAGGGGTAGGTGGCTGCAGGTGTGCCAAGCGGGGGGGGCGAGGCAGAAGGGGGCTGAAGCAAACACGTGTGATGCGGGGCATCGAGGAGGGACGGAGCATCCCCGTGGAGGAACAGGGGTTTGATGCCCCCCGCCCCGCAACGGAGGGGCAACTCTAGCATCTTCATGCCAGGCGCCGCAGGGCGTCTGCCTTTTGATCTCGGTGGCTGGAGATATTTGTTTAAAATAATGAGGCCGCATAGGGAGGATCTTTTCCTCGTGTCTCTCCCTGCGTTCCCTTTAGGTAACCGCTGTGCTGTAGCTCCTGTGTGCGCGCCTGGTAATGAGAGGCAGGGAGGCAGCCTGGGAAGCGCTGGCTCCGCCAGTGGGCGTTTTCTGGCGGCCGGGGCTGGTATTGGAAGCGGCACTGCAGTGATTTTATCTGCCTCTTTGCAGACGCGCACGCACAAACGAGGCAATATTTGCCTCGCTCGAAGAAAAATACAGGTTGTTGCCGTTTTCTTGCTTTGAATGCGAGGTGGGAGCATGAGGAAAAGCGGACTTTAAAAGGGGATCGGAACTGCTTGGCGGTCAGTGGCGCCCTGTGCCCTGCGGCCTAAAGGGGGAACGGAAATGTGAGGATTTTATGAGGGCGGGGAGCCGGGGTGCGGAGGAAATACTGCCCGGGGGTCGCTGGAGGGAACGAAGGACCGAGCCGCGCTTGCCACTCCTTTGGCTGCGTCCTTTTTCGGCTTCCCCTTTCGCTTTACTCCAGTATCTCTCCTAGACGTCCTGCCTTAAACTACCGCGAAAGGGAGGGAAGAGCGGAAGCATGTCCAACCCGGAGAAGCGGATCTTATCCCGCCCCTCACCCCCCCGGGCCGCAGCACCCGGGGAAAAGCCCGGCTCCGGCAGCCGCCCGCTCCACTCCCATGGCCAGAGCGGCGGAGGTGGAGGCAGCGGCGGGTCTCCTCCTCCTCCCCCCGCTCCTGGAGGCGGCTCGGCTGCCTGCAGCTCCCTTTCTCTCCTCCTAACAACCACCAGCAGCAGCAGGAGCCGCGCTGCAGGGACAGCCTCCTCCGCCGCCTCCGCCAGCATCGTCCCCAGAGCGGCAGCGGCTCCTTTCCTCGCTCCAATCCCCTCCTTTTCCTCCTCTTCTCCATCTTCTTTTTACTTCTTGCCGCCGCCTCCTCGTTTCCCCTCCTCGTCTTCCTTTAACCTCACAAGTCTCCAAGGGAGGGAAGGAGGAGGAGGAGAGGCAGCGAGAGCGGCAGGAGGAGGAGGAAGAGATGTTGGCGGAGCAGCAGCAGCAGCTCACTTGATCGCCCATCCAGGCGGCAGCGGCAGGAGGAGACTCTTCTGTTCTTCCTCCATCCAGGGCTTGCTGCTCCGTTCCGCAGCCGGCGGCCCCCGGCAGCACCACTCCCGGCTCCTCCTCTCCCCAGCCGCCTCTCGCCCGTGGTCCTGCAATTCCCTCGGTGCTGCAGCAGCAGCAGCCCGCGGCGACGGGATCCGAGGAGGCGACGGCCCCGGCGGGAGCAGGACTCCTAGGCGGCAGCAGCGGCAGAGAGGCGCCTTCTTCTCCTTCTCGTCTCCCCTGCTCCTAGGGCCAGACATGGAAGATGGATCTAATTCGGCAAGCTGCTTTAGGAGGTTTACGGACTGTTTCTTGAACACAAGTAGGTACCGGAGCGCTGTGCCCGGCGGCGGGTCGCGCGTGTCTCGGGGGGGAGGCGAAGGGCTGTGTCCGAGGCTGGGTGCATGCCTTGAGGAAGGGGCTTTTCTTTGTGAGTGGGGGCGAGGCGAAGACACAAAGGGGCCGTATACGTGGGGCGTGCGTGGACGCATGGAGGAGCGGCCGGGCGTGTATCGAGGATGCACGGACAAAGGGGATGCTCGATGTAACTGAGCGCTCTTTGTGGGAGCTGGCTGTTAACGCCTCGGGGATTTCGGCATCGTTTCGGGATCACACAACTCTACCTATATGTGTGTCAGCCTTTCACTCGGTGCGTGCTTAATTCACTCAGGAACGATATGTAGGGGAATGGAGACTTTCCCCCCTACTTACTTGAAATAGCGATAAGGAAGCATTATGGTATCGGAAAGGCGGCGGAGGACCGAGGAGGGCGAAACGTACCGGTTCTTTCTGCATACCCTGTCAGATCTGCCACGGGCGGGCCGGTTCCGTGGCTTTGATCCCTCTTGGATAGCGGAGAGCCTCCTGCCCCTGGCCTTGGCTCTTTGCAAGGCGGGCGAGAAGCCGGAGAGGAAACATGTGCTCCTTGCTGTGGGGGGCTGGCGCTGTAACGGGGATAGTGACCGGCTGCGCGGAGGGCGGCATAGAGGGGCACCGAGGCACTCCGCAGCGAGCCGCTGCCGGCCAAACCCTGGCCGGCTCCCCCCGAGCCCAACGGCGGGGAGAGGGCGCGGGGCCGCCGCTCGGCCTCTCGGTGCGGAGCTCGGCCGGTGCCCTCCCCGCGCTGGACGGGGGAGCCCGGCGGCAGCGGGGGCCGCTGGCCCGGCTGAGGCGGGTTGAGAGAGAAGGAAGGAGGGTTTCGCACGGCAGAACCTCCCCCTTCGTAGGGACGCGGCCCCGCTCCCCCTCGGGTGTCTCGCCCCGAGCCGGCCGCCGCCGCCTTCCCCTTGGCGAAGCGTTTCACTGGTAGACCGCGCCCCGCCGGGTGGGCGCCCCTGGGGCTGCGGCGTCCCCGGAGCGGCCGGGGCTGCGGGCTGAAACCTCCTGGGGTCGGGTTGCCCCTGCCCTGCCGCCAGCCCCAGCTCCGGCGCCCCGCCGGGCCATGTGCTGGGGTTCCGTTTGGTCATGGGATTAATGAATTTCCAAGTGAAGCGTGTCAGGGCTGAAATACATCTTTTTTTTCTTTTTTTTTTTAAATCAGAAACTTTTTCATGCTTGCCTAATGCGTTGATGCCTAGGGTGACTGCGATCAGTTGTGGTTATTTGTTTTGTGCTTTTTTGTCTTCCTTTTTGTGACAGTTTCTTAAATCATAGGTTTGTGCCTTTAAGTCTCCCCAAACTTGCGTTTTGATCTGTTAGCATACTAACACGGTGGCTTTTTGGATACAGGTGAATAGTACATAGTTCACACATGTATGTATTTTGGGGGGATGTGAGAAGAACTATAGAGATGTCAGCTGAAACCTCATTATTTGTCTTAGTGCCTTGCAGCTGTCTTTAGCACAATAGCCTGCAGTCGTGGTAGTACTTGTTCTGTTCTGTCGTAGAGGTGGATAAAGATAACTGTATATTTGCTGCCTTGTCTTTTTGAAACTTTATTCAACAGTTGATTATGTTACGGAGCCGCGTACTTGTTTAGTTTTGAGGCCTGAAGGGAATCTGACGCTCTTCCAGTTTTTATTTTCTCTGTATTTGACAGGGGTAGAATGCTGCCATGTGTGTGCTACAACTTTGACGTTTTAAGTGGTCTTGGGAGCAAGGGATCGAGCCAGGAAATGTGTGTCGTGTAGAGCAACTACATAACACACATGGTCTATGCTAGACCAAGAAAGAGATGACACAGAAAACATCAGCTCTGTTCAAAACACCATTTAAAAAAGCAGCAGTCAATTCCACTTAAGCTGTTTTATGAACAGTTGAACACAAGAAACCTGGTCATCTTTGACTGATTGTGACCTCTGACTGAAGATTTTCCTGCAGGCAGGAAAGGAGCAGAACGGTTCTTTCCCCTGTGAGTTTACTGACGTCTAAGAAGACATGCAGCCTCTCTCTGTGGAGACACTTTGCTGTGCTCTGCAGCCTGCTCTCATGAAACTTTCAAGAACCTATATGTCTGATATCTCTGCTCCTCTTGAATGTGACTGAAACTGGCCAATGGGCTCAAAAGCTATTAGTGAGGTCAGACGGGCAGATATCCACGTGCGTATATACATATGTGTACACTTCCCTCCCTCCCTGAGTGATTGCATAAGTCTGATTTCCTTAGGAAACCAGGCTGAAAACAGGAGTGGAGGGAAGTCAAACAAGATACTATTCAGTTCCAGTGCAGCTACTGCGAAGAGCACTTGTCCAACTGTTCGGAGTACTATGCACAGTGCTGGTTACAGTGCGGCCGGAAGGCTATTATTGTTTTGAAGAGGATGAGGTCATGTAGAATAATGAAGATAATGTGCTGCATCTCGTAGCTTTTGTTTCCTGAATTGCATTTTAGATTCTAAGGCATACATATATACAGAAATACACTGTTGGACTTTAAAGACAAAAAAGTCTAAATATTTTTACAGGGCAACTGAGGAATTCTGTAGGGAAGAGAATTGAGATGAGCTTTTTGGAAGGAACCTAAAAGAATCCTCAAGACTGGAAAAAAATGAAATTGACAGAGGTGTGTTCTTCTTTGTCCTCTGGGCTCTTCTGACTCGCATGCTCCCCAGTCAGGATTATGTTAGTAGCTTCTTGATATTATTAAAATTTTAGATTCTGCAGTACTCAGTTTGTGCCATATCTGCCTATTTTTGTTTTTAAGATTGTAAAGCACTGGATTAGGCTGCAGAAGCTTATATCGTAGAATCATAGAATGGTTTGGGTTGGAAGGGATCTTAAAGATCATCTAGTTCCAAGCCCCCTGCCATGGGCAGGGACACCTCCCACTAGACCAGATTGCTCAAAGCCTCATCCAACCTGGCCTTGAACACTTCCAGGGATGGGGCATCCACAGCTTCCCTGGGCAAACTGTTCCAGTGCTCCAGAGCTGGACTCAGTATTCCAGGTGGGGTCTTCCCAGGGTGGAGCAGAGGGGCAGAATCGCCTCCCTTGACCTGCTGGCTGTGCTTCTTGATGCAGCTCAGGATACAGCTTTCTGGGCTGCAAGCACACATTGCTGGTTCATGTTGAGCTTCTCATCCACCAACACCCCTAAGTCTTTTCCTCAGGGCAGCTCTCAATGCGTTCTCTGCCCTGCTGGTATTTATGTTTGGGATTGCCCCGATCCGTGTACACTTGGCCTTGTTGAACTTCATGGGGTTTTCACAGGCCCACCTCTCAAGCCTGTCCAGGTCCCTCTGGATGGCATCCCTTCCCTCCAGCATGTCAAACACCACGCAGCTGGTTGTTGCCAGCAGTCTTGCTGAGGGTGCACTCAGTCACAGGGGTTGGAAAGGGCCTCTGGAGATCATCTGGTCCAGCCCCCCTGCCAGAGCAGGTCCAACTACAGCAGGTTGCACAGGATCGTGTCCAGGCGGGTTTTGAATGTCTTCAGAGTCGGAGACTCCACCCCCTCTCTGGGCAGCCTGTTCCAGTGCTCTGCCACCCTCAAAGAAGTTCCTCCTCGTGTTCAGCTGGAACTTCCTATGTTCAAGTTTGTGCCCGTTACGTCTTATCACTGGGCACCACTGAAGAAAGACTGGTCCCCTCCTCCCAGCACCCTCCCTTTAAGTATTTGTAAGCATTGATAAGATCCCCACTGACCGTGTCGCCGACAAAGATGTTAAACAGCGCCAGTCCCAATATTGAACCCTGAGGAACTCCACTCATCACTGGTTTCCACTTGGACATGGAGCCATTGACTGCAACTCAAAACAGTGTAACTGTCCAGCAAATTCCTTATTCACTGAGTGGTCCATCTGTCAGGTCTGTGTGTTTCCAGTTTAGAGACAAGGGTGTTGTGTGGGACAGTGTCAAATGCTTTGCGCAGGACCACATGATGTCAGTTGTTCTTCCCTTGCCTGTCAACGCTGTAACCCCCTCATAGAAGGCCACCAAATATGTCAGACACAATTTGCTCTGAATGAAGCCGTGTTGGCTGTCGTTGATCAGCTTATTTTCCGTGTGCTTTAGCTGAGTTTCCAGGAGGATCTGCTCCATGGTCTTGCTGGAGACAGAGGTGAGCCTGACNTATTCACTGAGTGGTCCATCTGTCAGGTCTGTGTGTTTCCAGTTTAGAGACAAGGGTGTTGTGTGGGACAGTGTCAAATGCTTTGCGCAGGACCACAATGATGTCAGTTGTTCTTCCCTTGCCTGTCAACGCTGTAACCCCCTCATAGAAGGCCACCAAATATGTCAGACACAATTTGCTCTGAATGAAGCCGTGTTGGCTGTCGTTGATCAGCTTATTTTCCGTGTGCTTTAGCTGAGTTTCCAGGAGGATCTGCTCCATGGTCTTGCTGGAGACAGAGGTGAGCCTGACTGGCCTGTAGTTCCCCTTTTCTGGTCGAGGGAAACTTCACCAGACTGCCACGACTTCTCAAATATGACGGATAGTGGCTTAGCAACTTCATCCGCCAGTTCTCTGAGGACCTGTGAATGCATCTCATCAGGTCCCACGGATTTTGCACCTTCAGGTTCCTTAGATGGTCTCGAACCTGATCTGAACTTCATGTGGCGTTTTTCTTAACTGTTTAAAATCTGTAACTGGGTGCATAACATAGTGTTTTGAGAAACTTCTTATCTAACATCCTGAATCAATTCTCCAGTGGGGTTCTACCACGTTTAGGATAATGTAAGCTGCCAGATATTCCAGATTTCTCTGAAATGTCTTACCTTCAGGGGAGCATTCAATGTTCTTTCTACACTCAAGGCCTCTCAAGCTGTACACGTATAGTATATTTCATCTGTGTCTCGTGAGTCTACTCACAGGTATGAGTGTTTTACAGTATAGGGGCTTTCTGCTTGTCTGAGTTTTATCAGTATATTGATATTTTACATAGTTCTCTTTTACCTGCGCTTTTTTTTTTTTTTTGGTGGTGGTGGTGCTGCTGCAAGTTTAGCCTGCACTTTTGTGTGACAGATGCTGAGACTTTCTGATTGAAGGAAGTCTCTAAGGAAGAATAGATGTAGTAAGATCTGTAGTTGTGGAAGAAAATAGCAATTAAGGTTTCAATAAAGTTAAAAGTATTCCTGTTACCTGCACTAATGGGAAAGTTAATCTTGGCTTGGCTCTCTTTTTTTTCCCTGGTCTGTGTATTCATTAGCTGCAATCAAGGTTTTGTAAAACAAATGCTGATCTTCAGCAGTGAATCCCATGTGTAAATGTGGGTAGGGTTTGGTTTTACAATTAAATCATCCTTAAAATTTAGATGCTGGTGTAGAAAACGGAATTGTGTCTGGTTTTCACCCCAGGGATTCTGGTTCTGCATTAATTGAAAGCAAAATTGTCACTAAAGCAGTGTATAGTCATGATAAGTGATGTCATTCAGCAGCTCCCATCAGGACTAGTGTTCCATAATACCACATTTTACATTAATGTATAGAGCAGCATGTATCCTGGTTTGAAGCACTGCCACTCTATTTAGAGGGATAATGGACCAATACATAGGGCAGACAGCAAGAAATGGCGTCGAAAGGAAATGAAAACCGTGCTGGCACAAGCAGTTAACAATGAAGGAGGGCTCTTTTGTCCGAATCAGATATTTTTACAAATGTTTTTCTATAAAGCATGCAGTTTACATTTGAAATAACTAATCCTCTGTCCCTTTGACTCCTCAGCCCTGCTGCCCATGTTTGCCTGGTGGCTTGGGGGTACCTAGCGCTCACAGGCCTTGAGAAAGGCAGCCTTCACTGTTAACTTAGTAAGCCTGCTCCTTGCGTAAGATGGACTGGAAGGCATGGTTATGCACCATGGGATAGTGTAGGTGAGTTGAGACAGCATCTCTTTTTTGTCAGTTTTGCGAGGAGAATGGCAGCTTATTTAAGATTCTGACACAAGTCACCCTGTTTGTGTCCTTCCTTTTGCTTGTGTTGAATCCGTATTCATCAGCTGGACGTGGTGGAGACCTGAAAGCATAAAGATGAGTTTTTATTTTGGCATATACATGACTTAATGACTTGATTTTGAAACAGTCATAAAAATGCTCGTTTCTACTGATGATCTAGGGCATATACTGGGCTTACTTGCTTTTAAATCTTCTGTTGTACAAATCAATACAACAGTACCTTTTGTTCGTTTTTAAGATTTTGTGCTGTTTGTAATACAAATAGATTATACCTAACATTCTTGCAGTATTCTCAAATCATGAACTTAGTTTTATATTTGGAAAATAAGAATGAGAGTCTGTGTGTGTCTGCATTTATAACTTGGAAATGGATTATGCAGCTTGTGGGTCAATGTTTACCTTGTCTGTGACTAAAATCTTATTTCAGTTTGGTGACGCTAATATGAGCTAAATTTTTTAATGCTACTTTAAAAAGTATTTTAGTTCCAAGTCATTATGTTTACTACTTTAAAATTCAGTGTTTTTTACAATATTCTAGTTTTTGCACTTTTGGCACTATTATCATATTCTAAAAGAAAGCTAAGATCATAAGTAAAAGAAAATATATATAAAAAGAAAAAGAGCTGTTTGGGGTTTTTTGTTTTGTTTTTATACTCCCTCTGCTGGCTGTTTCAATTACAAGTACCTGTACTGGAACTTTGTTACTAAATCTGCTCCTCCTTTACTGTTTTTTCAAATGAGCAGTAGTGTGTATTGATTTCAATCTGTATTTAAAATACAAAAAAAAGTCTATACTTGTTAAATAAAGAAACGCTATTTGCAGGAATGGAAAACGTGACACCTGTTTTATGGAGCGATGTTTTCACTTTTGTTATATCTTGCATTGCTTTGAACTCTAAAAACAATTGAATCTTTTGGTGTGCGGGCCTCATTTTCACCATCACAGAAATAACTCATAAATTGGTCCAAAAGATTTATTTATATATTCAATTTATTGTAACAAGTTTACTGCCCAGCTTTGAACAGGTGTGGTGAAACCCAAATAACTATGCTATATTTTGTTATGTTAAAAAAATATTTCTATCATTCACAAGTTTGACTTACATCTACGTAATTAGCTACAAGGCTGCACTCAAAGTATTCTGCAGATGTAATGGATAATTTCTTAAGATACTGGGTTTAGTACACTAAGGTGTACTATCAGGTTCCTCTGAAATATTTATAGCACTCAAAAATTATAATTCTTAGGAACTTCAGAGATTACATACAAGGATAACTGTATATATTATTGAAATGAAGCTATTGCATTCTCCATGGGTGTCAGTTAGGGTTAAAATTGTTTAATATTTCTCGTTGATGTTCCTGCCAAAGATCCGGTCTTTGCTACATAATGTGTCCTCACTTGTGCTGGTACTTCTCACTGTCAGAGTTTGAAGAGTGCCACCTACTGATTGACAGCTCCTTGCAGTACTTCTTTCTTTTGCTACCTGAAGGCTCTCACAGCTCAGCCTTGCTTATCTTCTGTGATGTGACTTGATGTGGTTGAACGTGGCAGCTGTGTTCAATCAAGCCTCAGCTTTGACCTCTTCTATTAAATTATGCTACTTTTTTTTTCTTTCTGATTTGTTTCAAGGTGAGGAAATGGGATTTTCATCCTGGGAAGTGGGCTTCTCCCTGGTCCCCTTTTTAAAAGCTTCTGAGAAAGCAGTGTATTTCTGTGGTTTCATCATCACTCTTGTCAAGCTGTCATAATTAGTGTGGGAGGAACCAGCCTGCCTGATGTTTATAGAAGACTTTGGCTTCTGCTATGCCAGACAATGTGTTCATGTGTTGCACATTCGAGTCAGACAGTTCAAAAGGCAGGTAACAGGCTTGCAATTGTGACTTTATTAAATGAACATTCCAAAATGCTTGTGATGTGTTTGTTTTTTGCGGGGTAGAAGGACAGTCTGCTTAACAAGTCCTACATTTTTATGGTAGATTGATGAATTCATCTTTACTGTTAATGCACACCAAGAATGCTTTATTTCATCTTAGAAGTATGCTAATTATGTTCTTGGGGGAAAAAAAACCCAAACTTGGCAAGAGTATGAGTTAGTTCAAAAAAGTGTATCATTTGCATATTTACAAGGAACGCCTTAATTTTGGAGTTATTTTTGTATGTCTTTTTCCCAGTGATTTGTCACCACAGGAAGTTTTCTGAATTCCCAGCTCCTAAGCACCTTGTCATAGGTGGCATTAAGAAGAAAAAAATATTGTGTTTCCAAATTTCATGTTCCTTTGAAAAAACATTCATAGCAAGTTTTAGTCTGGGCGAGCGAGATTTTTTTAACAATAAAATGTCACATCATTAAGCGATGCCAAATCTTATCGCTCAGTAGGACTAGGGTTGGGGTCTGTATATCAGTTGAAGGCTTTCCAAAGTAGTTCTTGCTCAAGAATACCAAAAGAGAAGGCTTTTAGGTGTTACTCGCTGCCTTTAGAGAACTCGTACTCACTTTAGGGGTTTCTAATTAAAATAATAAAAAAAAAACCTCAACGTAGAAGCAGCAGTAGCAATCTCGCCTCCTTTGATGTTGGGACCCAAAGAAGAGATTGTCAGGATCGGAGACGAGTTAATCCACCTTCAATCTGGAAACTGTGAAGATTTAATGCTTTCATTAGCACTTATTGATCTGATTCCTGGTTTCTGCGTTATCAACCAACTCCTGTGCAGCTGAGCTGTACTTCTCTTAACAAAGTTTATTCAGCTGTTAATAATTCCAGCATTCTTCCTTCCTCTTATCCTTCCACTTGCATCAAAAAGAAATCCCCTAATGTCAAGCCACAAATAGTTCCTAAAGGAAAGAAAACTTCTGCATCCGAAGGTCTAACAACTTTGTACAGAAACCTGGCATCTCTAATCCTTCTGATCTGTATGTACCCAAAATAGCAGGTATTTCTAGCTGCTGACAAGCATTGCCATGTTCGCCTTAATAATACTGTTTTCTTTGCCTCACCCTGTGGGGAAATTTCCTAATTGTCAGGAAAGATGCCACTTTCTTTGTCCTAGGTATTTTAGTAGCATTTCTGCAACATTGAGGTATTCTGGTGGTTCAGAGAATAAGATACTTAGCCTGAATTACAGTGGCTACAAAAAGTTAAAAAAAAAAAAAAGTATTTCACTAATGATTTTTTTTCCCTAAGATATAGCAGTTAAGTTTGTAATAACTCATTCTTTTACTTACACTGGGGTTTTGTGTTATATTTTGGTTTTCTTTCATGCATATACAGATATCGTGGCAACTTTTCCAGAGTGAATTCTTTTGGAACATCGCTCTATCGGCTGTGCTTTTTTGCATGGCTTTCTCTTTTTCTTTTTTTTTTTTTTAAGTTGTACCTGTATTTTCAGCTTAATATTATTTCCTCCTTGTCCACCCATCAGCTTATTTTAGCTGATGTTTCTTTTTTGATTGTTGAATTGTGTTGATTTTGTTCCTTCCTGCAGTGGGCCTGTGTCTTATCCTGTCCTTTTTACAGTGTTCTTATTTTCCCCAACTACTTTGGTTGTGTGAAAGCACTACGCTGCTGTTACTCTTCTTCTGGTGTAGTTCACATTGGCTGTATCGTCTATTTTATTTTCTTTTATTTTGGTAAGACTAAATTTTTCATGGCAGTTTGAAAACTCTTGGTATGTGTTCTCTATTTGCAGTGACTCATTGTATTTCCTAATCTGCCACTGTCTGCCCAGCCCTAAGTGTGATGTCAGTAGAGATTATTTTTTTTCTTGCCTTTTTTTTTTAAGCAAACGTAGGACAGATGAAAGTTACTGTTTGATGTAACAGGAAACTGAACTCATCTTTTCTCAAAACAGGCACTGCCTTAGCTAGCATGCTCAGGTTTCATCATGCCAGGCTGCTGCGTCTCATACTTGGGAGCTTTTGTGTGGATGTGTCTTGCTCTTCCTGTTTCTTCAGGCTTCAGTTTTCACCAGTAAAGACTCCTGAGAGACTACCCTCGAGAAGCTGCTTTTTCATGAATCTTAACTCTTAAATATAGCTCCGTGGCCTTCATTTCATGATTATGAATGCTAGAGGGTCTTGGGATTAGAGGTGTCCTTTTGAGCAGTGCTTTCAAGAGGTCAGAGAGTATGGGTGACCTGCAGTCTCCAGTGTTTACAGAACAGTGTATTCCCCTTACAACTTCTGGCTTAGTTCTTGTGGTGGCAGAGAGAACAGGATCATCTGGTGTGTCGTAGGAACTTTCATAGGCTGTTTGTGGGTAGGAATGTACTTGTAGATTGCCTGTTTCTTTCAAACCTGTTTTGGACTTTCTTTGGAGCTATATGCAGTGCTTATACTTCTGAACTAAGGATAGAGAGGGTGTGGGTTCGAGCTCTAGCCCTGTCCATTCTGCTTTATTTTTAGTGTGCCCTTTGGTCCAGTTTAGACCGATACCTAACTGCCTGTATGTGTGTTGGGAGAAAGCAGAAAGGCGCTGTTCCCAAAAGGTAGTGGGAATGGCACTTGTCTCTTCTGACCTTGTGTAGGAGAAAAGTTCAGCTTTGCAGACGCAAGCTGTGTCATGCCCCTTTGTTGCTAGAGAACAGGCTCTGGGCTGTTTTATTTACTTGTATAGGGACATAGCCATATGAACTAGCAGAGGAATCTCTATACTGTTCGTGGCACTAGGGCAGACCTTGTTTCTACAGACCAAGTTCTCCTAGCAAATGAACCACAGGTTCTGCAAAGTCCTGAAGGAAGGATGTGTCTAGTGAATAACGGACCATTGCTGGAGGATGTGGCTTGCTGCCTGACTCAGTCCAGTTTTTCAGCTTGCCTGTCTTTGTTTCCTCAACTTGCTGCTTTGGAAGGCTTCTTAAAAGTTGTGGCTAAAATGTGTAAACGAATGTTCATAGGAGAATGAGAAGATGCAAAATTTGTCAGTTGACAAGGATGAATGAAGTGTGTGGTGATATCACGTATCTTATGTTAAGGAAAAATGATGGAGGCTTATCCATCTGGGTCAGTAGTATTGAAGGGGTAGAAATCAAACACAGGAAAAGGAGAAGACTGGAATGGTAAGAGAAGTTTAACGTTTTTATTGCTGAAAGGAATGTGATTACAGCAGAAGAAAATGTTCGTCCTTATAGGGAAAGCTATTTATAAACTCTGAGAGGTTTCCTTTGTGGTAGATGAAAGACTTGATATGTAAATATCTCCCAGCAAATCCTAAACTTTTGAAGAAATCTTTTCACTGAAGTGTAAGATTACAGGTTTTTTAAGTATGAGGGTTATTTTTCTTTTTAGTGTCACAAATGCTTTCTTTCTGCTTAACTATAATTTTTTTTCCCCTCTTTTTAGTAACAACAGAAGTGGTGCCTGGTGAATCTTATGTACTTTATGAATGTACTTACAGATAATGTTTTATTTCTTCATTTTTTTTAATAGCTTAATGTAATTTTCATTGATTGGCCAACTGCTATTTGACAATCTCTTGTGTATGCCAGTTGGCCCTGTCTTTTACCGTTACTTTACTAGGCCACTCTGAAAGTTTTATTGTTCTACCCTATGTGTTTTTTCTCCCCTCTTCCCCCCACCCCAGCTTTATTTAATAATTTATCTACCTTGTTCCTGTTTTTTTTCTAACAGTTTATTAAAGCATAAATCTGGCTACATGTAGAGCGTATGTCCCTTCTCTGTCTCTTAACATGAGTCGCCTTGGATGGCTCTAGCCACGGATACGTTGTGAGTATAGCTAACATCACTGTGGCTGGTTACTTTGCTGATGGTGACCTCTTACGTGTCCATGACAAGCCTTGTTTCTTGTTTACAGGATGATGTTGTAGATGTTACCTTCTGATTTGACTGCGAGGCTAATTTTTTGTTTGTTTTTGTTCATTCAGCTGTGTGTACCTTTTTTTTTTTAAATTTAAATATGTTGAACTACTCTCTTAGCACTTTGCAACATCTTGTTTTAACAACTTGTGTTTGAACCAAAGCAACTAGCCCTTCTGCTGTGATAAAAAACACTTTTTCCCAAGCGCTTGTAAGAGGAGGTTTTTGTTTTTCTTGTTTGACAACAATTCTTTTGGTGAAGGAAGGAATGGTAAGGAAGTTGAAATCTGCTATATATATCAAAATTGAAAAAAGAACACAAGAGCAGTTATGCAGTTATGTTGAGCAATATTGGAATATTGAAATTCTTTTGCTAAAACATAAATTGGTAAGACTTAAACTTTTTTTAAATATAGAGATATCCTATACTGAACTTCACTTTGGAACTTAAAACTGAGTTTTCAATCTGATTTGAAAGTTTGTATGAAGACTTTTATATTGGCTTAAAGTCATACAATTTTGGTAGGTTTTAGACCTCTCAGAGATGAGCTCTGGCATGTCTACTAGTGGCAGCTGAGATTCCTAACCTATGTTGCTCTGCTCGAAGTCACTACCAGCTCGGAAGAGGTGGCAGAAGAGAGGGTCAAGCACATTGTCTGGCTTTGTAACCTGTGATACATACAGAGGTGAATATCTGCTAATATATTGAGCTGTAGGCTGCTGTAATTGATGACGAATTGCAGAAGTGACCTTAGGTCCTACTCGTGTAGGTAACCTCCAGACGCAGGTTGCAAGAGGCTGTTAGGAGCAATGAGGCCATAAACTGTTACACCTACTTGCTCCGTTCCCCTTTCTGTCTGTGTTAATGGTGGAACATGTCTGACCCTGAAGCAAGCTGTTCCCAGGAACTGAGATGGTAGGTGCCTGTTGACTCTCTCTGGTGTAGGGTAAGTTTTCTGCTGGTTAACTTCCTGAATAAATTCACTGTGGAGTCAGAGGACCACCAGTGCTGATGGGGAAAACAAGACAGGTCAGCTGAGACGGTGACCCCTTTCATCAGTAGCTCATCTTGGATCAGCTTGGCTGTGCTTGATACAGTTACCTGTAGCACAGTTTCCTGGTCACTTGACGTTCACCCCTCTAACCCTCCTCTTTAAAGAAATGGCCTAATTCTTCCTCTTTAAGGCTACTCTTTCCTATATGTGTGTATTCCTACCTTGTGCAGGCACATTTGTGTGGTCACATGGTGATCTAGACTGAGGAGCTGCTCTCAGTTAAAACAGAGCAGGATTAAAAAAGGAGAGGATGCATGCCTCAAAGGATTCATAAACTTTTGAAAACAGGTAGTAAGTGCATGTTTAAAACATGTTATTTAAGGTGGAAGTGTCCTTCAGAGATGGGGAAATGGCATGACTTATGTAATGTAGATTTTGCCATCTTGGAAGTCAACTTTATGAAGGTCTTTACTTGCATGCTTAATGCGCTTTTTTGGGGTTTATTTGGTTGTGTTTGGTTTTTTCCCCACAGGACTTTGCTTCACTTGCCCAGTTTTTTACCCAGCCCAGAATATGCGTGATGTTGATGATAGGAAGTGTTACTTGGTATCTTCTTTTTTCTTAGCAAACCCTGAATCCTTCTAATTCTATAGTGAAGATGTTCCACAGGGTGCGGAATTGCTAGTTGTCTTATGGGCTTTTCTGCTGGTAGTGGTTGCATGAAAGTTTTGTGGGCATGTAGTCATTTTTTTGTACTTGACTCTTGTCACTTGCACGTTGCTGAAGAATGCAAAAGGGATTACACAGAAGTACAAGAATATTCTTGTCATTGATCGGAGATAACCTGAAATTATGATATCCACCACCTCTACCCTTCTAAGCGCTGGATGAGCACAGACTAGATCTCACAACAAACCTGGAAGTTTTCTAAATCAGGAAGTTGTCTAAAACTTAGACAATGTGGACACCTCTGTCATCTTTCCAAGCAGTTGAGGAAACCATTTCAAATTAGAAGAGTGGCTACAAAGTAGAAAAATGGCAGATTCACCATGAGACTTCAAGATCTGGCTTCTAATCTGGGGTTCGCTCTACCAGACGACATTGCTTTAATGATCCAAGGAGAATGTTGCTATAGCTTCCTGTGACTTAATTTGTTGTTGTTTTTATCTTTTTCTGTAAACAGCTCCCAGACATTGGGGATCTAGGAGCTTTGAATGAAAACCATAATGGTGCATCATTCTCTTCAAGGCAACAGTGAAACCAGTTTAAATGTGCCTGTATTAAAACCGTAAAGCCAGGTAATGATTAGTTTTAATTGGATCTACTTCTGCTGCTGCCACTTTTCTAAGATACTTTTTCATTGAGGGAAGAATTACTGTTATAGCACATAGTATTATATTAATTGAGAAACAGAACAATAAAGACAACAAATTTACCTCACCAGTGTTAATAAGACTGGGGGGAGAAAAAAGATGAAGACAGAAGAGAAGATACCCTTCAGTTGCTTCTAGACTGTATTTGCAATTCATAGTTTTCTGGGCACTTATAATTTTCTGCTTCATTTATTGAACTCGAGCATTAGAATTTAAGTTTCAGAACACAGTTTCTTCCTGCTATGTATTTACTGGTATGCTCTGGCGATGGGTAATTGTGCTGCAGTCAGTGCTGTTGCTTAGAGAGTGCAGTATCAAGCCGTACTGAGGGAGAACTGCAGTTTGGTAATGCGATGTTTTTTGTAGATGTCTTCATAACTCAAACCTGCATCTTTGCATCAGTTGGGAAATCTTTGTGAAACTACATCAGAGCTCTTGAACTTCAAAATAATTTTTTGGGGGGGGAGAATTAGTAAAGGGTGAAAATAAGGAGAAATAGATAAGCATGTTTAAAATCATATAGTGACCGTAAAGTAATGCATCTTAAGTCTAGATGATAGTTACTGATACCTTCCTGTGTTGCTATTCAGCATGGACACTGTCATTTACGTGCAGAAGCATGGAAAACGGTGACTTTCTATCTTGTACTGCTGGAGGTTATATGTGGTCCTTTACTTACTGGTGTCTTTTATGTTGTTTGGCTGTCAAAATCTGGATGTGGAGGTTTAGTCCTTTAGTTTTATAAACTGATCAGCTGATGCACAGATCAGTGAACCTTTTGAATTCAGGCTTGAGATTTATTTATTTAGTTTTTAACAGTTTGTTTCTATCCCACACCTGTTTGGTAATAATGCTGTTCTGAAAAAAAAATTAGCTCTGTGTTTATGAATTATTTTGGTAAAATACTGTAATACAAATACTGTCATCTTACTGCCATAATGCTTTCTCTTTTTGGAGCAATGCATAATTTGGGTACCACCCAAAGTGCGGCTCTCCTGTTTTATACGTCTTCATATTTTCAGCTACTTTGCTTGCATGGTGTTCCTCCTGAAACACTGGGAATCTGCTCAACTCTGCACCTGTAACAGAGCAATTGAAATTAAGTACAACACAGACCAATAACCTCTAAACCCCAAGCAATTCAGTGGGCATTAGAACTGAAGTATGGGTGTTCATGCTGCTTTTTCTTCTCTCTTTGCTTCTTCCTTGCATTTTTTTCTGCTTAACCTTCGTGCTGCCTGGAACCTCTGCTATCTCATAAGGTGGGCAGAACTTCTGTTCCCTTTTAGCAGCCACTCATTCATGTCTCTGTGATCTTCCTAGCTTCTGGTTTTCATGAACTCATCTGATGTATGTATTGTTTGGTCAAATTTGATTGTAATTAGTCATAAGCTCAAAATGTATTTATTTACAGGGCAAATCTTGTAACTGAAAAGCCAGTAAGACAATTGCATGTTTTGTTTCTTTTGACCTTATAAAGATTTGTTGGGTTTTTATTGCTGTTGCGTCTTTATTAGTTCTCTCGATAGCCTTGAGTTTCTGTTAATGATGGCTCTAATTTCTTTGGATTCCTAAAATTTTTTAATGTTTTATGCACGAGGCACAGATACATAGCTTCTGGGGGAGAAGTCAATGATATTTTCAGTAGCTTCTTCCTTCTCAAGTGTAATTTACCAAGGGACTCTGCAAGCAAGTCATCGTGATGGGAAGGGCATCTCAACTGATGTAATGCATTTGTGTTTCCTGGAAACAGAAGAAAATTGCAGCTCCATTCCATTTAATGCAAGATTTGTCATTGATTTCAGTTGCCATCATATTTACTCCTGTCATTTGATCTTTTTGTTGTAATGGGTTATTCATGCTTTATGAATCTGATTTCATGATAACAGTCCCTCAAAGCAGTGTTGAAAGTTTTTATTCACGAAGAGTATTTTTACAAAATATTCTGAAATATGTTGCAGCCAAATCTGATTTAAACAAGTGATAATCTCTTCTTCTGCAGTCTATGCTAAATCAGGAAATCAACATAACTGATACAGCAAGAGGGGCTAAATGCATAAAGGTGGATGGACTTGATAGATCAATTCTTCAAATAGATTAAATATTTATCTAATGTGTGTTACTCCTGTCGAGAATATATTTTCTGATGAAGATGCATCGTTTCCTCTCAGTTTGTCTTGGAAAGGAAAGTGCATTAAGTTGAAACAGTATCACCTTGATCCCATCTGCTGCAACAGTATATGTGTAAGCCAAATCACTTTGCTGTATTATACACTATTTTAACTAAATTGTCTAAAAACTCGTTTAATCTGAAGTAGAAACACATTGCATTTCATTACTTGCAGAAGTACAGTGCATTTTTTTTCAAAGAATCAAACCAGAAATGTTCAGTCACTACTTCTGAATATTATTTTTTGGCCTCTGGAAAACAATGACTGTCTCACTAATTTTTTCACGTGGCTTCCTCTGTGTTGACTTCAGATAAAGTAAGTTTTGGCAAGGTATGGAAGAACATGAGCTCCATGTTATACAAGTGGTTGGTCTGAATGCTTGGGCTGTCCAAATGTTTTTATATGGTCACAGTCAGAAATTTACCTTAGTGATAACTTGTAGGGCGAATAATTACATGTAATGAATTTGTGACCAGAAGATCTTCAAGAAGGCTCCAAAGGAAACAGTCGTACCTTATTTAATCTTGTTTATTTTCGATGGGGTTTATAGCAGTGGAGTAGAGGACAGGTTTGCTGCTTAGCAACTTCAGCTGACTTTTGCTGTATTTAGGGCAATGGTAGTATAAGGGGCAGGAAAGCATACAACCAATAAGAAAAAAAAAAAAAAGGCAAAAAAGTCCCTCCTGTGTACAGACACTTCAATCACAGAGATGTTTTCAGAATTCAGACAGACCTGTGTAGTGTTGTTGTGATGTTGTTCTGTAGAACTTTTTAGGCACTTTAACAGTTGCTTATGTATGCACATATGGGAGCAAAAATGACTATTTGCAAAGGTTCCCTTCTCTCTTGGTCATAATGAAGCTCTGATGGCTGTATATTATTAAAAATAATGGTAATTATTTGAATTGTGGCTCATTCCTTGTGCTGTTTTATAGCCCGTGGTCTCAAGGAAGTTTGCAAGCCACTGTCTGAACCTTGTGGCATTTTTGACAGGAAACAAATGGTGGCCAGTTGTTCTTTCTGTATGCTGTAGGGCAGAAGACCCAACGGTCAGGTTTTTATATGCTTAACTTTGCATAAACCTTGCTGAAGAAAACTTTAACAAGTGGTTTAAAAACAGTAGGATAAAATGATTTTGTGGAATAAAAGCAAGGATGTTTTTGTAACAGCTTGAAGATATTTCTTCTGTTTATGGTCATTTTGTGGCTGTTCATTTTTCCAAGCCAAAGATGTATTTGCAACTCAAATCCCAATAAAACTGTCTAAACAGGAGGTGGATTCACAGATGAAAATGGTACATAGATTTTTTTCAAATATATTTATTTTCTCTTAGTGGGTTAATGTCTCTCTAGATACATTTATGAATTAAATGAAGACTGGTTTAGCTTCAGATTTTGGGAAAATTAACTTGACACTGTCAGGTGGTCTGAATCAATGAATAAGGTATGTTAAACTGAAAGTTTTCTTTTTTCAGATGTTGGTGTGCTCGGTTCCTACTTTATAGCAATTGCATCTGAAACAACTCTCACCCTCTTATTTAGGGGGGTTTTTTTGTCATTTAAATCATATTGAACCACTAAGTTTTTCACATGGCCTTTCTGTAAAATCATACGTTTGCACAAGCCCGAGGGCATGAACTGCAAAAAGAAAATGGAAATCAAGGGAAAGGAGAGAATTGCAAGCAATGATGGGGTGTTCTAGTGAAACTTTTGCACGGTTCTGCTGCTGATTTCTACTAATGTGCATGTCCGACAGAAAACACCTTTCCTTCACTGCCTCCCCCATGATAAAAAATAGGGCCTTTTTCCCTGCTGGCCTGCAGCTTGGGGGGGGTGGGTATGGTGACTCATGTTTTGCTTATGAAAGGATTGTGATGTTTTAATGGAAGTTGTAAAGAAAACAAAACATGAAATAGCTGTTGTACAATGGAGCAGCAGTGATAAAATACATTAGAGATGTATTTCTGAATCATAAGTTGCATTTTGGACCTGAAACAGACTTTTTATTCCCCCAGTGTTTGTGGCAAGTATTAAAAATAAGTTAAGGACAATGCTGATGCTGTAGTTGTTGGAATATTGGAGCACAGGGATGGTTATTCTGATCAGATGCTGCTGACAGGCAACTCCCTGCTTGTCCTTCAGCCAGTTGTGCAATGTTTTGAGCTGAAAGTCTGTCAACAGAAATATTTTTTTTTAGGCACTTGTGGAAGCAGACCATTGAAGCTTCCTAACAAACACGCCAAAAAGCTGGTAGGATAATTAATTTGGATAAGGATAATGAATTTAATTAACTTCATTTCAGGTTTTGAAGCAAGCACAGTGGAACTGCCCAAAACAGGATATTTGACATCTGAGTATGTTTTAGTTCATTATATTTGACTGAGTTTTTCTCTTTTGAAAGTGAAAAGCAAGAAGCTGCTGTATTTCAGGAAATGAACATTTGGATTACAGCATATTTAAGACTTGTCACCCTTCTAGCTCAAGTCACAGCGATAGTTCATACTCAGGCACTTGCTACATTTGACTTGAATTCAGCTTAATTTTCCTGACTCTTTTCTACAAGTTACAGAGACTTTCTTTCTTTGACTCAACAGATGGGCTTGTGACATCTTTGAAAATCTGCCGGCTTTGTGAAAAGAAAAGACAGTTGCTGTTTCTGAGGTTGTGGTGAAGAAATAGTGCAGTTGGTTATGGTTGGGAGTCTGGAGTCCAACTATGATTGTAAACTGGTATACCGTTCTACAGGTTTTCTTTTGTTATTCACGTAATTGTATGTAGACAGCAGTTGTTTTTCAATGCTGTGGCATTTTGAAGTGGCCTGCTGTGCAGATGAAGTAACCCTTCATCTGACTGATTTAATGGTCAAAAGGAGGAAGGGAAATACTGCTTTTAAATGCTGTTGTTAAACTGTGAACTGCTAGAGCTGTTGTAGTTTCATTAGTCACCTGCTTCCTTTCCTTGCTGATTTTAAGTTATGCATGGTTGAGATTTAGATTAATGATAAATATATTTTTCTTTACTAACTTATTGTACCTTTGTCAAATTCCCATGCATCATTTGTGTAGAAGGTGGGCAGCTGGTGGAAGCTAGGGAAGGAAATAGAGTATATCAAGTGCTGGTAACAGTATTTTTAACAACATAAACTAATCTGTTCATATCTTCCTAAAAGACAGAGATGGAATTCCTGGTGGGACGAGATGACAGCTTTGCCTCCCATTAGGGCTAACTGCTGAAAGGGTGAGAGAGCTTTCAGTGGCCTTTCCTTCTTCCAAAATGTCTTGTATATTTTGTTAATTGATTCCTACCACAGCCTCTTAGTAGTTGCAGTATATTCAGGAAGAGGGTTTTTTGGTTTGTTTTTTTTATCCCATCACAACTTCGTTTCAGAACAGACTTTTATCTGAAAGACCAAACACTTGCCCCCTTGCTGACAGCTTTACCAAGGGAGAGCAGCTGTCAAATGAATGAGATTGGTAGTTTTATAAATACCCATAATCTTTTTGAGAAATATCAGGAATGGATATCTAGCAGTTACAATTTTGTGACTGCTTTAAGTAGCCATCTTACTGTTATTTATTGTCTTGACTAATGCTGGCAGTGTAAAGAGCTGCTCGATTCTACTGCAAAGTGTACTTTGAAAGATTAACGTGCGCAGGATGTGTTAATAGGAGGAAAACGGAAGAGACCGAGAAGCATATAAAGGAAACAAGATAGAATTTCATAGTTTCCTTGCCAATCAGAAAATAAACATAGCTGGAAGACAATTGGGACATCAAGAAATGGAAGGGGCAATAAGGAATTTTCTGGCAGAAGAGGAAGATTTAAAAAAAAATCACAACAAAACCAAAATAGATTATGACACAGCAGTTCATATTTTTCCATTGAGGAGATATAATCCCACCTACTCAAGTTTCTGGAAGAAAGTCTGCCAGACTGAGGAGCTGAAATATCAAACTTTGGTCATATTTCTTGTGATATATTCTTTTTCTCTATATGTTAGGAGGTTATAGGGACTGGGGTGGTTTTTTTATCGTGTAAATAAGGCACGTTCTTTATTGCAGATAGCAACTAGTTTTCTGGTAGATGTCTTTTATGGTACACTTAGGATTTAATACTTCCTTAATCATTTCCTTCGTTGCAGCTTAAAAAGGCAAAGACTGGCCTGCCACTAAGTTTCTAGGACCTTGAATCTATTTTTCAGAGCTATTCAGGGTATAGATTCCTTGTATACATGTTTTCTTACTAAAGAAAATGAGTTCAACTGCAAGTTGAGTGTGGAAAGGCAAAAAAGAGCTTTACAGACACCTCAGTATTAGAGGGCAAAGTGTTCTATACCAATATTGTTCTTCAGACTTTAGCTTTATGTAGAACTGTATTTAAAGACTAGCAATGGCAAGGAAATGTCTTAGGGTTTACTAATAAAGGTTTTACAGATAAAGGATTTTCCTTTCTTCCTGTGGGCAGTCTTTCAGTGTTGCTGAAGTTATTGATGTGCATTTTTTAAATTTCTTGTTAAATTATTCTTTTATTTTTTTCTCCCTTCTGCCAAGCCCTGGGGAACACAGCTGTCTGCCCTGTAACTTCGACTGCCACCATTAGCACTCTGTTACCTCGCACGGCTGTGTGAGGACTTTAATCTTCTGTATAATTGGTGGTGGTGATTGCTGCTAAAGCTGTAAAGGATAAGCATCGGTTCACCTTCGTGTGAAACTGGATGATTGACGAGCTCAATGTTTCCTCTCCCGGCTCTGAACTGAGTAAGTAAGGCAGAGTACCTCAGGCAGTCTAATTTCCTGGCTTGATAATAGACTGGGAAAAGAGCCATTTGTTGTCTTCAGGGTTGTCCATATATGGACAAATCTTTTGCCGGGCTGAGTAAAAACAGTCATCTTTCAGGAAAGAATAGAATGTTACAGGATTTTGGAAAGTGAAGGTTTTATAAGCAGAGGACTAGCTTAAAATAATGGATGGTTGTTCGCTTCAGTGCACTTCAAAACAGCATGGGTTCAGGTTTGTATCCTGGAACCGTGTTAGAGAATTGCAGCTATAGATGTTAAATGCGTAAGTGTGTTTATGCTTACCCTAGTTGTTTGGCAGCCTTTGCTTTGAGAAGGACCAATGCTGATGCTGGTGCAGACTAGACCTGTAGGCTTTCACTGCCTTTTTGTTTAGTTTTGGATTAAAGACTAGGAAGAACATCTAAGGTGAAGTTAAATAGAAGAAAGATTATTTATTTGACCATCTGTGGCTTAGTAGTATGCTTGTTTGTCATTGTATGAAGACCTTTAATAATATTCCTTGATGATTTGGAGGATCAAGCTGAGCATTATCACACAGGACATCCAAGACTATCTGGAGAAACGTTCAGGTGACTGCAAAATTGTGGTGTTATTTTCTAGTCATTCAAAAAGTTTGGCGTTTATGTGGGGTGCCCCATTTTTACACAAGGGGACTATGAAACATGGAGCATGTGTGTGCAGAATCAGTGAAATAGTTTTCTCTCAGATGGATCCTAAACCACAGCAAAGTGAGCTGCTTTTAGCTGTTGTTGGAATGCTGTTATTTCTGCATTTCATGAGATGACAAGAGTTGAGGACAGGAAGTGGTGGTGGGGGGGTTAAGTCAAATTCATGGTTGTAGGATTATGCTGTATCTGCTAGTATAGTTTCAACTGGTTACAATATTTTATTTTTAATACCTTTGTTCCAAGTGTAGTAGAAGAGTTCTTGATTTCTGATGAATAGGGGCCATAGAAGGAGTCCTTCATTCCTGATGAGGGACTGTGTATAGGACTTATCCCAGTGCTTGTGGTGTTAAGCCCACAGGCACCCTGGTTAGGACATTGGTTTATTTCCGACTTGGGGGAGATCATGCAGTATGATGAACAGGACCCCCCCCCCTCCAAAACTGTCTTACTGCTCTGCAAGTTCACTTAGAGTTGTGTTGATAGTCTTGAAGATGATGACGTTTTCTCTCACATTAAAGTCCAGAGCAGCTTTCTTTTTTTTCTCTCTTCTTCTCCTGCCTGTTGTACTTGGAAAGAGAAGGTATATAAGAGAAAGTAGGCAAGATTATTTTTTTTTTTTTAAGGGTAGTGGGAAACAGAGCAGCTGATTTGCTTTAGGCATCACTGAAAATTCCAGCTGAATTTCTTACTCACAAATAAAATATCGTACAGCAGATTGCTTAGATTTGACAGATGCTTAAAACTCAGTGATCTCTCTTTTTGACAGCAGGTAGGAGTCTTCCCAAAAGTAGGGAAATCCCGTTAAATATTTTTTGTTGTCTCAGAGGTTGGGCCAAAAAAAGTTATAAAAATATCTTTGGCTATTGGAAGTATTGAAGTTTAAAGAGGGGGAGGAAGGAATAGCTCTAGGGGAAGACAGTAACATGCATCCTGTCTTTGAGACCGGGGTGTTTAAGTGTTATAAAGGAACAGTGTCCAGGTTGACAATGTTACTGGGCAGGACATCAAATAATGCAGTTGCCACAGTCTGTCTGTAAATATGTGGGATTCTGTAAACTTTACTCTCTTTAAGAAACAGGACATGGATGTGGGTCAAACTCATAATTTTTGGCCTAAATTTTTAATCTTGAGTTTTTTCTGTGCTGTTGGGAAAGTGCTTTGCTTCTTTAAGGATTTTATATGTATATTCTGTGCAACAATGACTTCTGATTTGTGTTTTGTGATTACTTTTGTAATTGAAAAAAAATAGTTTGTTTGTTTTCCCTTTTAAACTTAGCAGTGTTTCAGTTTCCTGGTCATCATACAGGGCTGACTTAGAACCCTTGCACAGATCTTCAACTGTGAAAACTATTACTGTATTTTCTTGTATTTCTTATTAAATTGAGCTACTTTAAGCCTTTTCCTGTTTTTACTATTACAGTTTTTGTTGAAAGCAAAAGAGTTAGTGCTGCAAAATAATTTTTTATTACTACTGCCTTTCAGAAATAGCTGATCACCTATTGAAAAGAGAATCTGTGTCTGCTTGTAGTTCCATAGCAAACATTGGCCACTTTTTCACCATGCGAAAAGTTGGGGTTGGGTTTGATTAGGTTCAGCTAACAAAAAACAACCAAGCCAGATAAAATTAAATATTTTGCTTTCCTCCTTCTTTGCATAAATCTGTTCATTGGAGGTGAAGTTTACAGTAATAGTTTCATTTTTCAAGGAGAATGGATATGGAAACATACATGAATAAAAAGAAGGTATATGTTTGAATTAAAAATAAGGTGTATGTTTATTTTATTTTTACATTTCACTGGTTTTTTAAAATCTATACATTATGCTTTTCTTCATACATTGCACTAATACTTTGTGTTAAATGGCATCAATCAATTCCAATCAAATGGAATCAATTAAACGGCATATTAACCATTACTGAGCAATAGCTTGGCTGCATTCCACCTCTAGCCACATTCTGCAATAAGTTTATTTAGCATTAAATTGAAGATTTTGTGACATGTTATTGAGAAGCACTTTGTTAAAGAATAGCAAAATAGTATTTTAGATTTTTCTAATAAAAAAATTAGCTGTATGAATTGTCTGCATCTTTCATATATATATATTTTCTCATGTTTCTGCATTGTGTGTAGTACTTTCCAAGATCTGTTTTCATTCTGTCCTGAGCAATTTTACTTTCTGGAGGCAATTTCTGTCTCCCCTTGTATCTTGTTAGATCACTTTTTGAATGTCTTCCGACGATCTTCTGACTCAAGTGTAATACCATTCCAACTGTCAAACTCATGCAAGGTTTTCATTATCCGGATATCTCGAGACCTGTTTCCTTTCCAGGCTGCCACGCAGCTCTGCCGCGACTCTGCTCTTCCTCATCTGTTCTTCCAGCGTCATTGCTGTATTCAGGGCTGTGTGTGCAGGTCTGCTGGAGCCTCAGTTTTGATTTGAAAGAACGAGAGTTAGGTGGTTGTGCAGATTGGTAGGAAGCCTAGAGGAGAGATCACCCTGAATGTCTCTCAACTTACAGCTAGTTTAAGGAGAAAAGGAACAAAGTCCATGAGGAGGTTGTTGAGGATGAGGGCTTCAGGTTGTGAGCCAAGTGAGAAAG
This sequence comes from Chionis minor, assembly GCA_013398295.1. Lineage (NCBI taxonomy): Eukaryota > Metazoa > Chordata > Aves > Charadriiformes > Chionidae > Chionis > Chionis minor. The sequence goes on along the minus strand of VZSF01009098.1, from coordinate 445,480 downwards.
GGTAAGGATTGGGCCATGGAGGAAGAGGTTTCAGCCTAGGTCTAAGAAAGTGGAGATCAAGCGGAGAGAAGGGCAGAGGTTAGGGCAGATTTTTATGGTCAGGATATGAAGAACCACTGACAATTTTCTCCTATTAGAGGCTTAGTTCTGCCTGTTATATAGTGACAGTGTACTAGTGCCCATTGCCGAAGCCTCCACCTGCTAGATTGTTCTTCCTTGGCTGACATCAAGATTTAACAGTAAGTGGAGAAAAGTGTGCCTGGGAGTGTGTCTACGTTAGTGTGTTCAGGTCAGAAGTGTGCTTTTAAGACGACTGTTCTAATTGTTCTCTATGGTTCCTGGTTCACATCAGAAAATGGTCCCACAGAGCATCCATCCATTAACTGGATCCTTTCCAGTTACTTCCCAGTAAAACAATACTGGGATGTGAGCTACAGCATTCTACCTAATGAAGCAGGTTTGGTACATAGACCGAATTAGATCTGGTCTGAAATAAAACCCACCAAACCATTAAAGGTATGAATGCTGGGTACTCATAATCACCTTCTTTGGTCTGGAAATCCACTCCTGGCTGGCTCTGCTATGTGCTAATGTAGGCATAGATCTGTTTTGCAGCTCGCTGTGCTTTGAAAATTTCAGCAGTGCCACAGGAATCCTTTATAGTGGTGGTAGAAGGAGGGACCCAAGGTGTATGTTATACACTGACTGATGTTTTGCTTGCACCTATGTGTCTGAAAAATGGCTTCTGAAGACCAGGGTCTGCTGAAGAGCTTTGGCAAAGCGTAATGGAAATAGTGTAGAATACTGCTTTAAGAATGTTTCATGAATCATTGGAAAGAAATCAGATGGATGTGGATGAAGGATCACTTTACCATGGGCCTATTCAATCTGTTCATGATTAATGTGTTTGTAAAACATAGATAAGGCTTATATATTACACTGTTTTGAGATGTTATCTTGGGTTTTGGTGATTTATTAATGTTATAAATTTGATCCTGCTGAACTGAGCCTGCATGCAAAGAAAATCAGAATTTTTATTTCACCGAGAACAGCATTATGCACTGTCGGATGTGGTTATGGAAGTTCGAATAGGTGTGGTTATGAAATGCCATGACTCTGAAATAGGAAGTAAAAAAAAAAAAAAATCCAATATGCTTTTAAAACACCGATGACAAGAGAGGAGTATTACATGCTTCCCCACAGTTGATGGTGTGTCACTCAATGTTCTTTCTGGTTTATAACTGATTTTGTAGACCAAACTACTAATCCTTCATTGTGCAATGCTTTTGTATTTATATCAATATTGAATCTGATAGAAAAGTTCTAATCTAAACCATATAATGAGAGTTTTCTTGACAAAATTTGTGAATGGTGTGTGTGTGGGTGGGTGTGGTTGTAGGGGTTTTTTTTTCCCCTTTGTTGTCCTGTTATCTAGCCAAGTGCAGTTGAAAAAGCCTTGTAATGGCTAATAGACAATGGCTAATGGACAAAGGGCTAATGGACCCCTTTTCTGACTATCTAACCTAGTTTAAAATAAAATAACCTCAACCAGAAAAGTCTGAAGAACACACGCGTTCGTGAACGGTGTGGTCCTGATTCTGAGCTGCTACTTCTTACATACAGAAAAATTCCGATGGGCTTGTTCTCAGTTTCCACTGATGTGATTTAATTTTGAATAGATATTTTCTGTTAATCTTCAGACTGTCCTTTGTCTGTATAAATAAGGTTCACTTTGCATTCTCTCATCTTTGTTTTAGTGTCATTTCTGGCTAGGTATGCTAAATGAGAACCATTGAAAGCTTGCCTGGTTCTTAAAGCAGCTGATCGAAGAGAGTGAGGATGGTGTCTGAGGTGGTGCATAGCTGGATCACATACCAGGAACTACTGCTTTTGTAGTCCCAAGGAGAAAAGCAAAAAGCCAGTTTCAAGCTTCAAACTTGACTTCCCATTTGGCAGTGCAGCGTGTCACTGGCAGGCTATAGGAACATCTATATTTGAAAAAATAAAACAGAACATCACATCATCTGCTCAGGGCTATGCTGATGCCCTTTTAATTAGATGCCTATTTTTGTTAAGGCCAGTCTTATTTGATATCTTATGCCATTGATCAGTGTAACATTTTAAGTCGAACAGGAATTTATATTTGCTGTCAAGAAAGTGCGTATTTCATTGGTGAAGCACAGAACCAATATTATAATACACATGAGCTCTACCTTACTCTCACTGAAGTTCTCTTGCTGAGAGTACCTTACTCTCGCTGAAGCTTTCCCTGACTCCAGGAGCTGGGATGAATCACTTGGTGGCTACTTCCAGGGATCAAGGTCTGATGTACTGGAGCCATACTTGCCTCTCTCTGCATGGCACTGGGAGATGTTCATAGGGTGGTGCTAGCTATCTTGCTGAGATTCGATAATTTGTGTTTTGATGAGAAGCCTTGTTGTTACATTTGCTGGAGTGCCAGAGAAGACAAAATAAAAAAAAAATCATGCATTCTTTGTAATTGATTCTCCTCCTAAATACTGTTTTTCTCTTTTTCTGTTCTCAGTAAATCACTGGTTTTACCTTTAGCAGGTGCAGCATGTTCTAATAGTGCTGATGTTTTATGTAACCAGGGTCACAGTTACTTGCAAGTGTTTTATTGACTGATAACAAATCCCTATTCTATCTTGCAATTTTATGTATTTTATTATAAACACTATGATCATCTCTAGTGCAAGCACTGCACTGACAGAAACATTAATAGGTTTGGTGTTATCTCACTTTTTCTCGGAGTAATTCAGTAGTGCATTCAGGAATTATCGTATACGCTGACACATTTATATTAAGTGTTTGGTACTTGTAACATTAGGGAGTGAGTATGTGCGCACATGTGTGTTGGGCGTTTTGTTGTTGTTTTTTGTTTTCTTCCTTTAAGCCAAGGATTGTCAATGCTGCTCTGACAACATTAGCGGTTTATTAGTTGTTTTATATTAGTTCTGATATCCAGAGATTCTGATGTGGTTGCTTTAGGAAGTAAACTGTACAAAGTTTTGTTTGATAAATGTTGTACGTGTACCGGTCTTAGCTAAGTTATCCAAGGCTGCCTTTGACACCAACAATATAAGCTGACTAGATGCTTTTGAATTTTAGTAGTGCTGTGTAGCTCATATAGACGACACTGGCAGCAATGTTTTAACCACAGATAAAGGGATTTTATTAATTGCTATTTTGTGTAATGTTACTTACTTTGGTACTGTGTTGGTACTTTTTATTATAGTTCTGTCTCTGCTGTTTATAAACACTGGCAGCATGTTAAAAAGGCACATCTGGCATTTGTCGCAGATGTGGTTTGTTGTACAAGGTTCTAGGCTGTTAGCTGGAAAAATAGCAGAGTGGAGTTCATGAGTGTGCTTGTGTGAAGAAATGCATGTGGTGAACACTGTAAGTGAAATACTTGTGCACATAACAGATGTAAATGACACAGAGTTTGTCACTGACTTTACATGCCCTCTTGAGTTGAACTGAACCATCAACCCACCTGTTTCTGTTATCTTTATAGTCACACATAAGATTTATGCACTATAGGCATATGTTGAATCCTACCTCCAAGGTGGGAATTTAGTGTTTTGCAAAAAAACAGCACTGTAAGAATCTGTTTCTGTGAATGCTGTTCCCAGTTGTGCTAATGGTTACAGATCTAGTGAATTGCCATTTGTTTTTTCTGAAAAGTTATGGTAGAGCCTGAATAGGACTTAAATTACGTTGAAATGACTGGTGGTGATGAAAGAATCTGACTGGGCATGCATTCTTTAATTTTCTTATCCAGGTTTGTCTGTGTTACATTTTGTATACACCAACATATAAAATATGTGTGTTTGATCTTGTTTAATGTCCATTTCTCTAGAGCCCATGTTTTATTTGAGCCATTAAGCCTTAAACCATTCCCAAGGCAAAGCAGTTCTTGCTTTCAACTGCAGAAGATAGAGCTGCTAGGTTGTACTTGACCACAATCACGAAAATAAATATAAGCACAAAATAAATGTTCTTTCTCTGTGAACTGTTACAAAAGGAATAGTCACCGAAATGTTAGGTTATTATCTAATCTTCTTCCCACCATAAGACTGTTTTTAACTAGGGACCAAGGAGCTTGGAAAGGGGGGGAGAAGGGAGGTTAGGTTACCTGAAGATGGTAGATACTTAATTCAGTCTGACTTTAGGTCTTGTCTGTTTTGCACATGCTGATTTTGAAGTAGATTGACTATTGTAAGGAGTTTGCAGGAATGATGCTGTAGTAAATACTTATGTAAGTCATTATAATATAGTGATATATAACTTGTAATTTTGGTGATTTATATATTTTGATGACTTATATACTTTGTACTTTGTGTACTTTCTAATTCTGAAAGGGTGCCCACCCTCCTAACAAGATCTGAAAGCTCCACCTGGGATAGAATGCTTGCTTTTAGATGATGGTTCTTCCAGTAGAAATTTGGAAGCACACAGCTATAAACCTTTCAGAGAGAAGGACGACTGATGTGTTTAAAACAGTGCTGTATATAACATTAATATTACACATAAAGAAAATAATTTTAAAAGACAGTGGAATATATGGGAACTGTTTATGACTCTTACCTGATTGATTTTTCATTTAGGTTGAAATCTTAATTTTTCTTTCTGTACATGTAGTTTTAAAAAATCAAGAGAAAGTAGTAATTCCACATCCCTTACATTGTTTGACTGTTGCATTGCTTGATGGTTACGTGGTGGGTGTTGAGATCACACTTTCAGAGAGATTAATAAATGTGTACAGTTGTCTCATTCCACAAGAAAGATAGGCTTTGTGTGCCCACTAAGACAGTCCTTAGGATACCGTAGTATACGCTCTTGTATATAATGATGATAATGATACCACATAGGCACAGGAAACTGGGATTAGGTTTGAATGATGAGCCTGAATTTGGTGTGTTCTAACTTCTGGATTCTGGCATTGCACAAGTGAGAAGTGAATTTCCTTTTCTTTTAAGGAAAAAAAAGGAAACCTGAAGAATCAGCAAAATTTAATTATATTTCCATTGTAACAAATACTCAGATATCTAACTTGTAAAAGGGGGCCTCTTAAATTAGCAGCATGTGGCATTGTTTGTTAACAAAGGTTGTGAAGTGAAGCCTCAACCCAAGTGAGTGAGAGGGGAAGCTGAGCAGAACATTATAAAATGAAGATTTCAAAGAGAACATGTTCTACCACGCTGTGAGGCTAAATAACATGCTCATAAAATGCAGAGCTACCAATTTTACTGTGATTTCTGTGGAGCTGGATGTTTTTCCTGAGACTAACCACACTTGGGTAACTTATTGAATGCAGGTGGAACATCAAGAAGTTTCTGTGACAAGTGTTGGAAGTTCTGAGCATAGTCAATTAAAAATATCCATTGGTTACTGTTTAAACATATTTGATGAAGTCTTTATGCATAGCTATGAATCACTGTGACTTCTGTTGTGATCTGTGTTCCTATTTTTAACCCCATCAGACACTAGAACTAATTAGGCAAATGTGCAAATGAGTAGAGTTTACTGAATGTGGGCAAATCTGTACATTTAATCACTGTTTTCTGAAAGAATTCTGTGCTGGTTTTGTGTTCAATGTAAGTTCCACTGAATTAAGACCTGTCACAGAAAACTTTTATTTAAAAATCTGTAATTTATGAAGTGATGATTTTAAAGAATAGTGTTATGCACTCTTAGCTATAAAGACAGATGCTGTTATTCCAGTCATCCATTCTGGAAAATTTATTAACTGTAGATTTTATTTTTACTTTGATAAATTGCCTAACGATTTAGTAGTAATTATAGTAATAATAATTAGGTGTGATGCCTGCTTGTGTTCATTAAGCTCTGCAAAGACAAATATCAAATTTCTTGAAATATTGAAGACAAATAAGAAAAGAAAAAAGCTAGACAGCAGTTAGACCACTGAGACCTTGTGCTTTGATGTTTTAGGGCAGTCTGACAAATTCTTCAACCTAGCATATGCCAACACTGCTGCTGAAAGAGTCGGTTTTGGCATTTCTGATGTCTTTTGCTTGCCAGCTCAAGGGAGGGCAAGGCAAAACGTTTTGTCAAGGAGGGAGTGTGTTGATGTGCCTACCAACAGTAGGGAAGACTTTGTGGGGAGAGGAGTGAATAGTTGAGAGAAGAGGAAGGGGTGCTCTAGAGATGCTGACATATGCCAGATCACATTATCTGTTGAACTAGCCTCAGGCTGGGCGAAGTTAGGGTTGGTTGGCTCCTGAGTAAGAGAACAAGTGATTAAGTAGCCCCGTGAGACTCAACGGTGGGACTAATAAAGTTTTTTTTTTCCCTCTGGTTTTGTCTGATGGCTGGTCCTCCTCTGTAGAAGCCCTTATGTGTTGTAAGGAGTTAGCTGATGCTGCAGCCTTTTTCTCAGTGGAGGTACAGATACACCCTCTTTCCTACCAGGCTGATTGTTAATACAAGTATTCTGTGGTGATCTCAAACAGATTAAATCCCCGAAAGGGATTAGTATTTTTAGTTGCAAATGAACAGAACTTAGTATTTTCTCCCATACCATGTGCATGTTTGCACATATATTGATTATCTAATTTGCTCATTCCTTTTGGAAAACGTGCAAAACTAAAGTTGTTTCACGTGGAGCTGAATTACACGTGCTGAACTTAGCATCTCTAGAGGTACCTCTTCCCCACTGTAATGCTTTTGGCACCTGTCCCCAGTGTCTTCCTTCCATGTCCCCTAACAGCCATGTGGAGAAGATGTAGCATGTGCAATGACTGATGGTTTGGGTTCACTGGCTGCCAGTGTGCTGATTGACTAAACCTTGGCCAGGCAAGAGGAAATCTCAAGCTTTTTTAACCATGGCCATGCCAGTTTATTCAGTTGCCAGCAGCCATAAAACTTTCAGGAATGTAGTTATCCTTGGATAACTGTTGTCCTGTGTTGGTTATAGTTGAAATTGGCTCATAAGCCCAGAAATTATTAAGTCACGAAAACAGTGAGGCTGCTGATCTGGCCAGTCAGACAGGAACTGGGCTGAAGGTGTGAACACTGTGGAGCCTGGGTGTTTTCCCCTCTAGACTCCTGCAGTGGCTCTGACTTGCACAGGATGTTTCTAGACTTGCCTAAGTCTAATGGGGCATATGCAGAGTTCATACTTTTTCTTGCCTCTGCTTTATACTCCTGTGTTGTGGCATTTGTATCCCTGATACAAATCCCTGTATCCCCAAGTTGCAGGGGAGCATGTCGTCACCATTTTCCTGCCTCAGAAGGCGGTATGCCAGACTCGGCAGGTCAACAGGCTGACTGTTCCTGTGATGCAGAGTGGATGCGAGTGTGTTGCGCTATAACTAGTTAAAAATGCACTTATCCTCCCCTGGTGTGTGACCCAGTGTACCAAGAGGAGGGCCTAGCATGTCACCCTCTGAGGATTTGTATAACATGTGAGCAAATGGACTGGAATTCTGTTAGCTTGAGAGGTAAGACAGTCTGCAGTCTGGTTTTGATTCACCATCCCCAGTATTTGTTTCAGTGCTTTCTTTTGGTGTTAGAGCAAAAGTGCACTTTCAGGCAAAAGCTATCAGTGATATGTAGTGTTTCCCAACATATTGGTGAAGAACGGGAATCACGGTGCTCAAAAGTAATGCAATGAAGTGCCTGGGGGTCTAACCCTTTCTGGGATGGTATATAGTTATAACTACAGAAGTGGGGCAGTGGCGGGCATGTGTGTTGCAGGGAAGGAGATGTGGAAAAGAAGGCAAGTACTGTGATGAGAAGTGGCTTTGTAGGGGAAAACGGTTTGTGCCAAGGATTTGATGTTGATCCTACACATTTTAGTAATGTTTACTTCAACCTGGCTCTACTTCAGTTGTGTGTGTTACAATTCCCTTGGTGTTCCTGGAGTGCACCTTCCTGTATAGGATGCCCATGGGGCAGCCTCCATGTGTGTGCTCGGAGACTGCTCTGCCATAGGAATCAAGGTGCAGTGAGCAGGGGAAATGGGGAGATTCACTTCAGAAGCAAACTTCTGAGCCTGGGTTGTACGACTGGCATGCCAGCATGATGGCAGCATAAATATGCACCCCATAAGGTGCCTCTGTCAGTGCTGTTAGCACGCTTAAAGAGCACTGTGGGTACCCCTGGAATCTGCTGGTGGTGCTTTGCTGTGGGTTTCACTTCCCCTGGTGTCTGTGGTGAGCTGTAGGGATGGTGGTGCTGGGCCGTCCTGTGTGAGTGAGCCTTGGGCTGCAGCCATTTTACTAAGGCTCACGCTAAAGGCTTCCAGAGAGTGATGGTGGGTCGAAGGCCTCTGGCACAGTGTGCCAGCGTTGCCCATCAGCAGGCAAAAGGCAGGCCACTTGCTGCTCCACTCTATCCTTTGTCCTTGGTGCCAGCTAAGTGACCCTAGTGTGCCACCAGCCCAGATAGGGTGCACAGCATTTATGTCCTCGACCCTTGATCCACCAGGGTGGTGTAAACAGGTGTGTCAGAGGGGGCTGAAAAGTGACACCTGGACCTGTGGGCAAGATGACCAAAAAAAAAAAAAGGAAGGCTAAATGGGTGAGGAAAAAATGCTTGGGAGCCAGGGCTCATGGGCAGCACTGAATGGGCAGGGTTGGCCTATTGCGGGAAAAGATGATGGGAAGTGAGGGCTGAGGGGGAAGAAGCTTTCAAATGTCAAAATTCAGAGCTGTTTTTTGCTTTAAATGCATTTGTTGCCTGAGGGGGCAGGCTTTAACTGTATTTAAAATTCTTTCAGCAGGTTGCTTGGTTTATTTGCTTTAAAATTAACATATCTGCCACTGATAGGAAGAGGCTACAAAAGCCTGTTAACTGAAATAAATGCATGCTGGCTGTCTGCATTTAACTTCCGGAAGCTTCTCTAGAGCCTAAGTTACTTCCATGAATTGAAAAGAAATATTTTCACTTGTGTCATTTAAAGTTGTCTTTTTTTTTAAAAAGAAAAAGGTAATTTTTTTTTATTTTTAAAATTTCCGAAGTTTGGTAGCTGTGAGGAAGCCAAAGATTAGTGTCAGTGGTGGTTAGCCCTCAGCAGCAGTCGGTGGACACAACCCAAACTATAAGCACTCCAGATGATGACAGATTCTGGCAGGTATTTGCAGACCACCAGAAGATGCGATGAGAAAACCAGGGCCAAGTGAGGTGCGATGGGGAGAAGGCTAGTGAAAGGGCAAGGAAAAAACCACACAGCCAGCCAGATCTCGGTGGATGGAAAGGTCAGAGGAGAAAAGCGCTATTGCCGAGTAACTGCATTCATGGCCTCAGCCTCTCCTAGAGAGAGGAGTTAGCTAGCTTAATGGGGAGAAGGAAGGCGTTAGCTCCTTTGGGGGAGAAAGGTAGAGCTGGTCAGCTGAATGGGATGAATTATCCGCTTTTCTAGGATTTAAACCTTTTGGCAGTGCTTGTAGAGACTGTGTGACTTAAAGTGAGAAACCTTTGCTAGTAAGCATGCCTCACTGATTCATTCGTGACTGACAGACTTGCATGAAGAGGGTTCAGTTCTTGTTGTTTGTAGGAGGCAATTCAATGGCTTTGGAATTTATACGTTATTTCTCTTTCAATTTCTACAAGGTCAGTGAAGAGTGTACTTTAAAATTTGCTGTTCAAGGTTGGCTTATTCGTGTTTTTCCCCTTCAACTTTAAAAAATGTGAGAGAAAAATAAACTTAGCAAAAGGGAAAGCCTTCAAACTGTTTCGCTCCAAAAGATATTTCTGTCCCTGCATCCTTTTCTTCCTTCTGCCACTGGCCCAGATGTGGCTTGCCTTCTCCCTTCCATCACCAACAATTGTCTACTTTTGTGTAGAGATTAATGAATAATTTGTTATTTCTTCTGTCAAACCTGAAAATCTTGGAGATGCAAGGGACAGTATCAGCTTGTAGTCATGCAGCTTTTGAACATGAAAAGTGTGGTAGAGCTGAAGAGAAAAGGTCTCCAACTGAACTGGTTGGAACTGGTCTGGCCAGTGCGTGGCTTGCCTTCTCCTGTGTCTGTAAGGGAGCAGGAGGTTAGCGTAATATTAAAGGCTAGCGTGCTGTTGAATATTGAAATCGCTGAGATGAAAATGGAGGGCTCAGTCCATTAGCTAAGAAACATTCATATGACTTTGGATGCAAGTGTGGTGGTTTTCTGAACAATTTGCTTGCACTTTGCTAAACTCAGCTCAGTACGCTTCATCTATAGGAGGAGCTCTTCCTCACTCCTCTGCAGCAAAAACAGGCTCCGGTTGTTGGGTGGTCTGTAGCCTGTACTATGTACAATGGATGTACAGGTATCTCAGGTGCCACAGGGAAAATAGCTATTTGTAGTGTCCCTGTCACTAAAACGCTTCTGTGTTCAGTGAGTTTGGAGAAGTCACCATGGCTCCTTCAATTATATAGTTGCTGAATTAGCAAGTGGTTCTGCTTTGCAGGAGAGTTTACTATGCTGTACAACACTGAAATGGGAGAAAAATGCAAGGAGAGTGGTATGCTGGAGTTAAAGCCAGAATAACAGGAAAGAAAATACGGAGGAGGAAGGACAAGCAGGAGAGGGCCATGGAGCTCAGGGAACAGGATAGCTTGATTATGTTTTTGGAGAGAAACTTGTTGAAAGGAAAGGAAGAAATTAGGATGTGTGATGTGGGTAATCCAAACAGAAGCAGTTAGTAAGAGCTGGAGGAATGGAAAGTTAGGGGTTTTTTTGGCAAGGTTTCCCATCTGAATCTAATATATGAGAGTAAAACCAACAATAAATATCAGTGAAATGTTAAACATTAAATAGTCATTTCCCCCAATTTCTATGGCTCTGTTTAAGGTACTTCATGTGATAGTATTTATTAAACAAAAATAATTCTGATTTGGGATGTTTAAATCAGGCAGCTCTTTGGCTTTTTGCCCATTGGCATTTTCTAATGTTTATGGTTACACCTGTTAGATGCAACCGCAAATACATAGTGTAGAAACTTACGAGTCTCCAGTAAAGATATTTGAAAGAAATAATACTTTCATGGTTTTGAGTTTTTGGCACTCATGGAATGATAGATGGAACAGTAATTTAGTGGATACCTTCAATTATAATTCATGATCTTTTTTGGAAAAGCTAATTAGTGTAGAGTATCCACAAAAAGTATGCTTTGCCAGACTGTACACACATTAAGTGAGAAGTATGGATAACTTTTCAAAGGCTGAATGAGAAATAATTTTCTGAAGATTAGGGGGGGCGGGAAAAGCTTTTAATTTTTATGTCTCAAATCTCAGGCAAGCCTGACCCTGCCTTTTGGCCAAAGAAGTGTAATCAGGGCAGGACCAGATGAGTAATGTTTGTGGTGGTTCAAATCCCCGGTGACCCATTCTGAGCAGCTGCAGTTCCTAGTTTTTGGAAAACTCAGGTTTTGACTAAGACAACAGCTGGGGTCTGGCAGGTTAGTAATAATAAAACAAATTAGCATTATCAGCTTGACAATGGCAACAGCTTTAAATGTTGACTGAGAATTTTCAAATTCCTTTTTCCAGTTTTGTTTCTCAGCTAAAGGCAGAAAAAATTGGCAGTAAAATACATCCTCTGAATGCAATTCACTGTTCATTGTGTGGTATTCAAGAGTAGCACAGTAGAATTAATTGGTACTTAACTGGTATTAGAGCAAGGAAGCAACTTTTCCTCTCCTCCACCCCCCTTTCCCCAAAGTTTGTCTAGTCCATGGAGTTTTGTTCCTTTGGAAAGTCTTGCTCCCACAGTAATGTTATATGCTTTATAGAGATGCCTCTTAAGGGGCTCTACTCCACTCACAAGGTAAATGATAGAATATAAGCTGTCAAAGTAAGCCCCCTCACTTATTTTGAAACTGATCTAATCCAAAACATCTGATAATCGAGGGGATAATGCAGCATTCTTTTTCACCAATTTATCAGTTGCAAGTACTTTTCTGGTTAAAAATGAACACGAGAAAGCAAATGATAGATGTGGGAAAGTATGTAGACAAGGTGGTATTTCACAGGCCAGATGAAAAATAAATGTCAATACTTTTGGACATTATGCCTGAGGCTTCATAATATTTTCACTTTCTCACCTTCTGCATGTACACATACGAAAGCAGAAGGGGAAATTTATTAAAAAACCCCAACAATCCAACAATTAAAAAAAACTGCTTGAGGGAACATTTCCAAGCCAGAAAATAATATTTTTAAAGAACATACTAAAAAAATATAATTTAATTCCTGCCTGCAGTATAGATAGAATTCCGTCCATTACTGGGATAGTGGAAGGACTGCAAAGACTGCACACAACTTCGAGACTACATGTCCCATTTCTGTGCTTCACCTACTGATAAGAACTGTGGTGACTGTTGGGCTGGAAAGCTGAGCAGGAGAACGTGTCTAATCTTAAAGCCTTCTGCTTTGGAGAATACTCTGTTTATCTTCTATGTTCCGTGTTATTTTTACAGCCCTGGTCATATTTTCCTTTTTGTTGAGCTATCAGAAGTGATCTGACTCTATGAACAGTGTAATGACTCTACTACTACTGCTACAGCAACTGTTATCCTAATGGCTCCTAAAAGGATAGTGGGCGTCATGTAGTTGTGAGAGGAAAAACTGACCTAGCATGCGTTGACAAACCAGCACCAAGAAGAAAATAGCTTGCACCACTTTAAAGTACAAGGTAGAGGATAGATGAGGATGCAGATGATAGAATGCCTTCATCTATGTTTTTAGTTTTTCTGGTTACACTGCGATAACTGTATAAATGCTTCAGACGTTGCCACTAAGATTACACATCAAATTACGTGCTTAGTGGCAGCTTGCCACTGCCAGGGGCAGTACTGCATATGTAATCTGATGCAAGGTTACAGGTAGTGCTTTTATGTACTAACAGATGCATCTGTATAAGTTATTGAAGTTTTCCTATTATGCATTGTGCAGTTTGTAACAGAAAAATAGTAGTGCTGTTAGATAGAAACAGAATGTCAAACAATGTTTTCCTAAGCCTTACTAACAAGAGCATTAATACACGGTCTTTGTAAGCTTATGTTTTACTTGGACTGCATTTAGTGCTGTTAAATCTACAACTGGAGAGGAATAACTATGTATTTGTAATGGAGCTCCTTTGGTTATGCAGTTACTGGACTAGGTACATGTATGAAAATACCTCTTTATTTTCTCTTCCCTGTTGGGTTGGTTGATTGTGATTCTGTCTTTTTGTGATTTTTTTGGAGAGCTTCTTAAGCACTTTCCACAGAGAACTTCTTTAAAGCTTAAATGATATGTACATCTGTGAAAATTATATCGACATGCTTAATTCAGAGAGGAGGACTAGTTAGAGCCCCAGCTTCTCTCTGGCTAGAGTTTGTCTAGAGTTTCTCAGGATTCCCGACTTGGTTTGTCAGTGTCCTCCACAACTGTCTTGAAACGGGCTTCAGAGAACCCTTGACACTTTCCGTGGGTGCTGACAATTGCACAGTAACACCCGTGTGACTGTGTATTATGGTATTTAATTTCCCTTCATGTTTTCAGTCTCTGTTCAGTGATACTTCCATGCAAATAGTTCATTGAGGGACTGATGCCACAATTCACTCCCCCAGCATTGCATCATGAAATTAATTACAGATGACCACAGACAAAATACTGTCCAAAATTGTCCATAATGTAATAGCAGCCCCACAGAGACAAACCCTGCATCTCCAGAGAGCCAAAATTAACTCTGAATCCGTTCTTGGATCATTCACAGGGAGCTCATTGCAAGACCAGTTGTAAATTGTGACTGTGTGACACTTTCAATTTACTTAAAACTTTTGAGCAAAGAAAGAAGAAGAGATTTTGTTTACATACTGAAGCTGAGATAGGTATAGATGCTTTCATATGAACCTGCTGAATATATTGCTATTTTATGGTACGTATGTAGAAACCATTAGCAACATGTACTGCTAAGGTTAATATTAAAGAAAATAGAAACAATGGAATAGAATAGTTTCTGTTGTTGGAGGAATATTGGTTACGCCAAAGAAATTTAAGTAAAATATAAATCCAGTGGATTATTAGTTCACAGTTAAATGTTAATCTCAAGAATTTTTAAGAGATGTGTCATGTTAGACAAATGTTGCTTCTTTTCAGTCACCGAGCGTACAGATTAGCAGATTAGTAACAGGCTTTGGTATTTATGTGTTTAAAAAAAAAAAAAAAAAAAAGCAAAGCTAATAGCCAGACAATTACAGCTGCTCAAAATAAAAATAATACCAATATTATGAATTCTGTAAGCCATGTAAGTAGTGAAGAGGGAAAACATTTTCCATATTTTTAATAATGTTTTTATATTAAGTGTTCTTAAATAATCTAACATTTGAGGAATTTGGGCAGTTCTGGTTTCTGTCTTTCATTATTATTATCCATATCTATTAAATGTTTTGTTCTAGTTAGCTTTTAAGAAGTATATGAGAAGATAACTTTAAATAAGGTAATAATATATATTTTAAGAGTATTTGTTATCTAAGGAGTCTGCATCAAGTATGCAGCTTTTTTGACAGAATTAATCTGTGCTGTAACACAGTAGCAGCTGATCATTGCTTACTTATCAAAATATTCTAGGTTTAAAAGGCTTAAAAAAAAAAAAAAAAGCAGTGAATTCCTGGCAATAAAAGAATTCAACTAGCTTTAACCTTCTAAGTATGATAGGGATTTTTGCATCCTGATTCAGTAAAAGCTTATTTGATCATTCAGACTGAAAAGAAGACGCAGTCCGTTTGCTTGTATATTTTTGCTTGGTTGTTTGACTAATGGAATTTATTCACCGTAGATTAATCACAGTATACAAGAGCCACTCCTCTATGTGAAAGAATTCCAAGAAAAAATTCTAAAAATAAATGAATGGCAGTAAAGATCATAACTGTCTCTTGGTTTGTTATACACATGTTTTTTCGGTGAAGCTCATTACTGTAGTCTTGTAAGCACAAAGGCCATTTTACAGTGGGAATTTGAGAAATTTAGACCTGTATTGTGAACTGCAGCCACGAATTTTACATTTCTCTGTGCCAGAATGTCTCTCCTGAAAATTTTGGGCTTTTTTTAATCACTTTCATAACACAGAGTGGATCTGAATAGAAAACAAACTAGCCCTTCTGACAATCAGGCTGAAGAAGTGTCTGATGGGTACAAGAACATGATATCTGGAATTGCTGGTTCCTTACTGAGTGGTTTGACCTTTAGAACTTCCTCAAGATCTCATGGGAAAGTGATGTCAGAAGTGGAAACTGAATTTTGTTCTCTAGAGCAAATCTATTTTTATTAACAAAAATGTTATAATTAAGACTTCATCATGGTTTCCACTCAAAATCCCTGCTTTAAATGCTCTAAAACTTAGTGCTCTTTAGGTAGCAATTCCCAGGCTTTTTTATTCTGGCTGAGAATGGTTATTTTGGGAATTTGCATCCATACAGTTTTCTAAGGGAGAGAAGAGAACAGGGAATTATGACAGTGACTTTTTTTTTCTTTTTTTTTCTAATTAAAGCAAAACTTTGAATTAAATGTTGACGTTTGTAGGAGACACCTGTTGAAGTGTTTGTTTAAGGTTTTGATTTGGCTACTATACAAACGTTGAAAGTTAATGTGTGTGCAGGATTCACTTTGAAGCACTATTAAGTGTATATAGTGAGTAGCTAGTGAGGGTCTGCTGCTTACGCATTTCAATAACCTTGTGTTTTACAAACGTGTTTTCATGTTTCACATCTCAAGATCAGGCATTGAGAAAGAGTAACATTATGCTAGCGTGGTCTAAAAGTCTATTGCATTTTTGATAAGTTAGTTAAGGACTTGCTAATGGAAAAAATAGAGCAGATGTACATATTAAAATCTTCGAAATTGACCAACTGCAAAATACATTTGCAGCAATGGAAGTCTGTCTTGAAACTAAAATTCAATTTGTGAATCCTTTGATCGAGTACTTGAGGTACTGTTAAGTTTGACAGTATTGGTTTGGAATTTTTTTGGTTGGTTTGTTTTTGACTCGGGTTGTTTTGGTTTTTTTTGGTTGGTGGTTGTTTGTTTGGTTTTTCCTGAAAAATGGCAAGTATACTTTATTTTACCATTTCTGAAACAAATTGCACGATTTATCTGTAAGCTTGATCTTTACTGGCTGCAAATGTTTGATAAACTTGTCTTGAACAGTGAAAATCACAATTAACTGGAAAAGGCTTTTTCTGACACAAGTAATCTTAAGAATTGTCAGTTTGGGATCTAATTTCAAGTTAATGAGTTGAAAATAATTTCAGCCCTCCCAAAAGACTTTGAAAATACTGGATCTTCCTGCTGATTGTGAGGTTTGTGTCTCATTGTGTTTTAAATGCTTTTGCCTTCTCCTTATGCTGTGAGAAGGATGCACATGAACTAAGGCTGCTGACTACTTCAAGGAGAGGACTTTTAACAAACTATAGCCGGAGTGGAGCCAAATAGCCACATTATTTTAATTAAATAATGCTGCAGCTTTTAATTTTAAATTTTAATTGAAATGCTTTTTCCTCACATGAGCAAAGCCCAAAGGGTTACTCTTTTTCTCTGAACAGCTGCTGACATCACTCACACCTAAATTATGGGGAATTGCATTCCTCCTGCTGATTTAAGTTTTACTGATGCTACCAATTACAGCAGAGGCAACAATGGAACCCAAAGACCTGAATGCAAATATTGACAATGTGTGATGGTAAAAATTATTTTACTGTTGTTTTGAATGCATTTCTTTGTATTATAGTTTTTTTTATAGTTAATAAATGTAACCTTCCATTGAGATAGTGTTTAATGTTCTAAATAATTATTTAAAGAGCATTCATGCTCATTTTTTTGTGATCTGTTGGCAATTCTTCCCAAGGAGTGTGAACTAGTTGTGTTTCTGTATGGGATGGTGAATTTAATCATAACAATATAAACCTATTGATCAGAGCAGAAAATGTATTTAGGATTTAAAATATGTAGTTTCCCACATTCTTGCTACAGTTTTTATGTACTACTGATGTACATGTGGAGGTTTAAGAATGTCAGCTGAAAAATACTAATGTGTTTTGTAGAGAAACTGCCAGTATTTTTCAAAAGAACTTTTTAGTGGTCCTTGTTTTTAATCCATAGTGCTGTACAGTACATGCATGCTTTACTCTATGTGCATGCTGTACATCCTTTGATAAATGGATGAACTTTGCTATTCAAAGTATTATTAATCGGAATTTTTCTTTTTGGTATGTAATAGGAACTTTAATACTGTGTTCAAAAAATGAACACTATTGTAAAATCATTCTCGTGCGAGAAATTTGATAGGCATTTAGTGTTGGTTATTTCTATAAGACTGTACAATATTCATGCCTTTCAGCTGCAGGACAGTTGTTGCTGGTGTTGGGGACTGAACATTGTGGTGAAGGTAAAAATGTGATAAGACTAAATGGAGAGTATGTGAACTAGAGGTCATAATTATTATATTAAAAAATTGCGCAAAAGAAGTCATATCTTAATGTGGCTTCTGTGGTCATCTTGCTGCACTGTAACTTTTTTCAGACAGTGGAACAGCACTGCTGTCAAGGTGGGCTCTGACTTTATATTTGTTAAAGCTGTTTAATTATCCTGTTAAAGACATAACTTCTGAAATGCACATCCACAAAACAGTAATAGTCTGAAAAGATTTTTTTAAACTGTTTTATGATAATGATCATTTTAATTCTCAAACCCTATCTTTTTTTTCTTTTTGTGCTAGCATTACCAGTAATGTTTCACAAGACTGTCTAATATGAGATCTTAAGAATGTGAGCTGAAGTAGAATTGGTGTCAGGTATAGACTAGGTCAAACTATAACTTTATATACATTTTTAATGTTGAAAGAGTCTGCTCTTAATTATTAAAATGCATAAAAAC
Organism: Chionis minor; assembly: GCA_013398295.1. NCBI lineage: Eukaryota > Metazoa > Chordata > Aves > Charadriiformes > Chionidae > Chionis > Chionis minor. The sequence goes on along the minus strand of VZSF01009098.1, from coordinate 427,596 downwards.
CAGACACAGTTTTATATAGGAATAATCTTTGTCTCTTTAACATGCTGTAGGTGACACTTTTTTGTGTGCAAGTGGGAGCATTTGTGTAGGAGAAGGTTGATTAAAAGGAGCCTAAAAGTGCCTGAGTGTAGTTAAGCACATATGCTTAATACTTAGTAAACTTATATATGTTTAACAAGCAGCTTTCATTCCTTGCTCGAGGATGGGGTCAGCCTAAATTTGGAATTGAAAGTTATTACTTATATTACATAAGCTTAAACTGAGCTATTTTGAACAAAGGACAGTGTTTGCAGTGTATTAGTTGTGTTAACATTTTGGGCTTGGGAAAGTGAGGAGCATACAACTTGGCTAGTTACAAGTTAGCTATACATCACTTTTTTTGCTGCTTCTAAGAATCTGGCCTTTGCTTGTATGACATCAGTTAATTCTACTTGCCTCTTAAAAGTCTTGTATTTGCTGTGTTCTCTGTTGTATTGATGTAATTGGCAAGGCAGGATTCAGAGAAGACTTTCTTGTGGCTTCTTAAGTCACGTTGAATGAGGATGAGCAGCTAAGATAAATCTCAAACAAGTGGGTCATATTGTCATCTTGGGAGTATTTAGGATCACACAGAAAATACACTTTATAATACATGATTGAGCTGTGTTTATTATGAACAGTTATCTTTGGTATGTTTCATTTGATGCCTGTTTAGACTAATGAGACAACAAATACTATATATATGGATGGTTGCTCCAGAAATATTGAATGTCTCTTCTAGTTCCTCAGTGTTTCAGATGTTGGAATCCACGCCAGACCGTGGCTAGCCTCACCAGGAGCTACTCAGTTGTATATTTGCTTTGCCACCCTTACCAGGTTCCTCTGTTGTCAGAGTTTTTCCCGTTTCTCAAGTATCCAAGCTGTTTGTCCCGTGTAATAGGTAATAATAGATGTCTGTCTGTTAAGGAAGGAGGGGAGAATGGGGGAACAAAAAGAATATGTATGGCAAATGAAAGAGAAAACATGGAATCTAGTTTAAGAGTAAGCAATGGGCATAACCTCTACAGGACAAAATGGTACCAAATGTGCAGTTAGCTAGGGTTTCAGTGTCTGAAGAGTTAAAAATCCATCTCATATATAACAGACCATTTATCAGTTATGGAATTGCTTTGCTGTCTTTTGAAGACATGTTAACTTGAACCAAATATAGGTGCTATAATTTTCACACTCTGAGTATTCTTTGTATTCTTTCTTACACTCAGAGAGGAATAACCTAAAAATTAAAGCTTGTCTCCTGTGTAAAATCCCAGGTGTTTGAAGTTGAATCCTGTTGTCATTTAGTACATGTACTTTCCACCAATTTATATGGAATTGTTGAGTGTTTCTGTTAGCAGTACTTGGCCTGAATTCAACTCAACTGCCTCTCCATTTTTCAGATGAAAATATTGATAGCTTTAATATTAAAAAATCCTTTGTTAAGATGCAAGGCAAACTTTTTTTTTTCATGTGGTGTACCTGTATCAGCCTAGGATTTCTTAGCCCAGTGTATTTTCTGCTGTGTAAAGGGCTGTGGCTTTAAAGTGGACGAATGAGTTGGCATTTGAAATCAAGGGTGCAACCAGTTTGAAGCAGAAGCATCCATTAAAAGTGTTCGTGAACCTTTGGGGGCTCCTTGGGTCTTGCTGCTTCTATGACTGTTTTTACAGAGAGGCCGAAGCAATTACCCCGTCTGTTTCCCAGAACGGTTCTGTATGCGTTTGTCCTCACCAGACCTGCAACTTGAGTCATTACATGCTACTTTCCCAAGGTTGTCAACACATTTGAAAGGCTCATCTGGACACTCCTCAAATGTTTGTTCCCAGCTACAAACACTTGTGGCTTGCCTTGGAATCCTTTTGGATAAACCACAGACACTTGAGCCTGGGGTAACTACTTCAAACACGCATGACAAATGTGTTGATTACTTCTACCTCATTGTCACTCAGCTTAAAAAAAAAAAAACAACCCACATATCAAAGAGAAGCCACCAGAACTTGCAGATCTGAAAGGCTAAGGGTTAGTTGGTTTTATTGAGGCTGGAAGGCTGACGCCTTTCAAACCCTCTTGCAGATGAGGCCTTATTGTCAGAACTGGAGAAGCAGAGAGGTAGTACTGCAGTGGAAGGGGAGGCATACCTTTGAGAGAAAAATCTCTACAGCCATCCTTCAGCCCGGTTTTGGATTATCTGTCCTTGTCTGACTTGGGAGGAAGGGCCAACCTTACAAAAAACAAAATCAGGTGAAATCCCGAGTGTCGCTTTTCTCTTAAGAGGACTGCTTTAAAAACACACAAGCCCTGGTGTTACTACAGAACTACAACCTTGCAGTTCCGTGGCTAGATTTCACTAGGCAAAGTTCTTGCATTTTCTACTTTAAAAATACTTTTAAAAGCTTGCAAGATTTCTTATTTTAAAACTTGAAGATGAAAAGTCATCTCTGTACAAGAATTTTGATCCCTTTCACAATTTCAGTGCTGTGCTGCTGTATGTAGACATTTGTGCGTGGGAGTCACTTAAAACTTCTTAGATATGTGAATGTGCCTGCCGAAATCAGTAATACTTAAAATTGGACACATGCTGACATGTTTGCAGGTTTTGAGATCTAGACTATAGCACAGAAAACATTTTCTGAGCAAAAATTTTATTCTGGAAGCATCATCTCATTCATGTGCCTCCCCACTGAAAAGTTGAGGTCTGAAAAAAACCTGCTACATTTTGCTGACAATTTTATGAACAAACTGAAACTTTTTTGTAGTGTACTAGCACTGCGAATATTCATGCACCTGTATCAGTAAAACCCTTTTTTTCCAGTGATGAACAGGCAATGCAGTCTCCTTGCAGAAATAAGTGTTCTGGATAAATCCTAGACTCTCAATCCAGAGATCGCTGTGAACAGTACAATCCCCGTGTGTATTTCAGAAAGGTAAAGGAGTAAATTTTAACTTTGCACTTTGTCCCTGAAGTAAGCAGCTCAGTGACGTTTGGAATTACGATGGTGGTATTACTGTGGGCATCCAGAAGGTACTGAATAGTGAGCCTGGAGCTTCTGGGCAAAAGCCTGTAAATAAAAATGGCAGAAAAATGGTACTGGATCAGCCAGCCAGTGAGAATTTTTAAGAATCGGGTAGAGCCATTGTTCCTGCAGGATGGAACTTTAATTGATGCAATTAATAGAGGGCAATTAATAGAGTTGCTTTACTAACGCCAAATAGTTTCTTATTCTCCCTCTGCATAGGGAATGTTTACGCATAGCGACTTCTCTTGAGAGTTATGGTTTTCTGTATGTCATTGTGTTTTCCATATTGAGGAAAAAAAGAGGTGAAACAGTAACACGTTGAAATAGAGCTTTGTGGAATTTGACTGCAAATGGCTACAGTTCCCTGAGAGGATTTATGCGTCTTCTACAGCGTGCTGCATCAGCTTTGGCTGTCCTGGGAAAGTTTTCCCTGAAGGGGAATATTAGCTGGCAGCTCATGGGGTGAAAGAGTGCCTACAAACAAGGCCAGATCTCTTCAGCAGAGCTGACCTGATGTTGTGAGGACTGCCCAGCCAGCTGGGAATGTTGTGCTGGAGTCCTTCAGTTGCTAGCAGGAGTCTAGTTGATTTTTTTTGCCAAACTTTCTAGGGTGCGCAGGGTCTAAATTTCCAGAAAAGTATAATGTGGGCATGCAATAGAGTCAGGTAATGCAATGTGTAGGTCTGGAACCTTATCTGTTACTTGGCAGCGGTGAAGTAAAGACAACATTGTTTGTTTTAGAAGAGATTTTGTTAAGGTGGAAAAAATGAGTTACCAGAACGCTTAACAGCTAGTATTTTTGGTATGAATGTTCTTTTGGTCCTTTTAAAATTGTCTTGAAGCAAAATAGTTATTTTGGGCTTTTACAGTGATCGTAATTGTGAACATGTCTGTGATGTTTTCTTGAAAGTAACCCATCCAGGTAGTTTTACTGAATTTTGTGGAGGAATTTTGCTTAAATAGCAATAGATAGAAGATTCACTGCATCCATATGTACCTTATAATATGCTCAGTTTCCCATACTAGTGTCTTGTGGGGCAGTCTTATGAGTTCAATGAAGATAAAAACATGAGATTATACAGATACTACTAAGTCTGCATAAAAGACTTTATTTAAAGTTGCTTTATTTAAAGTTTATTTTTCTGCAGACCTTCATGCTATCAGACTTGTTAAAAGCACACAGTACTTTTAAAAGCACAGTAGACTCTCTTCTGCCACTTCTGGAGTATTTTCTGTGAAGGAATGCAAGAATAGCAAAACATTCGGTAGTTCTGTGTCTTAGATGTTTTTTCATAATAGATATTTAAAACCAAGTACAACTTGGTCATAATAGACTCGAAATTCCTCCTATACATGAAGAATCTTGTCTTTTTTTTTTTTAATATCCCTAAAGTTGTTTGTTTTGCCAAAGCTGACCAAGATCTCTGTGGGTGAAAAATGAATACTTAAAACCAGAAATAGCCCCCCCCCGCCAACCTACATTAGTTTTAAAGAGAGCACATGTTTATACTTTGCTTTCTTACATTGTTCCCTTAATGTATTTAGAGCACATTCTAGTGGAGATAGTGTTTGCCTAAGTGCATACCTTCTGTGCTATGATCTTTTGAGGAATCTCATGCTAAGGAGTATTTTAAGAAATTTGATATGGTTAAGGAAACAATTTTTTCCTTCAGTCCATGCTGAATCATTCTTCTAGCTGTGGACATGTCTTATCTTTGGATAAGATAAGAATTGGTACTATATGGGGTTGTTAATTTTCTCATGGGACTTCATTAGCTGGAGTATGTTAATCCTTTGTTTTGGCCGTTTTAGCTCATAATTCTTTTCCTTCTGACTTACAGGCTTTGTGCAGTTTTGGTTTCCTAATGCTTTCCTATTTACATACATGAAGCTGTTGAACTGAGTTACATCAGAATATCAAAAAAGCAGTGTTTCCTTAAGATCTGAGAGAGTTTCTTTAACAAGATAGGAAAGTTTGGGGATCACTTCATCCATCTCACATGGGTGTTGGGAGCCCTTATTTCAGCCACTGTTTGTCAGCAGTTTGAAGACTAGCAAAGAGAGTAATGGAAAGTACAGGAATCAATAAAAGTGCTTATAAAAGAATGATCAATGGCAAGTTTTTGGTTTGGTGGTTTTTGTGTTTTGGGTTTTTTAATTAGAGTATTTTTAGCAGATGTGGTCAAGATCAAGGCCGTGCTGTGCTAAATAGGATGTTCAACCTTTGAAAGGCACAAAGAGCTGCCCTTATTTTTGCTGACCACAAATGTGATTAAGCATGTTAAGAGATCCTATTGACTAAATTACACTAAATACCTGAGTAGAAATAGCGTGTAAGTATTGGGATATTACCCTAAAAGAAGAGGTAAAGCTTGAATGAAAAGAATTGTATCCATTTTACAGATAGAAGAATAACATGTATAGAGTGAACCAGTGTTCCATAGTCAGACACAAGAATTGGGGAATTAAACTTATTTGGTTCTCAGGTGATTAGTTACCAAGGAACTGTTCCTCTTTTTCAGCTTGAAATTTGACTTTGTTGCGTAAAATGTTCAGTAGCTGAGTAAATAACATGCTCTCCACTCCCTGGCTCCTTGTGTAGCTTGTCACACAAATGGAAGAATGAATACCATAGCTGCTCATCTAGATTATTTTTTTTTCTGTTCCTGTAACAGAAAATATAAAATAATCCTTGTTAATTTTGGTCTGTTGAAAATTTCAGATAAATTGATGTAACATCTTTTCAGAATCTGTATTAAAATCAGAAATGATTTTTTTTTTGTTAAAAATTTTAATATCCTTCATCTGCTAGCATGGGTGCTACTTTTTGACAAATATTTTGGAATTGTTTAATTTAAAAATCAATGTTCTTAATCCAGAACTGCTACCTCCTTGTGAAGTTTGGCAATCTTTCAAGGATTGCAGATACAAATAGTTGTGTTGAAAGACTGGCCATGTTTGAACAAGCTTGCTAGCTGTGCTGTGCCTCTCCGGTAATCCCGTCTGTGTGATTCTGGCAGGTCATGCTCTCAACCAGAGGGCCAGGTTTTTTGATTCTTTCTTGTGTCTAGGCCAATGTGTCATCAGAATTTCTGCTTCTAGGATAGTGTTATGATTAGTAGAAGTACGTTTCTTCTGTTGACAAGGAGTCTAGCCACAGTAAGAAAAGTCTGATGTGCTCTTCTCTGGGACTGCCTCCGTGGTGGATTCAGAGTCTGAATCCAGAGTTCCAGTCCCAAGCTCAGCTCTCCAGAAAAAAATATTACACCTATTCTTGTTTCGTATTCTGGGGTACAAGTGTGGGGTGAACTACTTGATTAGTCATATGAACAGCATGAACAGTAACCCCTTCCCTGTAAATAGATAGAATTTTAGTTTTCCATTATTTTCTAGGAAAAAAAAAATCCTTTTTCTTCTTCCTTCCCTCTCCCTTTACTTTCTTTTCTTTTTCCCTGCAAAAAACAAAAGCCAAAAAATCCCCTAACAATCTGAACACAAGCCTAAAATAAACCTCAAAACAACAACAGCAGAATTCCTAAGCCAATTTCTTTGTGTCTGACAGCAAGTTAAAATACGATGCTGAAAATGAAGTTGAGGTTCTTCTCTGGAAGTTATTACAGTACAAGCAATGGAAGCTTGGTGGGTGAGAATGTACCAGTTGTGATGTCAGATCTTTGGTAGACATGATAACATTTTCATTAATTAGAATTTAAATACAATTTAAATTAAAAAACTGAACAAGAGTATGCAAGGACTGTCATTTGATTCTTTTTTAAAGGCCTGTGTTGGTTCTGCAGGACTTGAGGGGCTAAGGGAAGTGTTATCCAAACATGAGTTGGGTCATTGACTTAATTGGATGTAGCTTTGAATTTTCACTATTATAAAAACAAATCAGCTTTCGTATTTGAAGGAAGCCACACTTGAGTAGTATATAGCATATATACTCACTGTGTAGAGTCTGTGATCTGAATTATGTAAAACATGACTTAATTGTATTAACAACAGCTGATAAAGCATTGGTATATGATTTTAGCACTTAAATCGACTTATATAAAATGGCTTGGTACTGTATATTTGCACCGAGATCTTGATGACTGTCTTGTTCCAAAAAAAAACAGAGGAGGAAGAAGAGAGGGAGTTGCAAAATGCAGATACAAGGTAGGCCTTTTTTGTACTTAAGCAGCCACGTAATGTGACAGATATGGTCTTTAAAGATGATGCGCTTTATTTTTTCATGTGTGTCTGTTTTTCTTGGCTAATGAAGCATCTCATCCAGTGTTTATATATGTGTGTCTTAGGTCTGTAACTACACTTAAAATTCATTTGTCAATTGGGCTTTCTGATTGAAATAGAAAGAGTACTGTTTCACAGTAAGAAATTTACCTTCTTCTGTAAATCATGTGACACATGGAGACACATGATCCCACATGAGGTTATCTGTGATCACTGCCAATAACTTCTATATTTATCATTTAACTCAAGGGGAAACAGCATGCTCTGTATCCCAGTCTGTATGCACAGGCCTTTGAGATGAGCGCAGCGGTGACTTCATCCGAGCGCAGAAATCCATCGGTAAAGGTTAGACTGCAGATTAGTGTCTAAATGTGATGTTTCTCTTTAGGTTTCTGATTCTATTTTTCTCTCTCTCCGTCTCCTAAACCTGTTAAAGCAACAACCTGTTTGTCCAAAATAAAGTAACAAAGAAGGAAACAAAAAAATAAATCAGAATCATAAAAATCAGAATCGGAAGTGTCAGACTGTGGTGATTTCATAGATATTCATAGCAGACCAGTGGTTATGTAGTATTCTCACTCTATAGTTAGTGTTTTAAATGTCAGGATCCTCGATCATAAATTTTTATGTTGTGTTTTATGTGAGAATACATTAATTGGTATTTACCTAATAAATGGGTCATATTTGGAGAAGAAAGTGTACTACTTGTGCTGTAAAATTTCCCAAAATACACTAAACTCAGTACAAATTTTATTCTCCTACTGGCAATGTTGACAAAGGCTTAGGATGTGTTTTTATTTATTTCTTCATTTCTGCTAGTGCATTTTGACTATAAAAGCGTATCGCCTCTTCAGATGAATGATTGTCCCACAGACTACATGTATTATTGCGGTTCAGAAAGTTGACATAACATGAGGAATGAAACTTGAAACGCAGGATGGTTGTATGCAGCAAAACATAACAATTCTTGATGCGACGGTTTATGGAAACTATTTTCAAGGAAGAAAGCTAGAACCTTTCTTAGAGTGAACAGAAGTCCATGAAAGGCTGCTCAGTCCTGGTCTGCAGCAAGGAGGTGTTCTCAGAGCTCTGCTGAGTCCTTAGCAAAAGAGGTGTCTGTGCAAGTGTTGAGCGGTTCTTTTTTGTTCTATACTGATGTTGGTCGGGCTTACTGCAGGATAAGATGAAAAGTTTTTGTAGGGAAATGCCTGGAAATAATTATAAGGATTGGTCAGGGGTACAAAACCAGTAATTTCCACAGATGCTTTAACAGCTTCTCATTTTTTCTTGTAATTTATACCTTGTGATGCAGCTTTAGAGGTAGAATAGTGCTTAATTTAAGGAAATTAATCTGAAGGAGGTGACTTTTTCTTTTGCTGTCTGATTCATACACATTGTGTAGGAAGGGTAGGGTAAGACAAATCATATTTTTCTGAGCAATTATATTAATTTTTCAGTTGGAATAAACCTTGGAAAGCAGATGTTTTACTTGATGATTGCCTTCCTGGGTGAATGTTTTTCTTAGTACTAAATACAAAGGTTCATTTGTGCAATCAAGTTTTAAGTTGAGAGTCGTACTGTATCATAAGACTTGTTTGTGCCTGAGAATAATTTGCTATAATAAATCTTGCCGAAGCTGTGCATTTGAAGAAATAACCCAAGCCGTTTAAATCTTGTTTGCAATAAGAAATTGCTCTGGTTCGGAGATTTCCTGGAGGAGTTTATCATTTACCTTGATAAACTTTTTCATGAGTATATCATATTCCTCATTTCTCTGGCAACCCCCTCTATCAGCTGTGTGTGAAAGGGAGCATTGTCCCCCTGACACGCACATGGTTCTGCCTTGTCTGAAACCAAACGAGTAGTAGTAGTTCCCCTCTCCTGCGAGTGCATGGGGAAAGCGGGAGAAACCTCCGATCAGAAGTCTGCGGTGGTGGGCAGTGCAGTAGGCCGAAGTATAATCCGGGCTCTGTTCTGCAGCCCAACCTGGCTCACGAGTCCCCTTTGACCTCCCTCCCAGTTATNCCCTTTTCTTTTCACACTGCAGTGGTTGAAGTGCCAGACCCTGCAAACCGATAAGATAAGAACCACATGGTGCATTGCAATAAGCCAGGGGTCCCTACTGGGTCCACTGACGCACGCAGTCCTCCCCTGATGTCAAACAGCTGATAAGTAGCACCTTGGCTCTGGTCCCAAACCTCTGCGCCAAGAGGGTAAAAAAGGCTCTTTGTCTGGAAAAGGCAGCTCTGTTGAGATATTTTTTTAACATCTTGCTGCTTTTCTTGAATTCAGGCCAGAGTTCTGTCTGTTTAAACTATTTAGTATTATTTCTGAATTGTTTGGCAAGAATAGACGTCCGCTCAAAAAAGTGTGTTTAATTCATCATGCATGATGTATATTTCACTGTACTTGCAGCATCAATATAGCGTGTAGTGTTTGTAAGGTGTGATAGCCAAGCCCAAGTTACAATGTGTAACTGTTCAAAACTATATGAAGCATGCTTTTCAAGAACCTAATGTTACTGTGGAGCAGAACAAAACAAAAAAAACCCCACAATTTTTTTTGTGATAAAAAAATGAGTTAGCTGTCAAAATGATGCCATAATAAGCATAGAAGAATAGTACAACTCTCTGAAGTCTTTCACCTTTTTTATTTTTTTCTCTTCATCTTTGTAGCTCTTATTGTTTGACCATCTTTATTAAATTGTAGTTTCAGTACTTCGGGTTTGAAAGATGTGCTGATGCTTTGAAAGTGTTATATTTTCTCTTGTTAATTTTTCTTAACAAAATAATTATTCACTGAATGTTGCTGAATGTTGCAACCTTTAGAAGATGGGGTCATTATCTTAGATGACTTCAAAGCTCTAAGTGTTGTAGTATTTTTGAGATAGGAAATTGAACATGTTTCATAATCACATGCTTATTGTATATTTGTGTAAGCCAGTGGCAGAATGGCAGTAACATGGTTAGCATGGGCTACTGATTCAAACCCTTAGCCAAAACTTTTGGTGTAAGGGAATACTTCAAACAACTGTTGGGGCTCTACTTTCCTTAACTGATGAGGATATATCTGTGTGTTGTGAAGTGTGGGGTCGATGCTAACTTTAACGTGTCATTTTCAGTGATGATAAAGAGAACATCAGTGTATGTGGTATGTGTGCCATCTTACAGGGGTTATACAGAAGTTATTAAAATATTTGGACTGATTTGGGCTACTGTGTGTTTCAAGCCATATATCTTACTTGTCATCTGTTTGTAGAACTACATCCATTTTTCATAGACCAAAAATTGCCTGAGAAGTGTGCATGTCTGTGTACGTTTAAAATGCCAAACATGAAAGTCTGCTGCAAAACAGCTTTTCACAATTGGAGCATGATGCTAACTCTCAGTGCTGCTCGAAGTACTGTTTTTTGGGTGTCTCAATATATAACTTCTCTTGGGGCTGGCACTCACTTGGCTACATAGGTAATGGTTGTAAAATTGAGGTGAATTTCTGATCAGGAGGTGCTTGCAGGATTAGCGCCTCGGTGGCTCTGAGTTGGATTGAAAGCACAGCATTTAAGTCTAAAACACAAACATGCTTCATTTCTGTAAGGATGGGATGCATAGGTGTGTTAAAAATGATGGTATTTCATATTAGTAGTAGTTTATGCAGCCTCATTTTGAGATGGGAATACCAGGTACCATATTATTTTTTGTGAAAGACCATGTTACTTCTCAAGTACGTTGTTGTTTTAAGAGATACCTAAATCATCCTGAAGTGAAATTGGTCATCAAGGGATCCATTATGGGTTTTTTTTGCTGTGTAAGAAGTCAGAATGGAGTGGTTTAAATTATGTGCAGCTCTGACTTGTTGGGGAATTATTATTTAGAAATAAATTATGCAGTGACTTTCATCAATATATATAGTTTTTCTCCGATCTCGGCTCCTCTCTCCCATATTATAGTATGCATTATTTCATGATTGTATGGGAAGGTTTCTGTTAGCTTTCCTTCCCTTCTCAATCTGCTTGTGGTATAGTTGTTTCTCAACATAAAAATCTAGGAAAAGTGTTTTGTGGATCCTCTTCATGGAAAAGAAGGGAGAGGCATTCCCTTAGTCCTCTGCTGCTTCTGGTTTCGAGACTGTATTCACTATAGAATCCTATTATAGGGAATATATTATGAAGCATGACTTAAAAGGCTAGTATTGCATTAATTATTGACAACAAAAATAATATAAAAAGAGAGATCCAAATATTGTACACATACCTGTGTATTTTCACAATTGTCACATTTAGAGAGTCTTTCTCTAACAAATCTTTTCTTCTGCTTAAAACTTGCAAGAGGAAGTACAGGTAGACACAATAATTAATAGAGGCCAAATCTCACCATCCAGCTTCATCAGGATGATGTTTCACCCTAGGAATTCAAGAATGATAATCCCCAGATATTTTTGGGAAGAATTACAATTATTATTTTGAAGTCAAAAACATATCACAAGTCCTCAGTGGGAAGCTATCATACATAGTATTAATTTTCTATGTAATGTGACTCTAAATACTTCATAGTCACAAAATGTTAATGTTTATGAAGTACAAAATAACTTAAGTTGTCATTTTATCAGTTAGCATAATTTTAATAATAGCATGAAAAGATAATTGTGTTTTAATGTGAGTAATTATATAATTTTGGTCCTTAAGCAATTTGGAGGCTGAAATGGGTTTCATTGTAGTCAGCAGCACGATTTCATTGTCTTTAAGGGAAGCACCAGGCTGTGTACTCTTGCTTTTGCTATAATGATTTTTGTATTGCTTATATTACTTAAAATTCATGAAATTGTTTTCTTCTATGTAAAAGCAACTTTAAAACAGATAGTGAATCTCACTGATCAAACCCTATTTAGAATAACTCAGTTATTTAAAGAGGCAGGTTTTCGTGTGAAGGGTGGTGTAGTAATATATTTGTAAGATTCTAGATGTTTTATAATCTTAATACGGGACATACTGCATGGCATGAGAGGAGGAGGATGAAAGTTATGTTACGCAGAGTAACTGGAAAAATGTACCACACCTCAAAAAAAAAAAAAAAAAATCTGAAATGGTGAGATGTAAAATGAGTTAGTTGCAGCTCGTGTGAAAAAAAACAAAACAAAACCCAAGATGTTCCTTAGAAAAAGCCTAGCCATTAGAGCCAGAGGAAAGTTATAAATAAAGTGAGCACTTACGGCTGAACTAATGACAGTTAACTGAACTAATGAAGGTTAACTATGACCGAACATTTTATGCAGCTTTATTAATAGTGCATGGTAGGAACATAGCAGGCGAGGAACATTTCTGGAAGTTAGGTGTAGCCTAGACAGTAGGATTTGGTGAGATTCTTGACCTCTTTGTTCGAGGCTCTTATTCTGTGGGGGATGCCTTCTCCCCCAGCCTGCTGCTGCTTCTTTCTCCCAGAGCAAGCTCTGCCTGCCTGCGCCTGTGCTCGTGTGTGCTGTATCACCATCCTGGGCAGCAAGAAGAGCTGTTTCCTGTGAGGCAATGTTTGTGGCACAGTGAGACTGCTTGGGAATAGGTTGCATGTTTTCCCTCAATGCCCCTGTGTGCTTCCTCTGTGCCTCTGAGAGGCATTCCCAAATTGTCATCCCTCGGGCATTCAAAAGGGATACCAATAATAGCTGTCCATCATTAATGTGACTTGTGTGTGGTAGTGGACTCTGTGATGACAAACCGAACATTTCTTCTGCCCTTTTTTTGTTCTTCTCCTTCCTCCTCCTCTACCATTTCAGGCTTTTCTGCTTGTCGGTTTGAGAGCTGCTATGGTGACCAACAGAACTTTATCTCAAATTTAATGCCATTCTGTGCATTATCACAGGTAAAACGGGGAACTTTGACTTAAATTATTATAATGGGATTACTTTACAAAGTGAACGGTGTTACTCAAAGAACAATTGTTAGTCATTTGCTCTTGAACTTGACAGCACATGCAAACCTTTTCTTAGGCTACGTATATTTCATATCCTTTATGGAAGAGGGTACAAAACATGAGGGGGTGTGTACAAAAATCAGTGGATGCCACCAAGCAAGAGAGAAATTGTGAAGGTTTGTCATTCAAAACTCTTCATAGGCTGGATTAGTGATCTGTAATGAACCAAACAAAGTATTATGAATGATGCAAAAATACAACATATGCAAATGTAAAATCAGAAATAGGTAGGTATAAGTACTGCAGATTCAGATACAGGGACAGTAACGGATAGCAAAATGAGTAAGTCAACAAAGTATGGCAAAAGTTTTATTAACAGAAACTACAAATGAAACGTGAAAAAACTGTTCCCCTCCATTCCTCTCTGATCCATCTAGAAAAGAGAAGACGGTTTGAAAAGCCCACTGTAGAATATAGTTTGATAGAACATGGTACGTGAAGCAAGACAGTTGTTGTCCATAGGAGGTCGTGATATCACAAGAGAAAACATCAGGGAGATGCTGATTAAATAGTAAGAAATACATTGACAGTAAACCAATATAAATTGGAATGCTTGCTCCTATAGACTTTTAGGAACAGAATTCAAATAATATCTGAGAAGGAATACACTTAGAAGTACTTATTTGATCTTGATTCAGAGCAGAGAGAGACTTAGAGATTCTCTGGTATTCTATGTTTTGGTGCTGTTTACTGTGTAATTGAGTCCTTATTTTGATCAGCTTTATTGTGTAACTTTGAATCTGTAAAAATAAGGATTTAAATCTTGAAGTTTTGTAAATTGATCAAAATTTTGGCTTTATGTTTTCACTTATTTAAAAAAATAACAATTAGCAAGTGACCTGCATTTTAGGCCTTTATTCTCTCCACTGAATCTTGGCAGCAAATAGGGAAATAAAAGATTTATGAGATTTTTAGAAATCTAGCCCTGTTTTTTCTTGCACAGAGAACAACAGTTTAAACGTCTTTCATAGCTTTCTTGCTTCTTCCGAAGCAAAATTTGGTATATGAACACTATGCTGGTGTTAAATTAATGTGATTAAGCAGTTTGACTTGCTTTTACTTTCTGCTTCCAAAATCCGTTGGAAGGTATTTATAATCCAGGAGAAGGCAAGAATTTGGGCAGTATTTCCTTAAATGCTACGTCAAATAGGAACCTATTGTTTACAGAAGGGACAAAATATTCTTGCTGTGTGTGTAGACCAAAGACAATTGACAGCTCAGCAGTTGTAGAAAAATGTAAGAGGAAGACAGAGAAGGAGCCAAGACAGAAGAAGCAAAATGAGAGATTAGCTGAGTATTTGAATTTCAGAAACTGAGAAAATTTTAACTGTGGAAAGCCTGGAAACCAGCATGTCTTTTTAACATTGTCACCCTGACAGTGGCTGTAGGAAGTCTACAGGAGGTGGAAGGGAAGTGTGGTGGAGGGGGAGGAGAGAGGTGATAAAAAATGACTAGCTAGCACGATGGCAGAATATAGCCATGGTGTTCAAACTCCTTGAAAAAATGCGTGCGTTTAATATGGTATATGGGGAATTGTGGCAGTCTGGGCAGGAAATAATAATAAAGGTGTGTCAAGGAGGCCTGATCTAAGTGATACTGTAGTGCACATTTGGAGCATGTTACTGCTTCTATTCTGATACCAAATGATGGATGTAAATGTAAAACACAAGCTTCAGAGAAAACAGGTATGCTTTTGCATATGATCTTGGTGGACATAGAAGATACGCCGCCAATGCTTATAGTGCAGTTCTTTAAAATAGCATTCAGCAATTCAGCAAGGGGGATGATATTTTCGGATGGTTAGTGCTCTGTAGAGGGCCAGGTTGCAGCAGCTGAATGTGCAATCCCCTGATGGCTGTTTGGTTTTGGGTTTTTTTTAAAGTGGCTGGCAAACCATAGTCCTTCTTCCTTTACCAAGTATTGAAGAAAATACCTTAAAACAAAAGGAGTGGGTAATAAGGAGGTTCCATTTCAAAAGAAGGTGTGAGGTTAGAATTGCACGCAGGCAAGCTCAAACTTCGTGGTCTGAAGGAATGTAATGTGTAGATTAGAGGGGAAATAGTGATGGGACAGTTGTTGCCTAGAGCCTCTAGCTGTTGTTTTGCACTGTCTGCACATCAAAAAGAAAAGTTTGGGACGCCCATAATTTAAATTAATTTAAACTGACAGTTGTCCTTTTATCACTTGGAAGTCAGAATGTTATTACAGCACTTTATTGTAACTTGGTATGAATTATCCAAATATGTACAATTCTTTCTTTCCACTAAGCAGTAGGATTTACAAAAGAACTGAAGCAGATTGGATGACTGTCATAGAAATAAAGCTTTTTAGGCTTCTACAGGGCTATACCTCCTTTAAAAAACTTAGTCAAGCATCTGCCATCTTTATGTGAGGGTGTAATCACTGCAAATCTGACTTGTCCCAAATTAAATCCCTGTTATTGTCATACTATGGGATGTTTGCTGAAACCATCGAGGTGCTTTCTTGTGGATGTGACATCTGCGGGAACAATTTGGTCTTTCCAGAAACAGTCAAGATTTCCCTTTAGTGTAAGGGTTTTGGATTTGTGTTCCTTTATCTCATCAAAGAGGATCTTTCATTGAGAATATATAACCTTTTGCAGGTATCAAATTCAATGTTATTTATAAGTGAATTCACAAATTTAGACACAAACAAGATTTGTTCTGTATCTCTAATACAATATAGTTTTAGAAACATTTGTAGAATCACTTCTGTATTTCCTACTGCATTGGTTTTACTAATTATAAGTATACCTATTGGGGTGAATTGGAAAGTGTGAAAACTTGTCACTGCTCTCAGAGTTTACAGGCACTCTGAAAAATGGCTGGGCTCTAAATATTTAAATTATATTGGGCTTGGACAAGTAGCAGTGAAAAAGTGGATTGCACGTTGAGGACATGGCGACATTACAGTTAACTCCCACTGAGTTAAGTGAAAGTTAATGGGAAGGCTTTGCACTTCTGAAAATAATTTTACTTAGATGAGGGTCTTAAAATGGTTGGATCATAAACATAAGGCCCCTCACATACATTTTAAAAAACTATATTCCTCTTATGTGTGAGATATGTATTTTCATGCAAGTCTGTGTATTACTGAGAACTGTTGTCCGTACTGACAGTTTGGTGTTGAGCCCTCAGGACAGATTGCCGCACATATAATAGTAATGTGGAAAGTAAAGTTTTGGTTTTTTTTAAAGAAAGTGAGTTAACTAGGGTAGGGGAATTGTTGAAGCCTGGACTCAGTCTCACTGGTGTATTTGACAGCAAAGCAAAGTAAGAACAAAGAATGAAAATTCATCTCTGCCATGCCAAGATTACATTACAGGTGCTTTTCACATGGAAGTGAGGGATTGAATTTTGTTGAGCCTTTTTCTACATTGTCGTGGTTTGAGTGACACAGGATTAATTTCTCTTTCCGTAATTTTACTTTTCAATAAGGTCTTTTCTAAAGCTAGGAAAAACTGCATTCCTAGAAGACTCTAGTGTCTGAATTTGTGAAAATGTTTACTTTATAGTCAGCTATGATGAGGGTTTAAAGGTGTCAGTATTTTCAAGCTGGCCAGGTGTGGGGACGAGGGGGAGCAAGACCCAGGCACTTGACTCAAGCTGGCCAACAGAATTATTTCATATCACGAACATCAAATTCAATATAAATTAGGAATTTTGCTAAGGATTTTTCTGTCTTCCTTGATGGCTGTGATTCCTGAGAACTTCTTGCCCTGGTGCCAGACCCTTGAGGCCTTCTCTTCTTCATGAAGTTGTAGTGCTCCCAGTGTCTGATGTTTGCTCTCCACTGCTGGGAGCGCACAGCTTCCTCCTGGTAGAATTGGCTGAGTATATATGATATAGAATACATGAGTATATATTGGTATCCCTGGGATCAATATTGGTTCTTTAATATTATCACTGTTCATTACTTGGTCTTATTCTATTAAATGTGTACATTTCAGCCCTCAGGTTTCCTTGTTTTTTTCCCCGATTCCCATTTACAGTGGGAGACAGTCATCAGGAGAGAGAATAATTGTCTAAACGGCAATAAATTGTTGTGGGTTCTTCAAACCATAACATACACTCAAGATCAAAGTTAAGACCTACCATTTCTGGCTAGGGGCAGACTACGCTGCAACTTTGTAATCCAGCTGGTCACTGTGTGCAAAAACATTTCTTCCTTCTGTTGTTAGTAACAGCATATTGTTAAATTAATGTAGATGAGTGCTTATGAGCAGCCAATATTTTAGCTGTCCTAACTATTTGTTTGGGAATATGGAAGACAGACAGTACTTCAGATGATTAAAAGGACCTGACCCAAATCGCATTTGAAAATGTTTATGCAGGCTATGTAGAGCAAAGTCATTGCATATGCAAGTATAAATACTGTTAGATGTTGTCTTAGGAGTTGTAAATAATATATAAGGTTTCTGGTAAGAGACATTGATGTTGAAATATTCCTTATTTGATCCGAGTGTATAGCTATAACATTAAGACTGAAATACTATCCCAAGTTCATCGTTAAAGGTTAGGAATATTATAAGCTTTTAAAGCTGTATGAGTTTATTTCATTTCATATAGAAGTAGTAATTTGGACTCCTCCAAACTTAGAGGAAAACAAAGTGCAGGAATCATTTAACCTCTCTGTTTCTTTTATGTGATCATAAAATTGATATTCTTGAATGTCTGTAGGCTTAGTTAATTAGTGTTGATGGTACATCAATGTAATATTTAAATGAAAATAAACTCTATTTTAGGCGCACATTTCAGTTCTTTAAAAAGAGGCCTATGCTTTATTTTGAAATAACAAGGTAGTGACTGTAGGCCCCAAAAATTAAAGTTTACCCACTGTTTTTTACAGTTTGATAGGGTGAAACGATAGGAAATGCAGGAGGACAGAACTTTAAGAACTAGTTATTGCTTATGACAAGATTCATGTTGTTTAAAAAGCAGTGACATTAAAAAGTATACAAACCTCTGCAATACCATTTTACTGTCTTTGGAGGTAATCTATTTTTTGCAAAGAAAAGCTGAGGATGTTTTGAAGATGCTGCTTCTAATAAGCCAGTCATTAAACAGAGAAGACACTTCTCTTAATTTCAGTATCGTCGTTCTGAAGTAGAAAACAACTTTCAGCGTCAAGGCACCGTAACATTGCTGGTTTTTTTGTGACTGCATGTGGTGCTGCTGTAATGTTTATTTTAATTAAACAACACATTTTTTTCATTATGCTATTTCAAAGAAACTGAGCAAGGTGAAATCAGTGCTGTAACAGACATAAGAGTAGTGTTTACCTTTTGATGCTTTTCTTTTGCTGTTCTATCTGATTGGACGGAAAGAAGACATTTCACTTTCAGTGTTCCAACAAAAGTGCTGCGATTCCACTGAGGTTTCTCTGTATTCAAAACAGTTAGAGCTAGATTTTAGTATGCTGAATTTGACTGCTTAGCTGCTTCCTGATGCTCCCCAAATGAGCTCTGTGTGCACCTACTACCTCATCTCAAATTATAAGTTCTCTGAAATGGGGACTCTCTCCAGCTACCAACTTGTTGCTGAGTTCCATAATAAAAGCTTGTTATGCTAATGTGATTGAACGTATTTGTGATTGTTCTTTCACTTACCATGATTTAATCACACTGGCCCACAACATTTCCATTTCCACGGCTTTATGTCTTTAAAAGAGAAGACGGATACATGTCACGGGTGTGTACTACCTCATAATCAGAGTTGTAATGTTTCAGTTAATATTTTTGCTTAATAGTGCAAATAAAATAAGCTTTATGCATTTTTAGAATGGAATAAGATAAATCTATAAAATTATCAAATGCTGTATTAGTTTGACAAGCATAAGTATGTATCCTTAGTAGTAGGGGAAAATTAATCCTTTGTTAGATTTTTATCAATTTCATGAAAGCTCCATGAAGGGAATTGTTGTTCTAGCATGTGTGAGGAATGGTGGCACATTTGCTGTTTGTACAGGAACTTTCTAAAACAGTGAAAAGTTTGAATTCCTCTTTTTTTAGGGAGTGTGTGGAGACGGTAGTGAATGGGAGCACTGAGAACAAAGTAGTAATATTTTATCTCTGGATTTGCAATGTTTATGATTATAACTGCAGAACATCTTTCCAGCATGGGCATTCCATTTCTTCTAGGAAAGTGGAAAGTGTAGTCCTTCACTGATACAGCACTTTAGTAGCATTTCCTCCTACGTGTTAAAATAAAGTCCCAATAAAAAAAATGTGTGTATGTGCAGCATGAATGTGGGTTGCTCTAGGAGGCTTACTCAAAACAAAGCAAAATGACCCTATATTGTTACCTTTTATGTGTATTGTACAGTGAAAAGTCCCTGTATGGGAACCAGAAATAGTTTCAGGAGAGGAAAACAGGTCTGGGGGGTATCCCCTGCTGCCAGCAGAGTGCTGTGGTCCCTGTGCTGGACTACTGTTGCTTACTCTGCTCCTAGCTCTGTCACTTTGCAGTGTTTGGAAGGACTGCGACGTGCTTCAAAAACTTGCCTCCCGCCTTCCCCTGTCTCCAACTGGAACTCTTCACTGTGTGCCGGTTAGGGCAGCCTGCGGGGATGTAAGAGTTGTTGGTTTAAATAGCTTTGGTTGTGGAGGGTAGCGATACGCATCCTGCCTTCTCCACAGATGTTCCTGCTACTGGGCTGTTATATGAAGAGGTCATTTTGATTGTTGTTGTTAGCTATGTTAGCACCATACTGACCACAGCCATCGTTTCAGACTCTCTTAGATGTGTAGACATCCCTTTGCGACCCTCTGAAGCAGTGACAGTGTTCCCTGAGATTTTTAATCTTGTCTTTCTTTGATTTAGAGGAAACTAAGATAGGTCAGAAGAGGTAGCAGATCGTGCCCTGCCCATGAAGGAAGGCAAAGCTCAAGCGTGTTTTTTCTCAGTGCTAGAGGAGAAAATGGTTTTCAGTCTGGCTAACAGGAGAAATGACTGTCACATTTGCATGTATTTCTAGATACATCTCAAGGAATCTCTTAGCAGTTGATCTGTTGACAAGGATTTCCATGGTTTTTTTTTTTTTAAAACTGAAGATGACGACAAAGTTGTCAGTAGCCAGTAAGTTGCTAAGTCGTGCTTATGATAACTTGAAATAATATAATACTGGCCATTAGTCTGCTAATGTATCTTCTAATTTAAAAGACATGCCACATCACATCGGGGGAAGCAGGATGTTACTCTGATGGCTTAGTTAAAACTTCCTATTTTCTTATGGGGATTAATTCTAATTTCAGATTATTTTTTTATTTGTTTTTCCCTCCCACTCTGTAGAAAATTTTGCTATATGTACATTTTTATGAACATTTAGGACATAAGTTCTTTGGGATAAAAAAAATGCTGACAAATACAGTAGACTTCCAAAGAAGACACATTAAGTTCATATTATCATCTAGCATAAAAACCCAACAAAAACAAACCAAAAAACCCCCCACCAAACCCCAGACATCTCATTCTCCTTTCATAGTAATTGTAAGTTTGGGAAGTATTCACTACATGTCTTATGACTGAGAAAAAGTTTGATACTCTTTATCAAAATGCTTTAAGATCAAAATGGAGTTGACATTAACTGCAGAGCTCCAACAAATAAGATTTGCTAATTTTCTTAAATTAAAAAACTGTTACAAAATATCACCCTGTATTTTTCCACTTCTATGCTTAATTGCGAAATTGAAGCAACTAAGGACTAATTTTACTTAGCAGCTGTTGGACTATATGGAAAATGAAATTTTTCTTTGAATTGGGTATTCAGCATAATTATTTTTTATGTCAGTAAACCCACTCATTTTTTCCTGTGTCACATGGGACTTATTTTTCAGCAAAAGTGCTTCTTATGGGCAGGAGTGTGGTTTTGTTTTTTTTTATATTACACTGTTCTTTTGCTGAAGAAAAGCTGCAAATGCTAATCCACACAAAACTCTGCTAGTAAACCTTTCAGTGGACAGGGCAACATGGATTGAGTTTTAATCTTTTTATTTTTAAATGATGGCTTTTAGTAACAATTTGACTGAAGTTTTAAAAGCTCATAATTAAATACCTAAGTGCTCAGCGAGGAATGGCTATGCACAAAGCAGTTCTCGAATGGCAGTTTTGACTCCAGTTTGTCTGTGTCTCTTGGGTGGCATCTTCAGGTTGACTAGGTAGCCTGCTTATGTTGAAAAACACTGCTCGATTTTGGCTTTTTTTTCTTTGTCTGACTCTAAGGTAGCTCAGTTGTGGTTTTTTGTCTCTATGAGACCATGCTGCTTGTAATACTTTTTTCTTTATGATTTGCCAAGTAAATTGATTAGTGAGGTTCAGCTCGTTCCAGTGTTTCTAGTAAGGAGAAGTTAAAGAAACAAGCACGTGTCTGGATATTGCATAATAGAGGGATTTTGAGTAGCATGAAGACCTGGTCTCTTACCACTCACTTTTAGGTTTTGGAAAATGCAGTTTTGTTGAAATAAAAGTACAAACATGTTAGTTTTTTTAGAAAGATTGTGAGTTAGTAATTAATTTTGCATTTTTCAGAATTCTAAATAAAATAACAAAAATCTTTAGTAGTATATGATTTTGGTGTGACTGGAGCAATTTGTTGTGTTGTATAAAAATAATAATAATTAAAAAAACCCCAACAAACAAAAAAGCCCCCAATTTTCATTCTTCTGTAAATGACCAAAAGTTGGGTTTTTAGTATTTATTCTGAATGAAAATAAATTTTAGGATGTTGGAATATTTATGTTTCTTGGGAAGTTTTACTTTCCAACTAATTCTAAGAAGCTAATTGATTAGATTTGGGTATTTTTAATAAGTATTTTGTATATACTGAAAAACCCGGTGCCAATACCTTCCTTGACAGAGAGAAGAGAACTTTAGCTATTAGGAGGCACTGAGTACAGTACTAAAAATTCGTATTCAATACCTCCAAGAGCACAACTTTCCTCTGCAACTTCAGAATAAAATAGGAAATCTTTATTCAGTTATATTGCTATTGTTGGAACTCTTAAAGTATCAGTCTGCTCAGTTATATTGCTATTGTTGGAACTCTTAAAGTATCAGTCTGCTGAGATTCACATTTGAAAGGTTCCCCCCTCCCCCCCAAGTGAAGTTTGATTTAAGGTAATGCAAAGATAGAATGCCATCCGATGGGATGTCCTCCGTACTCTCTTCACTCCCAGGGATGATGTGAGATCAGATTTTTTTGCTGCATCAGTTTTCAGTAGAATGGATTTTCCAATTGGTTCACCTCACAATTCTTCAAAAGCTTGCAAAGACACCAAAAGGTATCAGGAATATGCAGCTGGGGATGGAAGATGAATCAACACTGTCCCTTTTGGTGGTAATCTGCTGTTAGATGAGTTTTAAGTGATCATAGGGAAAGTTATGAGCAGAAGAGTTCAGAAATTTGTCTCAAAGAGAAGCTTCTCTGCCTGCAGACCTTCCGAAAAATAAAACCCAACCTCCCCTGCCCCAAGATTTCACAAAGAACAGAGTAATGGAGTTGTCTTCCAGGGAAGCAGGTAGGGAGGTAGAGGGACAATAGCTTTCATCAATTCCAGTTTTAGGCTGGTTAGAAAGTCCTTGGTAAAACGGTGTTCTCAAAAGAGCTTAAAGATACTAGTCATTGACCAAGAGTTGCAAGCCTTGCTCTTGCACTTGTAAGTGACCCTTTTAAATCAGGATATTTTAGAGACACTTGCATTGCCTTGTTCTTGTGTTGCAGGTGTCTGGAGAGGTTTTATTTCCAAAGCTAAGGCAATTCCTTGCACAGTTTCCATCAGTTTTTTAAAACTTGTATTTCTTGTGTTTATAAAAGAGGGATCATTTATGGTATCTTCAAATCAGACTTTCAAGGTTAGGAGACCTCTCCTTTTGTCAAAAGCAAAATGGTTCAAAGGAGCTTCACAGAGTAAACTACATGGAATGAAGTAGCCTGCTGTTATAATTGTTGACATGGGAACAATGTGCAATAGGTAAGACAGCATTTTACATAGAGCAAGTGGTCAGGAAACTTTTTTTTCCCCCCCTCCCTGCATCTACTTGTTTTTGTGCTTCAGAAAGGCAGAACAGCTCAAGTTTTGTGTGCAGGAGCCATCTAGTAATCTTTCGCATTTTTTGTAATACAATAGATTGATACTCTGTCAAATGAGTTGTGGTGTGAGTTTCTTGTATATTGTATCCAAAAAGTGTTTTAACTTATTTTTTCTGTATATTTTACACTTAGAAGTTAAAGTGTAGCTGCATAGCCTCTCAGTTGGCATACTTTTATTCTTCCGTGTTTTAGGCTGTAATTCACAATCATTGTAAACGAGTAGAGATGGACAATGTTTCTGTAATAAGACATCCTGCCTTCCCTCAACCCTGGCTGCTTGTTCCCACCTTCATACTGCCCATTCTTTGCTACAACATAGAGCTTCTCACAGGTAGACAGGATAACTTGATTGTGGCAAAAGCTCTTTTTTTGGGATTTAGGTGGTTTTTTTCCCTGGTTAATTTTGAACTTGCTTCCTTGTGGATTCCTCATTCCAGTTCTGTGTGGTGCCTACCCACAGAGAAGCTTCATTCCCTTACCTCCTGAATACAGTCTTTGTACTCTTTCTGACCTGTGTTCATCCTCATGCCCCTCAAGCTTGTTCTTTGCTCTTTGTGCTTTCTCCTGGCTTTACTCTGCCCATTTATCCATGATGAAAGAGTGGTCACAGATGAAACACTGTGACCTTTTCCTGCTGATAATATATCCAGTATTTCTTTAGCCTGCCTATCACAAGAGAAGACAACTGTGCCTAAAAACTTTGAGTTGATGCATTTTTCATTAGCCTTCTGCTTGCCTCTTTCTTCATTCCTTTTGCTACTCTCTGCCCCCACCCCCAATTAAAAATACATCCGGATTAAAATTTCCTCAGCTGTTGTCATGCTAAGCGCACTCAACTTACTTCTGAAAATATTTTGTTTTTACTGACCTCAGTGTGCTTGGATATCTTGTAATGAAGTTACAGTATGTGTGTCACTGTCATTTGGACATAAGCATTACAGGATTGCTTTACTGGAAAGACATGCCAGGGGACTCAGATGAGTTTGACTGCCAGGTATATTCGTTTGCTTCTGAAGTAACAATAACAAAGCGCCAGGACTATTAAACCCCCAAAACTGCTGTTCACAAAATTACTAAGCTGTTATTATGTAAAATAATGCAACGGGTACTAAAGGAAAAACAGTAATGTGCTGTCATTTATAACTGCTTTTTTATCATTGATACCATATCCTTGAGAAACCTCCTAGTGCCATTTTTCTTGCAGTACAACATGGAGTCACTTTTTGTTATCTTGGGTGCACTGGGTTTTTCTCCAGATCTTTCATGTCACTGTCAGTTAAATTGAATAGTATTAAAATTTATATTCTGCAGCCTACAGAAGCTGCAGTCTTGGAGGCTTTCCCAGAGTGAATCTGAAGGAGTTTAAAAATGTTGAAAGCTACCTATTTGTTAAATCTCTTAATTTTGTCTGGCTTGACATTTTTGAAGGCCTTTTGTTTATTTCTCCTATTGGATGTTTTATGATACAGCTTTTAGCTGGCTACTTTTGGCAGTGGATCATCCTGTTCACGTGCTATCAGTGTGATTTTTAGGTATGTTTTTAGAATTTTTGTTACATGGTATTGTAATAGGCCTATTACAATCTCAGCAGAACTGTTTCAGTTGGTCCACGGGCTGGACAGAAATCAGAATCTCAGTCCCCAGGACTGTAACACACTGAAGTGAAGATTTATGACCAGCCCTGTGGAAATGTGCCTTAATTTCCTGTGTTACAGTGTCTGTCTTAAATGGACATCTTTATAGTTTTAAATTGTTTTCTGAATGTGGCCAATGGTCAAGTTCAAGTAGGCTTCAGATAAAATCAGGTTATTACAAAGCTGAATTACATTGAAAGATGAAGTGATTCTACTAGAACTTTTTTTCTCATCAAGTGCTTTATCATCCTTGCCTGTGAAAAGTTTATATAAATCATTATAGCAAAGGCACAATGCAGAACATGCATCCTGTGAATGCAGGAATGTAGACCAAAATGTGGGGTTTTTAAAGGTGTTTCCTGAGTCCTATACAAGCAGAAATTTCTCAGTTCCATCTCTCCTGTTTTCCTTTTAACTTCTGCCCTTTCCAACTCTTCTTCTTCTGTTCCCGCCCCACCTTTTTCTTCTAAGGATGGTTTTTGGAGGTGAACACATGTTAGTGAGCTACACTGTCTCCAAAACAAACAAAAGAGGGTGGGGAGATGATGAGAGGGAGGAGGACAGGGAAAAGATGCAGCTGCTCATTTTTAATTTTTGAATCTAGCCTTGAATTCTGTGGCATTTGCTTAAGCTTTATAATAAAAAACTAGGTGCCCGACTGAAACACTGCATCTTTGTTTTACTTTGGTTGCCAACAAGAAAATGGTAAAATAGTAACAAATAGATTATTTGAATTCTTGTCTAACATAGTATCGACAGAAGAGTTTTGCCAGCTGAGATTGTGTGAGTAGAGGGTTGCCACACAAGTGAAAGCTTGTGGAAAAGTAGCCAACTCGTGTTGTTTTTTATGCTGTTGTGCCAACATCCAAGTCAGTAGAAGGTATTTCTGATTATTTCACCTGCTAGGAAGTAGGAATCCCTATAACATTGGGTCCTGCAATTCCTTACTATTGAACCTGCACAAGCAGTGTGCCCTCACAGCAAAGGTGGCCAACAGCATTCTGGGCTACATTAGGAAGAATGTTGTGAGCAGGTCAAGAGGGGTGATCCTGCCCCTCTACCCAGCCCTGGTGAGAAATATCTGGACTGCTGGGTCCAGTTCTTTGCTCCCCAGTACAAGAGAGACATGGGCATACTGGAGTGAGTCCAGTGAAGGGCCATAAAGATGATTGCGATTGGGACTGATCAGCCTGGAGAAGAAAAGACTCAGGGGAGATCTTATCAGTGTGTACAAATACTTCACGGGGCGGAAAGTAAAACAGATGGAGCCAGGCTCTTCTTGGCAGTGCTGAGCGACAGGATAAAAGGCAATGGGCACAAACTGAAACATGGGAATTTCCATCTGAACACAGGAAAACACTTTTTCCACTGAGGGTGATTGAGCAGGAGAGACTGCCCAGAGAGGGTGCGGAGTCTCCGTCCTTGGAGATACTCGAAAGCTGGTGGGACAGCACACTGAGCAACTGGCTGTAGCTGACCCTGCTTGAGCAGGGGGTGGATTAGGGGATCTCTAGGGCTGCCTGCCAGCCTCAGTAGATCTGTGATTCTTGTGTGCCTCTTATTTGGTATTTAACTGAAATACCAGGCCATGTCAGATACCACTGAACAAGTTGTATGTTCTCACGTATTTTTCTGAATGGTAGCATCAATGAAATAATATTATTAACACTATTAGGGAAAAACTTGTGGTTGAGGAACAAAGCTTGAAACAATGTGTGGAATGAAACGTGTTCGGGGCTTTGTTGCACAACCCTTCACATGTTAGTGAGCTCTTACCCACGTAAGTAGTCTCATTGACGTCAACAGGACTACTCCTATAAGTGTTCACCAGTGCAAGTAAGGGTTGCACAATGCGTCCTTGTCTGTAACAAGCGTATGTAACACAGTATTTAATTATCACTTCAAACCTCTTTTACTTCAGTGGCATATTCATTTAGATACCTCAAATTATACTGCTTTTCGTAGGCCATATTTTACTGACATGGAGATATCATTACATCCATCACCATAAAATTGAGCAGAGATAGCATCTCTGAAATATCATCTTTCCTTCTGTTCATTTGTACAGCTGAAAAAAAAAGGGTGGCAGACAAAGAAAATAATTCTCTTCCTTTCTGTGTTTTAAATAAATTTGAGCTTCTGACTTTTTTCTGACAATTTGATGGAGTCAGTGCTTTACTTTCAGTGCTTAATTAGTCTGAAGGTAGGCTTTCTTTTCCCCACAAAAGAATTAAATAGTAGTGGGTTTTTTTTATTTTAAATGTCAGTCAAAGTTTAATTTTGTATAAAGAGGCATCTTGAATCTATATTTTGTAGTACTACCAAAGGTAAGGTAAAAAAGCAGTTTCCAAGATTAATTATGTGGTGCTAACGTTTTGTATTTCAAATTTATTGCTAAAACATCTGCTGTAGTACTTTTGGTAGGACTAAAGGAAGGCTATGTTGTAGTCTGTAACATTCAAATGATAAAGCCAGAATCTCCATCACAAAAACTGCTTTTTTTTGAGACGTTTGGAAGCTTTCATTTTTTTAAATTTCTTTTCTAGTTGCGAGTATTGAAATTTGTTCAAGGTGCTTGAGGTGGGTTGGAGACTTTTCTGAAACTACCGTAAGATAGTGCATAAGAATAGATGGAGTTAAATCTCTGGAATTGTGAAATGCTGTAAGAATACAGTGTTATAATTTAGAAAAGTGAGCCTATTCCACTCTGTAAAGAGGATAGATGTTACTCATTCAGACTAGTGGTACCTTTACAAAGAGGTGATTTCTAATGCTGAAAACTCTTTCAAGTTAATAGTTAAAATATGAAAAAAACTTAATTGTTGTAAGCTGAAATGAGAAGTTGATAATGGAATTAGAATGTGATAGTTTGGGGTGTGTTTTTTTTTTTTTAAGATATGCACTAGTTCAGCCTTTGCTTTATTAGGCTTAATATACAGCTAGCAGGTGATGCTCTGTGTATTGATCAGTAGGTCAGGATCTTGGCGGTAGTTTTTATCTGTCCTAAAACAAACGAACCTGTAAACATTATGGCTGAGCTTTAGATCAGATAAGAATAGCACCTTGCAACCTGCTTCTTGCACCCTCCCTGGAGTTTTCTAGTCATATACTTAGCAGGCTTGTGAATAGTACGGTTACAGACTCTGAAAAATACATAATTTAAAGTAACAGATGTGTATTTTTCTATACATTTTTCTTTATCCATGATGTCGAGAAAAATGTTGGACTAGGGTGGTTTGGTTTTGAAGAGCTTGCTTCTCATGAACCAGGTCAAACCTTCTGGATGCAGCTGTGTGAGGTTTCTTCTTGGTAGAGCTTTCTAGTGATAGATTTCTCGAGGTTTTGTACCTTCTTATTTTGTAAAGGATATTGACTGTATTTTTCTTTAAGCCTCCTAAGAGTGAAGGTTGGAGGGGATTTTAAAAAAAAAATGACAAATCCTTATCTGTGGTGCTGCAGATATGGTCCAAGTACTACCAAAGCAGAGAACCCTCAGGTGTCCGGTCCTGTTGCTAAGTAGCATGTTATCGGACTACGTGTAGTTGTCATTTAAGAGCTCTGTACTCTGGGGAACTGCCTTAACACAACTACTAATGTAAGTGTTAAGCTGAAGCAGGATGCTCCTTTCAAAAGGAAGAACATTCTCCGTGTCCTATTTAGTAAAATAATAGAGAGAGACTTGGCACAGTCATGTAGTATCCTTCAAAGGAGGCTTCATCATACTGGATTTTGTTTGTGGCACAAGTTCAGTAGCATTTTAGGGAACAGCACTGTAAATTTA
Source organism: Chionis minor (assembly GCA_013398295.1). Lineage (NCBI taxonomy): Eukaryota > Metazoa > Chordata > Aves > Charadriiformes > Chionidae > Chionis > Chionis minor. The sequence continues at coordinate 398,846 of VZSF01009098.1, read as the reverse complement.
TATTGGTAAGTATATTATAAAGGATTTACAAACTTTATTCATGGGAGTTCATTTGAGAAAAAAATCAGCAGTAAAACTTTGATAGTAAAGACAATGGGACTATTCTTGAGCCAGAAGAGTTTACTCAACTAGGGAGCTACTCGGGGATCAGGTGTCAGGTGGGAGGAAGACATTGCTTTAGCCAGAAGGTATTATCAGAGAACTCGTAAATCAAGAACTTTGTCCCAACACCTGTATTCAGTGGAAGAGTGAAGGCATTCTTACCTTGTTTAATTGTTAGATTTTAAGTAGTTTAATTTACAGCTGCGTATGATCTTCCCAGGGAATTGGGTACGTGCAAGTCCCGAGTGACTTGGCATTTTTCATTAAGAGTTACAAATGAACTGTATTTTGGTATTTGTCACTGTTTAATTGCGTATGACTGGTCAGGTATATTTTGGGCAGGAGACAAGGTACCCAAGCTGTGTGTCTGCACAAGAGAATAAAAACCAGCAAATAGTAAGTCATACTGAGATGTTCCTTATATGTTTACAAATATGTTTTTGTGTGCTTTAGTGCGATGCATTATTTTTAAGTGTGTTGATAATTATTTTTGTCAGTTACCTTAAGATCATACAAGTCTTTCTCTTCAAACAAAGATTTGAAATTAATTTGATTATAATTTACAACTCCTAAAGCATTTCTGTATTCCTTTTGTTAGCTTTTTGCTGAGTGTTAATTAAATCCCAAAATTCAGTCCCATTATGCACCTGGAAGGAGACTAAAGCTTGTTACAGACACCTCAGAGTTACTCCAAAATGATAATTAGAATTGGAGAGAAGCTATTCTCAAACTGGGAAAGTAACATTCAGAGTTTTAAAAAGCCCCATACATCAAAAAATGGATGGTATTACAGCGTAACACTATATGTGCTGTGCAGGCTTATGCCATTCAGACAAGCTGAAGTGTGTATTGATACCCTATGAAAAATGTTTATTCACATTAGGAACGCTCATTCACCCCATTAAGCATATGTATAATTCCTGTGGAAAGGTTACAGGCCTTTTACCTCTAGTTGATGAAAACTGCTTTCATAAACACTCTTATGGGGCTTTTTGCATTTTACTGAATACTGAAACAGTGCTCAAAGCTGACAATACTGTGCAGTTCTTGAGTGCTAGATTTTGGGGGACATAACCAGCTGAGTATCTGTAGATGTCTAGGGCTCAAGGTTTCATGATGCTGGTGATCTCAGAAAAATGACTACAGAAGTTGGTGGAAAATAAAGGCGCTTATGTCCATGTGTTGCTCAGTATGTTCAGATGCAAAGATACATCCATGACTGTTTCATCAGGAATAAAGGATGTGAATTACAGGGTACAGGATGAGTTAGTTATTGGTATTCTTTCTATAGAAACATGTTCGCGATCTGTTTGACGAAGCTGGTCTTTATTTTCTCCCCCTGAAACTTAACCAGTGCTGCTGGTGTCCTGGCTGAAATGTTGCATCACGTACTGCTGGCTGCTGTAGCCACTGCATGAGTGACTGCACTTGATTGTGGGTGAAACTGTGATCTAAATGTATAGTGTGCAGTTCTATGCATTTACTAGAGACTGGCATAATTAAGCATTCATCTTTATACGAAGATTTGAAATGTTTCATGATAAGATTTATTATATGCGAAACAAACGTATGCCCTTTGTAAATACCAAAACTTGACAGTGTAGTCTTTTTGTCTACTACATTGTTGTTTTTCACTGCTAATACTGTGAACACCAGAGCTGTGTACAGTTTTTCTTCTAGCGAGGCAGGTAGGAGTTGGAGGTGGAGGGGCAAAAAAGTGAATGGAGCAGCTGAGAGATGAGTTTGTGAATTAATTTTTTTAAGAAAAGAAACTGAAAAAGAGGTTTGACCATTCTTACTGCTTCTTGTTAGTGATTATACTTTTTGCCAGACCAGTAATGTCAGGTTTCACAGAATTTGGGCACTTGGTTGCATTACATTCCTGTATACTTAAATGGATTAAGATAAAAAGTCTGACTTGAAAAGGATATTCCAAAACTGACTGTGCCTGTGGTTTTGAATCCTGATGCTTTGAACAAAGAAGGGCTTGATTTAATGGGATTAATGCTTAATCCAAATGAAGCAATGTACACACATGCCTTGAATGCTTTTGAGAAAAACTACAAATATCATTTATAAGGTTCTGTAGAAAGATACAGAGAGGTGATCTTTGTGTAAGAAAGAGATGAGGCAAGCCAGCTTTAAAGAACGAAGAACACAGGCAAAAGTTGTGTTCAAATTAGCTCTTCTGGATTACTTTCAGACATTTTTAAGGCTTCTTTTTTGAGTATATTTATTTTCAAGTGCTAATTTTGAGGAAGTGTTCCACATCTCTCTCTGTCATTTTGATATTCCATATAAGAAGATGTATTTTAATATTACACATGCTTTTTACTTGCATTTGAGCTAAGGTTGTCTTCTGTTTCAGATAAGATATTATCTGGAAAGTGTTTATCATCATTATTGTTGGGTTTTTTTCCTTTTAGCTTGCAGATTTTCTGTGTGGCACAATATATTGTTACCTACTTGGAGAAATTATGACTTTGCCCATATTTGCTGTGATTCCACAGCCCCTCTAATTTCAGGGAAGAATTGTTAATTAAACCAAACAAGCCAATTTATAGGATTTTTTTTTGTTTGTTTCTTTTTTTGAAAAAAAAAAATCTATTTTTTAATTCTTTTAAATGCTGACATGTAACATTTACAGTTATTTCCTTTCATCTATTAATAATAGCTTTTTGATACATAAAATGCATCCAATTTCTTGTATTGACCAATGTATACCCTCACAATGTGTTTTTTACAACATTAGATCCTGTCTAACTGGGTGAAAGGTAGGTCATATGCATCAAACACTGTTGCAAGGCTTTTGAGGAAAGCAATGACTGCAGTCTTTCAGACTGTAGCTGTTTTAGAATAAAATGCTGAGCCTCGATGAGTATTAGGCTGTCTCATCAATTTTTATCCATTCTCCCTTGCCTCCTCCCCATGTGTCCCACAGCCTGGGAACCAAAAACTTTTAGGTGAAAACTAAAATTCTTGCCTAATAATGAGATTTGATTAAGCTAGTGCTTTTAGAAAAAAGACCAAATATCATAACAGTAATGAAAAAATTGCAAGAATCGCTAATGATGTGACTGAGTCATGTTGCTAAATGGAGCAGATTTTTAAACATAGCTCTAGGCTTCGATTCTTTCAGCTTATTCACAGTCAGTTCTGCTTTATACTGAGCTCAGTGAAGCTATTCTCAGAGGAGAGTGCAGTATGACATGGATTAAGAGTCAGAGAGTGGAGCCATTAATCGATTCATTACTACACAGGTTATCTAATATCTAAGAAATGTTTTAAATATTTTAGGCAGCATGGAAAGCTGACAGAAAAATGTAATTTTCCAAGTGATTTTTGTCTTTTTTTTTTTTTTAAAGGAAGGCTGTTGGAGGCTGTCTCAAAGGCAAGGAGTAATTACTGATAATTGATGTTTGAAGGAATCTTGTTTCTTAGTTTATTTTTGATTCTAGCTATGCTATAGCTGGGATAATAAACAGTGCAAAGGAGCATTCTTATGTACTGGATTAATGTGGGTGTGTGTGTGAATGGTTCTTGGCAATGCATTGAGCAAAGCCAGCTAATGATGTCTCAGGCAGGTCCTTGGCATTGCTCTGGAGTAAGGTCAGGCCATGGATAGTTCCCAGCAGGCAATCAGCATGTATTTGTGTTCCAATATTCCCTCATCTTCATTGTTGGAGATCAAGAGAGCTTAATAGTAAGGAGAGAGGAAGTTCTATGTTTCAAGTCAGTGAACAGTCCTAGACATTGTTGCCTTGCAGTGCCATTACAGTTTAAAACAGTAAAGTGAGTTTCTAAGATGCTGAGTTTGATATACTTTGTCACATCTGTTCAGAAAGCAGTTTCTCTCTTAAGAGAGAAGTAACGGTGTTTTATACTTTTTAATTTTAAAAAAAGTGTTGATATCCAGTTGTTTTCCAAAGAATATTTTGCTGGCATCTTAACGGGACAGCAGCATATGAGACTGACAGTGTTTACAGTTTCTGTCTCTCCTATACCCTAGCATAGACATTATGAGGATTGTGGTAATCAACAGGGTGAATATGAACACATTTATTGCATATATCTTCCTATTCTATAAGCTTTGTCCACTCATTCTTTATTGGTCATTCAAACATATATTTCATTTGGCAACTGTCTTCACTTACTTGAGGCTTCTTGAAAAATATTTGTGCTAGTGCCTTGTAAAATGATCTGCTTGCATAGCATGCCCAGCTGCAATGAAAGTTCTCTAATTTTATCTCATCTTAATTAGCATATTTTTTTTAGTGCTACAGATTTTCTTTCTGACTTACAAAGCTCTTGGTTTACTTGCACTGGAGAGTGGGAGATTGCTCTATGAATTCAGTTGATCTCTTTTAGGGTTCTACCCAATGTGACCACTAATGAAGTGTTGGAGTTGTTGAAATGAAAGCTTTACCAGTAGATGAAAACGGGAATCCAGGCGTGAGCAGGTCAGGCAATCAATAAGTCAAGCAGCCTACAATACTCACACTGGTTTTTTATGAGACGCAGAAATACAGGTATATTGGAAGGTGCTGGTGTTGATGGTGTTTTGGTTTCATTTGGCTTTTAGAATAAGTACCAACAAAACCAGTCAAAATCAGAGCTATGCTTTTGAAGCCTGAATGATCTAGTCCTGGTAAAGTCTTGAAATAAATAAAAAGAAGTTTCTTGTGGTGGTCCAGAATCTATCTGAATAATTATTCCTATTTAAATAGCTCTAGAAAACTTGCTAAATTAGCTTCAGATAAAGGTTTCTTTATTCTTTTCCCTTAGTGAAATAAAGCTTGTTTTTAAAGTATTAATCATAGGACCAATGAAAAGATAATTATTTCTTGAACCAGACTATCACAAAAGTTTTGCCTTCTACTTAATGTCAAAATTACTGGACTGTGATATTCAGTAGCAATATTTGCATTTTCCATACTTAGTTTACTAAAATAAGAAAGGGAAGGAGCCACCCATAATTCTGTCTTCAACTATATATATTTCTGCTATTAATTTCAGTGAAAAAGAAACTATTTGTCGTAGTTTGTGAAGAGAAAAAAAAAAACCCACCCACAAACTACTCTTTTACACGCTCCATTGAAAGCCAAGGAGTTACTTAAAAAACCCCACAAGCACCACCACCAAAACAATCAAACCCCAACCACAAAACAGAAAACCAAAATGTTGATAGACTGGCATGAGCTGTGCCAAATTAGATGAACAGCTCGAGCCTCAGGCATATGCAAAGTGGAAAAACAGGGCTCTTGTTTATTTGGTAGAGTGCCGCTGATACATCAGTTTATAGAAATACTATAAGTAAATACAATTGTTTCTTTTCTATCATTTGATTCACTCTTCCCACTCCTAATGTCCTGGAATGAATGTCCTGCCAGGAAGATCTTTCTGTGTGGCAGTAAAAAGGCCTTTTGCTGAACAAGGAATTGCCTTTTGGGTGGTGTTGGGGGGACAAGCTGTCTTCTGCCCTCTGCTTTGTATGGAGCTTTGCCAGTTTTATCATCCTACCCTATAATAAATGAGATACGCAAAAAAACCCAGTAAGGTGAAACACTTTCATAAAACCCAGCATTTATTGAAAAGCTGTATTTCCACTTACTGTTCAGACAGGGGTAGCCAAGAACTGGAAAAAATGAAACCAAACTAACCTTGATTAACATTTTCCGTGTGTACGAGTGAACTTTTAAAAGCAGATTGTGTGGCCAAAGAGAACATTTCAAATCAAGATCTACAAAGAGAACCTAAATGGGTGTGCTGGTCAGGAAGTGAGGAGCTGCTGAGCTAGCACAAGCAGTGGGCAGCCTAAGCCGTTTCTTTGCCTGTCGTTTCTTCAGCGGGAAATGAAAAAAGGAAGAGCTTATCGTGCAAACGGACACACACACATCAGATATTTTTATTATAACTTTCATTATTTAACTGCAAATTTGGAATGTATAATTAATGCGTGTGTAAAACATGTCTGTAGCAAGTTGCACCAGAAAGATCTCAGCATTGAAATGTGGGTTTGTCACTTTACAATAAGGATACAAGGGAGAAAGATGTTTTGGGGGTGGGTGTGTGTGTTTAATTAAACAGGATATATGTATGAATCAGGAAGGCAAACTCCAATGCATAAACGAAATGGATGGACATTCACCCCAAATGCCAGATTCCTCCTTTAATTCCCAGAGGAATTAGAGTTGTTCACAGTCTTTCTGTGCTTTCTGGCCTGCTGCATGCTATGCTGTTGGCCAGAGTTCAGCCCTCCCGAGTGGTGGTCCCTCTTGATAAGCACCACAGCTCTGTCAGAGGACAGACAGGTTCCAGATACAAGAGTCAAAGCTTTCTGGGCATGCCTGGGAAGAGGCAAGGGGAGCTTTTGTTTGTGCTACTTGCAAGAAAGCGTATAGATCAACACAGCTCTGAACGTGTGCACTACTACCTTTTCTGTTGTTAGGCGCTGTTGATGTATGTACTTTGTGCTCCGTGCAAGAACTGATGAACAAGAATGAGAGTAGTCCTGGCATCACTGGAGGTGGTGGGAAGCCCCCTGTAGTGGAGAGAGCGCTGTGGAAATAGTAGACATGGGCTACTGTCTGTACTAGTCTACGGGTTTAATAGTAGTAAGGGGAGAAGAAAGTAGTGGAGAAATATTTCTAATGTGAATAGCCATAAAATAATTGTGTATGCACTGCTGTAAAACACTCTTAAATTCAAGCTTCTTTACAACTCTCTTTTGCCTTAATGTACATAAAACACAAACCATTTAAGCTTCTTTTAAAAGGCTACTTTCTATTAATTAATGTTACATTTTCTTAATGTTACATTTGTATTTATGCAGGTTTTGTTTGTGGTTTTTGTGTGTATGGCTGTAGCAGGTATTTTTCGACAAAGCAGACTAACAATTAGGAGGACCAATAAGTCTTCTTTAATCTATGTAGAAAACAGATTTAAGTTACTCCTTTTAAACTCTGCAAATCTAATTGTAAATCCTGTTCTACTTGCTCATATCTACAAATCTGACACTTAAAAAACACATCTGCACTCATACCTTTGGTGAAATAAAGGAGGGTAATTTAAAGATTGTTGTAGGATTTCTTATATCTGCTCCATAAATCACTTTACCATATAAGGTTGAAGCGGAGTTCTCACCCTCAGGTTGCTGAAATTGAAGGATATCTGGAATATATATTAAACTCATGACATATAGGCTGAAGTCTTATTTCAAATTGAGATTTTGTTGAATTTTGATGTGTATATTAGAAAAAATACATCCCATAAAGGTTTGAATCAAGGAAGTATTTCCACTGAAGTCAAGGAATACAGACTGCATGTGTCAGAAAGTCATTTTCACCTAAAACACAAATTAAACCTTGTAGAGTTTCAGTTGCTAATTTTACAAACTTTTCAGTTCCTTGTTTCTTACTAAAAGCGAAAAGTGTGTGTGTGTTTGCAGTCTGAAGACAAGCTGGAAGTGACAGGCATTTTGTGACAAACCCGTATCAATAATTTTTCATCCAGAACGTAAAAAGCAATTAAATTATGATGACTTTCTCATGGTTAACTGTGATAAATCTTCAAAACTCTCTAGTTTTTCTGAATGATTTTCCAAATGAGTTTTCTTTTCAGATTTTATTACTAAGAAATTAGAAAGACTTACTCTTTCAAGGCATTACTTTTTTCTTAGTTGAACAAAGGCAGTGGGGTTTTGTTTTCCATCTGCTTGTTGATCATCTCCTGCTCTTACAGATTTAGGAAGAACCTTTTCTTCTTTGCTAATGAAAATCAGGATGCTCACTTAGCTTTCGTAATTCAAATGATCCAGGTCTGGAGATTCTTGCCTGTAAGTGGGAATGTTGTTACTTGAGACTATATTAATCATCAGGAGCTGCCACCTCCATGGATTAAGAGAAAGGGTATTTTAAACCAGGTTTGGACAGGTGCAGGCTGCTGGGGGCTAATGTGGTGTGAGTGATACGGTGTAGTCGGTGTGGGGAGTGTGGAGAGCGGTGCGTGTGGTCAGTGCTCTGCAGGTGGGAGTTGTTGGTTTGTGTTTTGGTATTGCTTCTTGAAGACTTTCATAGTAAACATTTGTAGGACAACTTAAAGGTCGTTGACTAGCATTTAAATTACACTGTAGCTGTTTTCAGCATATTCTGATACAGTGTGAAGCATAAAATGAGAACAATTGATCGTATTTTATAGCATGAATACTCTCCAAAAGAGGTCAGTGTTGTTGAGAGGGGAGTTTGTCTTCTGCTGAGCCTCGTTTGCTTTCTGTGGTGAATTTACAGTAACATTTATGGACACAAAACACAGAAGGAGAAGGCATGTTTTTAGAGTCATTACAATGGTTGTTACTCCTCTTCCCCTCAGATCTCATTAAGGCTTTTGTACTCAGGGTGACTGGTCCCTTTGCGGCAGCCCGGAGCTTTCCCACCCTCCCTCAGAAAGTCTGGGCACCCTTGAGTTCACATCCTTGCAGCTGGTGGTTTTGTTTGGGAGATCTGTGAAGAGTATGATCAGATTGTAATTTTATGAATTTGGGAATTTGTTTATGATTGTGTCAGGGATCTGAGATTCTGAGTTTTGCTTCTTTTTTCTGAACTGTGTACTGGAGTTTTCTTTTTGTTGCAGATACTGTAAAGGCCTTTTGTCTACAATAACTTTTATTTTGATTACTGAACTACTAAGGCATTGGTAGCATGCATGTGAAAGCAGTTCATATTTCTAAAGTTACTTAAATAACTCCAGTATTTAAAAATTGCTCTTGATTTTGGTGTTGCATAATAGTTTCTGTTGCTTTTGCTGCTACTTGCAATGAAAATACTGAATTTGATGCTCTACAAGAAATACCAGTTCACTTTCTTCTATCTCTGCCCACCCAGTTTCTATATCAATATATCACCTTGCATGTCTTGGAAATAAGTAATTTTAGAGTCGTATTTGTAATCATAAATTCCTTCCTGGCCATTTCTCCCAGGGAGTGTTTGTGTCCTATAGGGGATTTTTTGTACGCAGTATCTTGCATGGATAAGCTTTGTTTCTACTACTTTTGATATGGCATCTTTTTTTATTTTTTTTTGACTGGATATTGTTCTGTCTGGGATTAGACAATTTAAATAGGCATGTATTCAATCAGTGTGTTAAACAAAAGGGATAGTGATTGTTGCTGGTGTCTGGGTATTGTTTCATAAGAGGAATTTCATACCAATAGTGTAATCAATTAATATTCTCTCTTTCAGGTTTAACGGATGAAAAAGTGAAGGCCTATCTTTCTCTTCACCCCCAGGTACTGGATGAGTTTGTATCGGAAAGTGTAAGTGCAGAAACTGTGGAAAAATGGCTAAAAAGGAAAAATAACAGACAGGAAGGTAAGTCCTTTTTATTTGTGATTAATATTAAGCTTTGAACTGCCCAGTTCTTATTTTTACATTTTAAAAGGAAACCTAGTTTTGGCAAAACTTGACTGTTACAATTTTTGTGTCTAGGTTCCACCATTTTTTGAAAGGCAGAAGAGGGTAAAAATTTTTTAAAATATTTTCAGCCTTTTGGCATTACTATTTTGGAATATACTGGTATTCGTTTTGGAGGTTTGGTTTACCCATTTTGAGTTGTAAATACTCTTCCACCAACCTGTAATATCTGTTACATTAGTGTATGTTTGGAGAACATAATTTGCTCTTCTTGGATCTAAACTTGGTAAGTTTTGAATTAAGATTCTGCAGTATGTGCAGGGTGTAAGCCTCAGTAAAATACTGGATACCACCATCTCAAAAGTTCCAACTTGCAGCATGTATTAAGTGAATTTTAGATATGAACATTGGCACAGAGATTGTAAAGCTGTGTGTTGAATTCTGGAGATATTTCTGTGGGGTCGCTTTAGGTATAATCCCCCAATTAACTAGACACAGAAACCTGTTCTTTATGAGTCAGCCTGGGTTGGCAATGATTGTAAATCTTGTAATGATCTTAACTTTTGTGACATTGTGTAAAAACATAAGATTCCTGCAATTCTAACAATGATTTGCAATGTGCTAGGTAATACGCAAAAGAGGATGTTACCAAGAAAGTGAGGAAAGAAACACTGATTTTTTTAGTCTGTGTGTCCATTGCTCTGTGGCTGACTTCTAAGGTGCTTGGGGTTTAAGTTCTGGTAATAATTCCCATTTTAAATAGAAGGGCTATTGCTACTTCCGATAAGATAACTTAGGGGTTTCTGCAGAATTAGAGAAAAAGAAAATAGCAGGCAAGGGAGAGAAAAGGCTATATAGAGCCAGAATTTTGGTGTCGATGACTATATATTTGATACTAAGATAGTAGTACATTTTTCTTGGTATATAGAGGTTACCTAATGAGAAGAGTAAAAGTATATAGCAATAGACCACCTGTTTACTACTTCCTTTGTGGTTTGCAAACTGCAGCACTGCAGGATGGCTACCATTACAATCTGCAAATGCAGTCAGAAGAACAGTGTCATGAATCAAGTGAGTTAAGTCATGACAATGCTTTCTGTAGATGCAAGAGAAAAAATACTTTGATGTTACTAGAAACCAATACTACTGATTTTTAAGAGCTATGGTCCTGTGAAAATGATAATTTTTTTAAGATACTTGAAATCACAATAAGAGATCATTGCTTCTTTGAAACATGGTTTATAGTCTGGGTCAAGGATCTTGATGCTAAAACTGAATGAAAGCTTTGCATAGCTTCAAGAATGTTATGTTCCAAGGTGAATTTATTACCAGTTGCTCAAAGTTTCACTTTTTTGGGGGGATGATCTAAAAATGCATTTTGATGAAAACGGTCATAAAATTTTTTGGGACAACTACAAAAGCAAAGGAACTGCTGACCATTGTCTTAATGAAGTTTTAATGTGAATAGCTGCAGCGGTGTGATTTGTCCATTGTTTTCTTAAACTTTAAAACTTCTGTTTTGTGGCTAACTCTCCCCAAACTGTTGAATGAAGTGTCAAGCAATAGTTATGCTATCATTATCATTCAGCTTTGTATCTGTTCTCATTAAGCGGGTCTTTCTGCCTTCCCTAAGCTACCTCTTAGTGTAATAAATATGACCACCTTACAGATTACTGTCAGCAAGGAAGCTACGCAGATGTGGCTTTCCTAGTGTTGGATTTTTAGATGAAAATAAGCAGAACCAGATCTAAAACTACATTTGACTTACTGAGTCAAAATGAATAATCTGAATGCATTTTGTTTATAGAATGACACAGATGCTGATTAGCCTTATTTGTGATTTTCTTCTAGAGAGATAAAGGCTATTGCCATATAAAATGTCTCTGATAACAAAACATCTTAATTTGTCAGTATGCAACATTTTTAGGAAAGAAACTTGCTAGATGATTTATGCAGTTCACGTTATGTATGTACAAATCCTACTGTGTGAGTAATGATAGGAGTGAGAAATGAAGGGAAGATGGGACGGATTCTTTTGGTGTCAGCATGGATCTGCAGTGGCTTAAAGTGACTATGTAGCCTAGGCCACTTAACATCGATAGGGGTGTAGTTTTCCCTCTATCCCTCTTGCTTTAGTGTAGCCTGCTTTACAAATATTCACATCATGTAATGTGATATAGACAGAAAAATAAGCTTTGTTTCTATTAGAAAGTTGCCAGGCAGGCAAAATGCTGTTTTGAGATCTCTGGCTTAGTGTTTGTGGTCTTATACGTTGATGACGCAGAACAGTCATTAACCTATGTGGAGAAATTGTGTCCTTCCTGATTTACAGGCGTCCAGCTGCGTGGACTCCTTAGCCAGAAGTCAGTGGGCCTGTGGCCAGAGCAGTTTATCTGAATTTCTTCAGCATGAACATAAGCTGAAATGTCTCATTTGGACTTAAATAAACCAAAATTTGTCTGTGACTGAGATTCACCGAATTAGTCATTGAATTAGATGGATTTATTTTTTTTTAAACCCAAAGTATTACAAAGGGAGGCAATCAGTAAATACTGCTGTGTTTGAAGTGTAACTATATCCCGAAACAGCATGAGTTGTGTCATCAGTGTGTACCAGATAAATCTTGTATCTTTTACAATAAATGTTAGATTGAAAGTTGCTCATGACAGGTTGATGGTGATCTACCTGGGATTATAAGATGTTATTTTTTTAATTTTATTTTTTTTTTTAGTATATTGGAGAAAACCTGCAAAGGTAGCACTGCAAAGGAATGCTGCTTGTACTGATATTTAGGTATTCACTGCTGCTTTTTTAACCCTGACTATTATCTATCAATAAAATATATGTTCAAAACACAGCCAGGCCTCGTATTGTTGCACACTGCATTTCCAAGCAACTCTCTTTGTAATAAACTGGCACTTGAGTTTTACATTTTTCTTATCCAGATCATGTCTGAATGAAATTGGAGCACAAACTGGACTGCTTCTTGTGCAAAGTATTTTTGATTGTTTTTTGCAAGCGAAATTTAACCACGTAACAGGGGTGTCTTGATTAAAGAAACTGATTAGATATTTCAGGATTCATTTTAACTCCAAAGTTGTTTATGTATTAACTATGGAAGAAACTTGTTTATAGATTAAGGCTATTACTTGTAGTCTGAGGTCTAATCTGTACTTCATGCATTATGGCCTCATGGGATCTTTTAGGAAGTTTATAGATCAGAAAAACATCTGCATGTGGACACAGTAACAAGTGCCGTTGTTCGTATATCTAATCTTACTTGAGGTGCTGGTGTAATATCAATAGGATACATGATCTTGCTTTAAAGATTAATGAAAGGTACTTCTTGACAGAAGATGTTTTCAATGGACTTTAAGAATTAATCTGCCAGAAGAAAATCTTTCCTTTTCCAGATGCCTAGATATAATACACGGAATGCACAAGACTTCTTCCATTTATCCTTTTGAATATCATTCAAGCAAAGATAACAGATGATTGTAGCAAGAGCCATAAGATTATGGAAGCTTTAGGCTCTGCTGGTTAGATCCTCATCTCCCAACAAATTTCTCAGAAAAATATTTAGGAAAGTGAACTTAATTATATTACTCAAAGCTTTGCCACCACAACGATAAGAAGAGGCTAAGCACATTGATTATAAGCTAAGTGTATATCTTTTACATTGCTGATAATTGAATTTCACAGGTGTCTGTCCTGATTTTTGATGACATTTTTGTATGCTGCTTATATCACCTCTTGCTCTGTGGGAGCAAAGTTATGACTTCCCTAAGGGGATGGCCCTCATAGTTTTAGACAGTGGGGATCAGGCACAGAAGAAAAAGTCATACTGATACCTGTGTGATGCAGCTGAAGGACCACAGCTTCAGTCCTGTCTTCCTCTTTCTCAGCAAATGTGCAAAGAGTATTGAACATCTATGGACAAATCACAGCATTTAGGATTGGTTTCTTGGATGTTGTTATACAAGGGGAGGATATTCCAAATTTGTTGGGTTTGTGATCAAATTAAGTATTTCCTTGGCAGGTGTAGCTAAGGTTTCAAAACAATTGTAGTGAGTAGCAGTTAGGATTCAGATGTTCTTGATTTTATATTAAAAAAAAATATAAAAAAACCTTTTGGTTTTGAAAGGCCTATGTGTATTTTTTTTTTAGCCAAAGATTTAGTTGTTTTGAACAACTGAATGTATAATTCTCATGATTTTGGTTGAGAAGAGAGAGGAAAAACTCAATTTGAAGGAAAATTATTGCCCTTCTTCCAAATTAGTAGTTCAGCTATAGCTAGCAACATTATTTTTGTCAAATATGTGTGAAATAGTGTAAAGAAATGATTTTTAAGTCACGTGCGAAGACAATTGTGAATATTTGCTTACAGTGGTGGGAGAATCTACTAAACTCTTTTGACCCAGCCCAATCTATGTTATTCTGACCAAACTTGATGAGGGATTGTAGCCAACAGATTTTCTACTGAAGACATTGTAAATATCAGCTGAATATAAACCATGAAATTTAATTAATGATCATATTTATTAATAAGTTCATCACTCTTAATTTTCAAATATTGGTAAGCCCTGCAATTTATATGACCATAGTAAAGTATTTCCACTGTACAGGGAGAATGGATTACATTTGTTTGCTTGTCTTTGTGCTATATCACTTAATTTTACATTTCTAGTCTTTTAGATTAGTGTATTCTAAGAAAAACATAGTGATGTCCAGTATTGCTTCTCTTGGTAGGGCATTCAACTTTGATGTAGACATGGTTCCCCTTATAATTTAACAGGGTTTCTAAAATTACTGCATTGCACAGGAATCTGTGTCCCCAAATCGGTCTCATTCTCAGATACTCCCAAAGCATGGCAGGGTTCTCCTCGAGCCTAAATGAAGACATCCCACATCATTGTATCTTGCAGCTCTATTGGGAAGAGTCTGATTGTGGAAGACAAAAATCCACCCCCCCTGCCTTGCTGTGTTTTGTTCAGCGGCCTCCATGGAGTTTTGTCCTACCGGTTCTGGACCATTCTTTCTGATCCATGCATTTGTTTTCTTGGCCACTTCTGCCTCTTTCTACTGGAGAGCCTGGTTCATCAAAGTGCATGATTATATGCTTAATTATTGCTGAATCTGGACACATTAACAATGTTAACAAATACATTATTTTCTTTCAGCAATACTTGCCAAAACCACGTAAAGCTATGTATAGTGGGAACTTAAGATGCTTTGCATCTTAAATGATGCAAATGCTGTTATCAAGTAATTCCTAAATAGAATTTTGTGTGGTTTTTTTAAACAGAAAATTGTATTTTCAAAAAAAAGTACACTCACTGCACAGTATGACACTGCTAATACACAGTCGTATGTTACTCTCTGGTAAGTGCAGTGGACTTGCTGCATTTACAGCAAGTCAGAATGTCATAACTGACCTGTTTAAAAAACCCAAAAGGTAAGAAATTAGAAAATTAATTGCTTAATATAGTGTTAGTATGATATTACTGTAAAGTTTATACAGAATGTATAGTGCTCAAGAGATCATTGCCTAATTTTTCTTGGGCTTTGAGAAACAATAGGTTTGATTATCTTAGGGTATGTCCAAGGTATTGCCATCCTAATACTAATATTTCCATTTACGGACTTCATAATGTAATACTGTTCTGTAACCTGCTGTACATTCAAGCAAGAAGAGAATGTGTTATGTAATGTGACCAAAATATTGCTGTTTTAGAAACCCTAGCTTTTAGCATTTGCTGATATTTCCTTACATGACTTCTTTAAACAGAAATATTAAATTTATATACATTCTTTTATGGACTGTTGATTTTTTCCTGTTATGCTTCCCTGTATCCATCAATTTACTGACAGAGCTATTTGATAGATACGCTGTTGCTAGTTTGCTGCAAATGATTAAATGAGTGTATTTCGTTATTTCAGTTAAAGGATGTTTGTGAACATTCGAAGTACTTCTTTTTTATTTATCATTATGCAATAAATCAGAGTGTATTCACTGCTACTTTCATGTAATTACTGTAAGCAGTCTGGCTGACAGCAGTATAAAATGTAATTCTTTGCTAGTCATTTAAATGCATGATTTTCTCATGGTGTGTCTCCTTCTTGTGGTGTTTCTTGTGAAACAAACATGACAACTTCGTGTGGTTTCAGAATTTAGATTAAACCCCGATTCTGTCCTTTTTTTAACTCAGTCATTTGGCTTTTCACCCTTTGGCCCTTCCTTTCTACTACATGCCTTAGAAGTGGGCAAAGATGCCAATCAGATTTGGTGCACTGGATGGCTTTAAGTTTGGCAGAGGACTGGAAGCAGTCATCTCTGGATACGTTCATTCTAATGATTTTGAAAATCACTGTAGCTTCCCTTTTGGTAAGGGACTGAGTAGACTTCCAGAGGAAAGACGTGTGTAAAATCCCTCACCCACATGTTCCTTTGGATCTTCCCTGCATGTTTATATACATACTTTAGCAATACCGTTGATAGCTTTCAGTGAGCTAATTGAGCATAGAAAGAAGAGAGTTCTGTGCAGGTTAGTTAAACATGTTTCTTACTTTGTAGTCTCCAATGAGCTGAAAGTTTTTTGACTGAAATGGTTCTGGTACCTGAGCTAGTTTGTTTAAGCCTGATACCTTTCTGTGTTCTTTAGACAAAGAAGTAATTTTTCAGTCCTTTTCTGTACTAGGGAAGGGATAGGAGGAATAGGATCTGTGGCAACAGACTTCATCATACCCAGACTTTGAGATTACGTACAGAGAGAATTTATTTACTAGTGCTTCAAGACTAATATTAAATCAAAAATTGTGCTAAGCTGCATCATTAAAATGTAAGAAATGGTTCTGTGATCCAAAATAGTTTGAAAATTGTATTTTTTTCTGGTGTTGCACTTCAAGATACTAAGATATTAGCATTACGTGCTTTCAAGTTTGTTGCAGTCCTGTTAGAGAGGAAGTAGTGAGTTTTGGAGAGACGATGTGTGGCTCTATTTGGGGAGCAAGTAACTACTTAGGTATTTATTGTTAAGCAATGCTGAATAACACATTTCTACAATAAATCATAGTTATTCCTTTATTTGCTATTTTATATAGGTAATTAATTTCTGCTTTTTAAATTATGCTGTGTAGAGGAATGTGATTTGCACTTTGGCTAAGGTTGTTAAATAAATGAAAGGATGGCTAACACGCATTTCCATAAGCAGGGATAGACTATAAGAAAAGATGAATGCAAGCATGAAGAGTGTATTTATACTAAATATATGTAAGCCTGCTGCCAAAATTAAAAAGAAAAAAAAAATGGAGCCTTTGTGTGGTAGGTTGGTTTTTGAAAACCGTGCAGTTCCACACTAATCAGAAATTACCATTCTGTAGAGTAGTAGTTGTAGCATAGTAGATGAAGGATACGCAGAAGCTGGGGAGTATCACTGTTGTGATACTCCACAGCTTGCTGCCATTCTGACATCTCCCCACCCTAGGCAAGAGGAACTGATATGGCAGCATGTTAATGACCTCTGTGATTTATAATTAGGCTGTCTTAATATTTCATCGATGCTGCAGACATGCTGTTTCATTCTGATGCAGCCCTGCTGTGCTTATGGCTGTGATACCCAAGCAGGCAACAACTACTTGCCGAAAAGCAAGTGGGAATGATTTGGGTAATGCGGGACTTGCACCATTAGCGCCATACTAGTAGGTCTTAAATGCTTCCTATTACCAAACCCCACTACTTATATGTTTTGATGCCTTTCTTGGAGTTTTTGTCTTGAAATAAGACAGAAAGGATGAATCCTCTGGTTCCATTCCCCCCAGTACAAGTGGCATAATTGTTCGCCTTGTTCTTACCCTTTCCTCAGTGTCTGCTAATGGCCAGCGGGAAACAAGATGTTGGGCTAGGTTCTCTTGTTGTTCTGAACAATGTACTGTGATGCTGATGACAGCTGCTACTTTTCTGGCACAATATCCAGACTGATGGAAGTTGTCTTTATTGTGAATTTCTTTCTTGAAAAAGTTGCAGTAACGTCTGGGGGCTTGACTGCATAGACCCTGTTCCTCCGTGTATTTGGTTATAGTCCTTACTTCCACAGAGATAAAACTGATTAGCAGAGTGTATGGAGTAGTTTACAGGTTGCCATTTTTCATGTATCTGGAAAGTTTATGTTAGTGTATCAGTGTTTCGGAAGCAGATAGATGAAGCGATGGCACTTCCCAGAGCTGGGGAATGCTGGTTTTGTACAGATGATGAAAATGGCATGCATCCATCACAGGTACAGAATAATTTTGGAGCTGATTTCTGGAGAGACAGTTGTATTGTGCCATTGCTTTTAAAAATTGTTTTATCACTGAGTCATTTCCTGAAACAGTCAGTATAATTGTCCAAGGTGAAATTGTTCTTTCCTGTGCGTCCAGTTCATTGATGTTTTTATTGCTTTCCCTGCGTTAATCAGAAGACAATCAGCTTAGAAGTAGATTTGTTTGGGCTGTGAAATTATTGAGGAGAAGTTACTGAAAAAGTTTGACCAGCTGAACTGTCAGGCTGTTTCATTGGGCAGAAAAGAAGACTAGGTGAAAGGATATACAGGTTAGATAGATCAGGAATTGTTCTTAGGTGCTGATAGTGCAGAAATGTTGAGCAATGGCCTCTCGGTAGATAATACTGAGGTCTTGAGTGGTGATGATGTTCTTAGTTCAGCGTATGTCTTGATGTTGAAGCAGTTACTGATTTTATTCTTTGTTATTTGAATGGCTATCACTAGCAAACTCCAAATAACTGCAAAAATAAGCCTGGTACATTAGTTGAATACGCTTCTGGATTGTTTTCTTCTAATTTGCTGAAGTATGTGAGAGTTTATTGGCTGAACATTTTTTTTGAGTAGGTCAGGTGAAGGAGGTGATTTTTCTGTTTTTCTGGAGGTCTCCTGCATATTTAGAATAGTTTGGATGGCCAGAGATTTGCAAAGGGTAACTCTATAATGATGAGATGTTTGGCCTTAGGAAGTGAACGTCACTGCTTTGTCTGAGTTCCCTCTTGAACGAATTATGTTAATCACATTATATCTACAGCAATTATTTTCAACATGTACTTAAAGTGATGTTTGTTGTGTTTGTTAGGGTTGGATTAAGAGTTTTTAAGTAGGTTTTTTTTCTGTGTACTGAAAAATACTGCTTTTCCTTATTTATGTCTTCCTTCATTGAATCATTTTTTTGCCCTTATGTGCCAGCTATATTAGAAAGTAAACAGACTGTGATTTTTGTCTTTTTCCAATCTTTCTAGCAAACTGGGGGAAGGAGCTCCTTTTAGCATGTCACTGAGAAACAGGTTTCCCAGTTTTCTTACTGTTTCTCATAAGTTTACATTTTGAACCTTTCCAGATTATCAATGTCTTCTGTAAAGTGTGAGCAGTTTAAAAGGGATAGTATTGCAATAACGTGTTCATTAGTATTGTATGCAATACAAAACCATTTCCTGCCATGCAATACAGTACTCCTTAATGTTGTCTGGCCCTGCTGCTCTTTGTTTTCAGATTGTTTCCCTCCTGTACATGGGATCTTTGCTTTTAGATTAAAAAGCAAGCATGCGAAAGAAAAAAAAAAAAAAAAAAATCTCACTGATTGATGGAGAAGCTCCATTCTGATCACATGTGGAGACTATGTACTACCTGTACCCATGTAGCCAACATTTTTCAATAATGATTATTTATGGCAATGTAAGCTAACCTGTTTTACCTGCATTAAAATGGAGCAGGAACATTCCCATGGTCTGTAAGCTGAGAAAGCAATAAATAAGAACAAGGGAATAGTCATTAACGTTTATGAGTGTACAGCTTTATAATCCAAGAATAACAGTATTAACTTGGGAAATGTTGGCTAGACAAGGCCTGTAATCAAACATTGACCAAGAAGGATAAAAAGACAAAATGTAAAATAACTCTGTGTTAGCATTGCTTGGTCTGTCCATTAAATGAGATTTGCATCTTTGGTGAAAACACAGTATGTGATCATGCAATTAATAGTCTGTTGCAGTACATCTGCACAAAGAAAGGATGAGTAACTTGTTTATTCATGGTTGTTCTGTATGCCAGTAGTCAAAACTCAATTCAGCAAAGTTCTTGATACCTTGTCCATACATAATATGTGTAAAAACTCTGCCAGCTTTTTTAGCTCCCAGGAACTACAGGAAGCCCTGAGGATGAGTGAAAATTCATCTTTTACTGTGGAGATGCCTAGTTGGATATAAATGATAATGCTATACTCTGTAAATGGATGATTCTGTGTTTCCATGGGTGGAAACGAATAATGGTGTTTGCCTTAACCTCATATTGGAGATTTTCAGCAGAAAGTTTACTTCTGAAACTGCTCTGTTGTCTTAAGACTTTGAATTCAGATTGTAAAGACAGAAAAGTAAAGCACTAGTAATGAAGACTATAAATTCTGAGTGTGCCAGCCTATATTGATTTAGCAAATGATGATGGTAATTCACTTACTTCATCTAATCATAGATACTTTGAAGGATAGAGTTTTAGACCAGTCATCCTGTGCTTGTCTGTCAGATTTAGTGAAGCTGATTTAAAGACTGGGCTTTTCATGGTGAGGCACAGGTACTCTCTTTATTTGTCCTAGTCGTCATTGGTAGGTCAAGTGCTTTGAAAGAGGTAGCTTTGTCCAAAAATGACTTCTTCATACTATGCACAGTGAAATAAATCCTGGCAATTAATTTTCAATGAGACTATAATAAAGTCTTTTGTTTGTTTTGTATCTTTTATGAATACATGTTAAATAACGTTTCCATTTCATTCAGCAAGAGGAAGGCCTAATCATGACTTCATTCCCTATACTGCTATACATTTGTTAACTTATTGCTTCAGGTGACAATACTTGTTTAAGTGTGGTATAGGATGGAGATGTGTATTGCACATAAATGACCCCTGCTACCTCTGTTTAGCTGCCATAGACTTTTGTTGAAGAAAGACTTATGTCATAAATATTACTCAGGTACTTTGGAAGATATTATGTGGATGGAAGTTATTCGATTAAAAGTGTGTACTCAAGTTTCAGATGAAAAAAACCCCCACAAACCTTTGATATGAGTGACAGTCAAAGATACAGGTATTAAAGAAAAAACTCCTATAGATTACTAAGTTGCTAAAACTAAAAAGTTTCAGGCATACTGAAAATTATACCCACATGTATAGAGACTTAAAAGATTTTCATAAAACTGAGTAATTGAAAAATAAAGTAGCAGATAAAAATCAATTCTGATTGCTCTTTGCCTCTGAGGGCAAAGTTGTATGGCAGAATTCACATCTACAAGGCTAAACTACTTTTCCCTTTGCTTTGCTTTGTTTTGCTTCCAAACTGCCTTCTGGAATGGTGCTATGCAGGTGCTAGTCTTCTCAATTGAGCCCAGATGTTTTGGGGAAGTGCAAATTGGCAAGGTCTAAGCCATGATGTGGGTACAAACAATGAATCAAGTACTGATGATGTTCAACCCAGTCCTCAGCCTTATACCCTCTGTTTATTTTAGGCCTAGCCTGAATTAGCTAATGCAGCTCAAGGAGAGGTACTGGGAATATACTGGAAAGATCAGCCATTAGAGTTTAGCAACAAATATATCAGGCGAATGCAACCAAACAGGAAACATCATTAAGTCATTGGGGAAATTTGTGATTAATTTGAAGTTCAGATGCTCTATAGAGGTCATCTTCTCAAGATACGTAGAAGAACAAAGATGACCAGGTGTGTAGAAGTCTATAATCTGTATTGGAAGCTTTTTTTTTTTATTTAAACTTGATCTTTTTGTTGATCCAATGTGCAACAAGCTAACAGTTCTATCAGCACACCCAAGGGGGGCAATGAAATGTGAGGATTGTAGGAACCACTTAACCTTACTTTGCCAACGGAGAGTGTACTTGGATAACAGCACACTGAGTTTAATTATGTTTAATTATTTTAATCATTTAGACAATTTGAGTGAAACCAGTGAGTATCGATTATGGAACAGGAGGAGACTGTAGATTGTAATCTTCTCTGGGATGGAGAGGCATGGATTGATTTATTTATTTATTTTGCCCATGTGACACTTAAAGCTCAGATGTAAGGACGTTTTGGGGGAAATTAAATAGGTTATAAAACCGGGTCAACTGCTGTTGGCTCAACACAGGTATAAATTGCATTTGAAAGACTTGTCTTCTTTGAGCATCAGGACTGGAAAGGTAACAAACAATTATTTGTTTTAAGAATAATCTTTTCTCAACAATAACATTGAGTTTCTGTTTGTCATAAATTCTGTGAAGACATTTAGGTCTATTGAACTAAACAGATGACGTTTGAGGATGCTTGTTTAGTGTCCGTAGATCTCATGCTCTTTTGTTAGGGAGCTTGTGGTGAAGGGAGGTTTGCAATGTCTGAATTTTTTGCACTGACTAGCACATCTAGTTCGATTCATCTACAAAAAGACCTCCTGCTCCTGATAACACTCTCTTTATAAAGCCTACATTGCTTGTTGTCTTTGCACTGTTAGGACTTTTATGATGCTGCTACCAAACAGAGCAAAAGACCTGAACTGTAGCAGAATTTTTATAATTATGACTGTCATGAAGACAGTTGACAGATTTGCTTTTTTCATGACAGAAGAACTGAAGGGCACCCTGTGAAATGAATTGGCTGCAGATTTGAAACAACAGGACGTCCCTTTTCAGGCAACCCATGCCTAAATTGTGAACTCATTAGCATAAGATATTTTAGATGTTAAAAATGTAAATGGGTTCAAAAAGTGATTAGACACATTCCAAGGAAGAAATACTTCATCAAGAGCTGTTACATACTATGATCCTGATGCAGTCTCCAGCTGAGAAAATTCATAAGCATCTGATTGCTCTGAGGACATACTGTATACTCTGTGCATCTATAGTCTGTGCTTTCTCTCCTTTTCATATAGCATAATTTCTTCATAATTTTTCCATAATGACTAGCCATTGTCATAGACAATGAACTCCAGTAGATGGACTTTCAGTTTACATTATTCTTTATGATTACACTTCTGCTGCCTCTCTAGGACTTATATACACTCCATTGTGAGTACTGTTGTCTTGATAATACATTTGAATATACTGGAAAAAAATGTGTTTTTATATTTTAACACATTGTTTATGGATCTTTTTAGATAAGCTACAAGAGGTCTTTTCACTTGTAACACTAAGGCATCTTTTAAACACTTTTGAGATAGCACCTTATCCAGACTCATGTTGCTTTGCTGCAGTACTCAGCTAAATTATTTTATTCTCTCTTTCTACCTGCATTATGCAGAGATACTCATAAGTGATGATTGTGAGTCGTCTTTGGCTTGCAGAAAAAGAGAAGTGTTACCTTTATCGAGTTGAAATTTCTGAGTAACACTGAGCAATAGAATGACTTTCTTGTGTTTTCTAATGCACAGGTAGAATGTTTTGTGTGCTAGTTTGGTTGTTCAGCTACCAGAAGGGAGCTCTTTTCAGAGGTGCTCGGTCGTCACCCCAAAGCCCTGCAGTTTCATTTCATTTGTCATTAAATAAGTATGGGGAGTGAAAAGGAAAGAGATGATTGCATTGATGAGGAATAAGGGTTAGGAAGTTAATAAGACACAATGCAATAATAGATGTGGGAGGAGGAATGTTTGTGAGTTTTTGAAGGATTTATAGTAATTGGGTGCAGCAGTGGCATTGTGATGGGTGGGGAAGTGACAGCAGACTTGTTACAATTATACTAATTCAATTTAAGCGGGTTCACTGTGAACACTCAGAAATATCTTCATGCAGTGCATCAAGTGTTTGTATAACAATAGAGAGATGTTTATTCCTGGGGTCTTGCTGGGCAGTGATTGTAGATTTACTATAGAACACTTGTGGGGGTGGTCTACAAAACAACTTTTAAAGCTAGTAACTACACAGTGACCCATCTTTTTTGAATCAGAGTTGTCATGACCCACACAGTGAATGCTTGTTTAGGACAGGAGAAGGTTATTTCAACTGAAGTTTTTAAATTACTAGAATATGCTCTTTTTGCATTGTGTAACCTAGCAAGCCATGTCATTGTGACACCTGCTCGCTGACCATCATGTATATATTTCATGGTATATCGTATAAATGATTTAGAAATAATTTGAATTTTCCCCCTTCTGTGTTACTTTTCTTAAGCAAAATTTTAGTTCTACAAATGATAGTGTGTTTTTACAGGCATGCACTATTACCAGATTGCCTTTTCCAACTGTTTTCTGGCCAAAAACATTTGTTATCCTCCGCTTTGCCAATAAGCTTGTGTTCCTCAAAAGGCTTTGCTTATGAGTAGTCATCAGTGACAGTAAATCTCTGATACATTTGAATGTTTGGGGTACATGCTGTAGCAGCCAACTGTATACGCCAAGTACAGTGAAAATGGCATCATATAATACAGGAAAAGTGTATTACAAGCCATTTTTCAAGTGCTGTTTTTTTCCATCACAAACTCTTGGTTGCACTGATTAATAACAATTATCAAATTATGAATCAACATGGTTTGAGCAGGTCTGGCAAAACAATTTAGGCTCTTCAAAATGTTTGGTGTTTCCATTCACAATAGGTGGCACGGAGCGGTATTGGAGAGTCACAGAAACATCGGAAATTCTCAGAAATTTGTCTGACATGGTCCAGTCCAGCATCTTTTATTGATCATTTTCAGAGCTGAATACTGATGAGTAGACCACTGGCCTGTGATGGCAGTTTTGTATTTCATAAATAAGTTTTTATGATATGAGAATAGATAAACTAAAATTTTGGAATACATACTACAACTGAATGTTTGCTTACAGAGAGACTGATTTAAGCATTGCCATGATTGGCCGTTCGATATAGGGACATAAATAAAATGCTTGTAAACGCACTTGGAAGCAACTCACCCAACCTATGCTTTTTTTCTGGATGGTGTAGGTTATTTGAACTTTTTCTTTGCAGTGTTATAGTGGAGATGACCTTCCTCTTTTTTTTTTTTTTTTTTCTTAAGTAGGAACCGTGAAAGAAGCAAAGCCATGTACACAGAATCCTCAGGAATAAATGTTAGAAGTCCAACTTTTTTCTTCTTTGTTTTTCTTCTTGTAAATCTGTAGTTAAAAGGGGAGAAGGTATTTGATTTAGCTTTTCTTCATTCTTGATAAATGTGTGCAAGATCTTGGATAAATGTATCTTGGTTCTTGAGTCGTTATACTTGTTTTTCTGTACTTTTGTGATGCATCATGAAATACACACTAACAGCTTATTACAAATAATACAGTATTCTCCCTGGAAGTTTCTCAACTCCAGAATTTCTTAGCTGAGTTTTTGAGGAGCTCTCTCTTCTACAGACTGTTAAGACACTATTGACTGTTTCAGAGTGATAGCCTCTACATAGATCTTCTCCTCAGGCATTGAGGCATCAACAACTGCTTAGGTCAGCATCAGCTTATTTGTATTTTTACCTTATTTGCCTCTTGATAAATGGGCAGAATAAAGCCTGGTGTTCCTTAATTCCCTCTACATCCCTAGGCTTGCCATTTAAAAAAAAAAAAAAAAAATTAATATATTTGTATAGTTCTAAGATTATTGGGAGATATACAATTTTTAGTAGGTTTTCATTTCAAGGTCTTCCATTTCTCTTTGTATGTCACAGTCATGAAACAATTTCCTTTGGTTTCAAGATTCTTCCTCTTTTGATATGTCCAAATCCCTCAGACACGTCTGTCTGTCTTTCAGTGCTCTTTCTGAAGATGGATTTTCTTAAGGAGTGCAGAAATGGAGACACTTGTCTGAAGCCTTTTTTTGTATAGGAGTTAGATGAGATTTGTCTTAGAGCCAAGCAGTCAGGGGCTTTCTGACTGATAGCAAACTTCATTTAATAAAGCTTTGGTGAGTTCTGACTCTACTTTTACCTCTTAAAAAAATCGTAATAGGGGCTCCTGTCATTACTATTTTCATATCCTTCAGGCTTCATCTGTATTTCTCAAAAGGCTAAGGAAAACCATTGCTGTGGTGAGTAACAAGGACACACATTTCCATAAAAAGAATCAAATAAAGGGAAGGCAGGCATTTCTTCATTCTTACCAGGGCCCCATAAAACTGTGTGTTTCTCTTTTGGGATATTTGCATCAGATATATCTCTCTGGGTTTTGAAAATGTTTTTAGAATATGTCCATGATTCAAACCTGGTGGAGGAATCAGTGAAAACTGGCTTGGTAACTCCTGTGTTTCCTTGAGAAAACAGATTAGGAATCTAGAGAACAGTATTGAATATCTGTTCTGACCTTCCAGTAATCCTGTTATCATCTCAGTCTGACCTCTGCTTTGAAAATATCTCTGATTGGTTGCAAGTGAGGTCATATTTCATTAAATGTTTTTCATTTGACATCTTTAATCTTCACAAATATTCCCTTTAGTCATTGCAGAAAATATATGTTGAGTTCCAAGTACTGGCATCCATATAAACAAGGAAAAAAAATCACATAGCTACAGTTCATTTCATCAATTCTACTAGAAAAGTCTAGGTTTATGCAAAAGTACAATGTATTTTTTTTCAGAGAGAAGATATCTAGATTTTCTTATGTCCAGTTCAAATGCCGCAGGAGAATACATGCTGAACAACGATGCTTTTCTTTGAGTTGATGATACAAAGGTTGTCTTGTTTTGCTTCTAAAACACATCTAAAGGTGAAGTCTCTGTAACTTTGGCCAAAAAGATGTTTTATGTGAAGAATAGTTGTGTTAAAGAAGTTGTCAGTACCTAAGCATTTACTCCTGCCTTTCATGCCGAATTAGTATCTGAAGAACCCTCCTAGCTTGTTTATAAATCCTCACCTTATTGAGTCCTTGTACAAATTCAGAATCTTATAAATTTTCTACTACTAGGTTTAGCATTTACTAAAAAAATTACTGCTCTGAAGATTAGTGTTTCAAAGACATTGTGGCATAATACATGACAAACTGAGCTGCTCTGCCAGTAGGGAAGCTTAGAAAACATCTTACCTGCTTATTCCACTTATGCTTTTTGTAAGCATTCTTGGCTAAGTTCACAGTAAAGATAGGAATATGAAGCAGTTTTGTCTAGTGATTTCTTTAAGGATTCCCTTATGTACTGAAAGTGGAGCCCTTTGGGGTAGCATAGGAAAGATAAGAAATGGACAAAAGCAGGGGGAGTATATACATTTAGATTACAACAAGGAGGAGTGGCTTGTATAATGTATTGTTGATGGCAGACTGAGAGACTACTCCCTTTCAGCTCATTAACACCTCATATATTCCAACAAATATGGAATATTTATGGTTGTTTTTAATACCCTTGCTGATTTTCATTTCTAGCTATTAGTAGATTGATCAAGCAGGATGTGACAGAGCCTTGATTTCTTTGGGCTCAGAATATAAAAGTTGCAGTTCAACTAATAAGTACTATTTATATTAATATTAGCTGTTAACTTAAACAGACAACCTAGAGTTTCTAAAAGAATGCATGCAGTTATATACTTGTTTTAAAATTATGGGAGGTCCTTTTATATGTGAAATTAAAGGACACTATCACTAATGATATATGGGACGAGAAATAAGTCTAGTGACTGCTAATATTTTAGAACAGAACTGAAGCATTTAATCAGGATTTTTTGTGTGTTTTGATAATTAAAAAATGATGTTTAGTAGAAGAACACAGGATTCTGTCATTGAAATAATGCTTTTTGAGTATTTGTTGTGCTGTGTTTTCTTTGGATCAAATTATGTACAATATGGTTATGACTAGCATGGACCAGGTGATAGATTAAATTGAAAGATTATTCTTCTTAATCTTTAGACTCCAAACAATCTCCCAATATGTTGCCAACATGAATGTGTCTTTGGGGACAGAACCCAGTCTGCACCACATGGCTGACTGCCAAGTCTTTCCACTGGAAAGCCAGCTATTATTTTCTACTTTCTACTGCACAGTAGGGTGCATCCATCCCTTTACAACATTAAGCCATAGCTTTTTATTTTACGGTAATCTTTTGTATTAAATATTCACAGGAATAAATTTTCTCTAGCCATGTAGGTCATATTTCTCCCAAGCCAAAGCTGAAACATAATAGACTCATTTCATTCCTAAAGTGTCTTTGTAAAAATTTTAGTCTCTCGCCAGGATTTTTCTTGGAAATGGACACGTTTTTATCCTGTCACTGACATTGTAGGCATACCTTATGCAATTTCATTACCATGCTATGGTAAGCAAGCAAAAAAAAAAAAAAAAAAAAGGCAAATTAGGGAGTAGTTTTGCATTCCTTCACTATACCTGGAATTGTAATGGAAAAAGGCAGCAATAATGGTAATAATACAACGGAAATCAGTAATTGGAATCACAGGCATCTTTCAGAATCAAGTTAGGAAATCTGCCATTGTGCTGTCAGTGAGTTTCTCTCCATGTTTGTTTTCTTCTTGAGACTTGACCAAATAATTCAAAACCAGGAAATTAACAGTAATTCTGAATCTTTATCCTCTCTCTCCTTTGACTGCTCCTAAAATCTTCTCATCCAAAGAGTCAATCCTAAATTATTTAGTTGTAGGATAGATCAACAGAAGTTGTTCAGTGGTATGACTTAGCTGTGTTTGTCTTGAATGTTAAAACAGTTTTTCAAGATTTGAAGATAATAGTGTGAATTCTTACATAAGCCTTTTGCTGCATGTTGTACAGATATCTAAAACATATTACAACTTATTATTCTTTCTAGTAATGTGCTGATGTAGATCATCATACCCTTTAAATGGAATAAACCCTTAAATTTAAACATCTCTGCAACTGGTACATTTCACTAAAGAGGATGTGTCTGTGTCTCCTGCTGAAGGTAGCCATAATTGCATCTTTTTTAAAATTAAATATGAAATTATTACATATGAAGGAACTTGTTGTGCTCAAAAAAAAAAAAAAATTAACAATCATCTTAGCAAAGACAACTTTCAATGCCTCCCTTAAGGAGGCATGACTCCCTTAAGTCTTCAGAATCTCAGACTCTCTTAGTGGGCACCAACTAGTCTTGAATAGCCCAATCATTAAGAAACTGAGGTGCCAATGAGTCTTGGCTGCTCAAGCAGCATTCACTCAAACCTGAATCTCTTGGTTCCAGGAAATAACTCTCTGGTCGATCTAGGCCTGCCCTGCCTGCCCTCAGCTTCCATCCCTGGGTGCATATATCCAGCCTTTCCCTTGCATTGGTCATTGTGCTTATGTAATTGTAGATTATATCTACAGTTCACTGAGTTGCTGCAGCTGAAAACGGCCCCAAGGCGGTGGGGTAAGCACAAAGGTGACAGCTCAGGCTTAAATTGTTTTTTGCTGGTGTGGACCTGCACCCTGCAATTCCTCTCTAGATATGTTTGGCTCTTCAGGAAGAAACAGTTTCAAATATTCTGATCTGAGATTGCATCAGTTGGAGTAGATGAAGTAACAGGCGCACATTGGCAAAACATTGGATAAAGTCTGGGTAACAGACCTATCAAAAGGAAAAAAATATGTGCTGTGCAATTCTTTAAAATCTGGAAAAATTACACATTTTGAAATAATATACATCCCTCTGCGTCATTTTACATCTAGATATTGAAGCAAGGACTTTTCAAGAATGACGTGTTGGACTGCATAAAATATGCTCAGAGTGGACAGTGTGCTTACAGGAGTTAAACCTTAACACAGATTATAGTAACAAAAAATGCAGAGAGAAGTGGTGTACAGCTGAATAAATCAGCACATATGGGAACTGATACATATTAGTTTGGAGTGAAAGCTGAATTTTCAGTATGTTAGCTATCTCTTTTTATAGTGAATCCATTTTGTCACGTTTTGAAGGTGACAGGAATTTGCATCTTTTTCAAGTAAATTAGAATACTAACAGACACCACTTTACTGAGTCAAGACATTGCTGGGGCTGGAAGAAACACAATGGAAAGTAAGACAAGCAATTACAAATCGTACAATTCCTAAGTGAATTCTGTGTAGGCTAATAATTCAAGATGGTGAAGAGAACAACAGATAAAGCATCTCGGGTATCAAATAAGCCAGTCTGGCACAGCATTTAAAAGCACTGACACGTGTGCTAGACATATTTGGCTGACCTTTTGTTTATTTTCTGGGAACATCACCTCAGAGAGTAAGACTGAAATTTTTGTGGGGGTTATTTCCAGAGTTATTTCACTGTTGGTTATTGTATATCATAGTAGGAATTTTACTTATGTGTTTAAAGAAAAGTAAATGTAGCAAAACCAGGCCTTTTCCCTCTCAGCTGTCTTACAGACTGTCTAACTTGAAACCCTTTGTATAGAATTCAGGCTCAGAATACATGGAGTAACTTGGAAGTGACCCTGGAAAATAAATTACTGTTTTATAGAGTTTTTCATGCATTTCTTGTGCACTTTTGTTTCATTTGGCATTATTTTTTTATATAATAACTCATAATTGTGGGTTTATAGCCGTTATTTGTGCTTTTATGCTATTTTGAATCCTTCAGCTTTATTTGCAATATTACTGTCTTTTTTTTTGTATAGTTAGTGTTGTCTAATGAACTTATAAATACTTCATTCTACTAGAATTTTAATAATGCCATCTGTTCACTTGATGGAAAATGGCAAAGCACAGTGAAGCAACTGCCCTTTTTTCGTGACAGCTGTATTTTTAAAGCTTAAAGCTTAAATCTTAAGTTTCCAGTTTTTTCTTTAACAGCAACAGTGAACATATTGCAAACAAAAGGATACATTTTAGTGCAAACCTTGCTTTGTGAATTACATGTATGATTTGCTTTAGATGTAGTTTGGTTTTTTGATCAGTAATAAACAGTATTTTTTTTTCTTGTCAGTAGAACTTGTTTTCTACCATGGCAGAAAGTAAAGTAATCCTAGAGAGGTCAGCAAAGTACATCACAGTTATTAGCATCTGACGTCTTTGTCCAAGCTTCCTACTCATCCTGGCATCTCTGTTCCTCTCTCCCTGCATCTCCTCCTTTTGAAATTCTGCTTTGAAGCTCTTTTCTTTTGCTGTTCTTCCCACTTTCAGTTTTGCTTTATTTGATTATGTTAATGTTTGTCTTTTGAACCACCAGCTTATTGTCTAGTTATTAGGCTGTTCTCTTTGGTGTACTCTTTTGTAACTTACTCTCACTCTGCAATTAGGTGTCAAAACAAGTGGCCTGATGTTTAGAAATGGTCAAGTCCCTAGTAGCTCCTGAATGACAGTGCTGCTGGCCATTTATTGCCTGTGAAAATCAGATGACCTTCTATGCATGCCTACGTGGATGTGAGACCCAAATGGATTAACTAACACAGCTTTGGTGTTCCTTAACTAGGTAGATGCAGAATATAATGAAAGTGTCTAAGGAGCAGTTGTGTCATGGAGTTGTTTTTCCAAAGTCCTCTTCCAGGTAGTTGTGTGGCACTTGCTTATGTAAGAAACCCATGTTGGTGTTGTCAGAACTATATGGTGGGCCTGATGAAGGAAGTTGGCAAGACTGATGCTGGAACTGACAAAATACGAGATTCCTCAATCATGACTGTTTCAAAACTATTTTGAAGGCATGGGGAGAAGGGACTTAGATTATGAATTACCCTTTTCATACTTGCAGGAATAGATTTCTCGCTTGGTTGCCTGCTCTCAGTGTGTGATCATTAGTTGTTCTCTTAAGATTGACAATTTGGGAGATAGACACAGCTCCTTATCCCAGCAGGTGGCAACTTCAGCCATGCTGAAGAGGTACAGTTGACTCTGATTCCCTTTATTCTACCGACAGAAGTGGTACTTCCACACTCTCTTACTGCTGTGTTAGATATAGTTTATTAGCTTCCCAGCTGATTTCTTTATATATTTCCTGAGTTCTTATTAGTATTTCAATTAATTTACCATCTGCATTGGATTTTGTTAGTTAAATAAAAAAGCACATGAAAGTAATTTTGTCTTGCATGAACATATCCAGTTTTTCATTCACTCTAAGCATGTATATCTGTATTGGCAGTTTTCTTTTCAATGTTTCTTCTACAATTTTTCCCCCTTATTTCTTGATATCTATCTGTCAGGTGGGCTGTGAGCAGAGGATTCCTTCTGAAACTGCTGTTGTAATCTTTTCTCTGTATGGGTGTGTGTCTGAGGCACGTTTGCCTTGCAGTCTCTAAAGATGGGATGCTTTCTGTCACCATGTCACCAAGTCTTTCTTGTGTTCCTAACTGCAGAGGTACTGTGATTTACCTCCCTTACTTATGGTTGAATGTTTCTGTCAGATAGATCCTTATGATGGGGTAACCACCTGTGCCTGATAGTAGAGCCAGTCCTCTGTTTGAAGCCTCTGTCAAAGTTTCTCTACTTAAAGTTGGTGTGCAGTAGATTTGTTGGCATAGTAGAGTGTGAGGATGTGCTGGTAGGTATATTCGGAAATGAGAAAATCATCAGTCCACTGAGGACTGTCAAGTTTTGTGGAATCTCTTAGAGAATCACTGTGGATAAAAGGACTGGGTAATCTGTGTGCTGATGTGCCAAGGTATTTAATGACCATAACTCCTGATGTATGTGGACTGTTGGATACCATGACCACAATGTGTTCCAGTGCTGAAGCGTCTGATGTTGACTGTCATAGTGTGTCCTCAAGGTTTACACAAGACCAGTTGGGGGTATATAAACAGAGTTTCATTTGGAACATTTTTGTTTTCGGCCAGGAATAACTGGTATGTGTCACATTTTTTTATGTTGCTTTTTAGTAAGTTCACTGTCCAATGTTATAACCTTCATCAGTTATTTCATACATTAAATCAGTGATTCATTACATAGTGCGGAGCCTTAAGATGATGCTATAGGGTCATAAGTGGCTGAGTCCCCACAGCTTAGTGAATTATCATTCTCACTTGAGCTGTGGTAAATCATCATGCCTATTTATAGCTGGGGTATTTAACTCCTCTCATTTCAAGGAATTGGGTGCATGACTGGTTTAGAGATTTTTTGGAAATCCTAGTTGCCTGTATTGCTGCCTGAATTTCTAAGTCTGGCCTAGTATTTTTAATACTGTACCTGCTACTAGGGAGAGTTAAAGTGTTGAAATTTGTTGAAATGCCTATATAAGAATACTGAACTCCACAACACGTCTTGGAATTTTTTTTGTTGTTGTACAGGAGCCAAGAAGATTTTTTTTTTCTTGTATAATTCCTGTGGATTATAATTATCTGTCATTATAAATCTTTTTATAGTAAAACTGTCTAGTTTAGAAATTCAGATGGTACTGTCATTATCTTTCATAGAGAGCTGTCTATAATTTTGTAGTTACATATTCTGTTCCTTTACTCTCACTGAAGTTATATTTTTTTCTGACAGTCTTCTTGCAAGAAAAATGTTTCACTCGTGGTGGTACTGATAAGTAGTAAATAGTTCAATCTTCTCTTAGTTTCAATCTGTTTATCATGTTAGTGTAACATGTCATTTTTCAAAGACTACAAAGTTCTGAGTTATCTGCACATCATTATTCTGTAACACTTAACGCACAGTCACTGAGAGCTCAATTGTGATTACAAAGAAATCAGCTGAAATATCCTAAAAGTAAAAAGGCTTAATTTGTAAATTTTAGTCTGTCACTTTTTCTTCTTCAGTATTATCCAGATTAATTTGAACTTTTTCTCAGTTTCTCAGTTTTCAATCTCCAGGGTAAAATAAATAAAATACATCTCTAATACAAATGTACGTATGTTGTAGTTACAGTAGGGTTTCTTCAGAGGGATTGAAATGATTCCCCTGACGTAAATGTGTTTCACACCGGATCACTACACCCTCCCATGTGGTAACCTATCATCTCAAGCTCTAATGATCCCTTACCCTTGTTGACGTTAGCAAACTTCTCCTCTGGGGCATTTTCTTTTGTTTCTTTTGTCAGCTGGTCTAAAGAGAAGAAAACTGCTCAGTCTTGGTTTTTCTGCAGATGTTGAGGATTTTACTGTGAAGTTCAGGAACGTGACATTTGTTTTCAATGTAGTCAGAGACACAGAAACAAGAAAATCGGGCAGGCTGCAAAGCTTCTTGTTCTACATTAGTTTCTCTATAGCAGATAAACACTGGAATCTGAAAATTTTAAACAACTTCATAAGAGTGATCGCTAACAATTTTATTACATGGACTTGTTTTTCCCTTAAAAAAAGCTGTAAGCATAAAGAGAAATCCAGTAAACAAAAAGGTGGGGATGAGAACAAAATAGAAGGAATTAAAGGGAAAAAGTGTAGTAAAAATGTTGGTATGTGATGCTCTTTTCCTCCCAGGTAAGTGTAAGATTACATTTTTCCCAGCAAGTGTCAAATTGTTATCTTCTTTTGCTGTCACTGAGCCATATGCAGTATTTTGTGCTCCAGAAGCTGAGAACATGCTAAAATGTCTTGGCCTGTTTGGGCAGCAAACCTTTGAAGCCTCACTCTGTGCCAGGGATGGGAGCTTCATGGTGCTGAGCTGTGTGCACTCTGTGATCCTGTCCCTTGCCTTGTAGGGCTGAGAGTGGAGGATGGACTGTGTACAGATGTTGGGGAAGGAGGAGAAAGTGCCTTTCCTTGAAATCCTCCAGGCAGCTTATCAGTGAGGAAGAGGTATTCATGGACTAGGAATGAACAAGCCAAACCCAAGAGGCCCAGCAGGGTCCAAAGAGTATGCATTATCATGTGTGTTTTTAAAATAACCAAATGTCTTGCAATGGACAAGATCCAATGTGGCTTTCTTGGGTTTTTAGAGCTTTGTAGAACCTGCTTCAAGTAGTGTTCTCTTATAATGATCTCGTTGAACCCTGAATCACTATGCACAACAGGAATGCTGTGACATTTAATATATAAA
Organism: Chionis minor; assembly: GCA_013398295.1. Lineage (NCBI taxonomy): Eukaryota > Metazoa > Chordata > Aves > Charadriiformes > Chionidae > Chionis > Chionis minor. The sequence goes on along the minus strand of VZSF01009098.1, from coordinate 364,510 downwards.
AGCATTTCTGGTTTCCCATGCATGCAGTAGCAGTTCTATTGATTTCAATGGAATTGCTTAAGGTATATGTCTAAGTAGCATTTGAGCCAACAGCGATGTAATTTTTTCCTTCTTATTGAAAACACCTGCTGAACACAATAAAACTTCAACCATTGTGCAATATATTTGAAACATATTCAAAAGTGAAGGAACAGCTCTATTCAGTAGTGAGAGAACAGCTTAGAAGTGTTAATGCTGCTTCTGAAATACATCAATTGCAGTAAACTTTAAGGATACCTTATATTCAGCAACCAGCAGGATTCTGGGACCAAAAAATAAGAGAAAATCAAATTTAATTTAACAAGAGTGATACTGAAATTGTACTGGATGAGAGACTTCCTTCACCAAACATGTTTGCAAGACGCGTAATCAATTTTAAAGAAAGCTTCTTGCACCGGCTAGTGGAGTGAATGCCAAACAGACTTTGAGTGCCAGGCAAGAAAAATGGTAGATAAAGGCAAAAAAGTATAGCTGTAAGCTGGTAAGGATGAAAAAAACTTATAAGCTGTTGTACATGCTTCAGCCTATTATCTAGTGGCCGTATTCCGGTAATAAACAATGATGATTGCAGCTCGTTGACTGATAAGATAGATGAGCTAACCCATTTAACACTCTCTTCATTCAACAGTCGTGTTGAATAGGATATGAAGTCATAGGCTAGTTACCATAAAACACAACTGTAGACTTTCTCGGTGAAGTACATTCCTGTACTTGGTGAAGTTTCTTCCTGGTGGTCAGAGACCAGGTTCCAACATGATTTTTGCCAAGGTGTATTCAACTTGAGAGACTCACAGAATTAGATTAAACTTTTAGCTGATTTGGGGAAGGTATCATTCCACAAGTTCAGAGGCATATCCATCATCCTGCTATTTAAACAGAAGTAAGAAGCTAAGTCTGTTAATTATAAAGCAATTTTCTTGATCATAATTTTGTGGAAATACCCTGCTCAGATTAGCCTAAATTGCCACATCAAGTATAGAGAAGTGTGGAGCTACTATTGGTATGCTTTGTACTGCTAAGCAATTTCAGAAACAAGAGCAAAATCTGGATCTTCTCTATGTGATACTTTCAGATGGTCCCTTTTGGAAATTTTCTGGACAGAAAAGGTTGTCCTGCAAAATTATTCCAAATGTTTCATCAGTTTTGTGAGGGCTAAGACCATAGAAAACAATCAGCTTCCATACATTTAGTTGTCTCTAATGAAGTTAAATGCACTGTCTTCTGGCTCCTATTTTGTGTAGTGCCCTGTTTGCCTGTATGCAAAGGAGTGTATAAAAATTTTAGGACACCTGTCAGACAATATGTTTCTCTGCTGACCATCTGCAATGAAGTCTTGGTTCAGGACTTATTTATTTTCTGATCCGTGTTAATGTGTTGTTTAACAAGAGGAAGAACTGAGCATCCCTTTTCAGGAACTTTTAAAAATGTGGATCTTACTGTTGATGTAAAAAGCTAGAATTCATTCATGTTTTGTCCTGCTTCAAGGAAAGAGATCTAGTGTGCCACCAGGGATCAATACTGAGTATTCCCTTTTAGTGCCTAAGTTCATGTCTAAACAAAGTTTAGACATGTCTAAACAACGTTTTCTATGAAGTAACATTACGAGCGCTTCTGAATTGTGAAATAAATCCAGACAGTTGAAGGCAGGAGAGCTGTTCAGGTGCTCTCAGTGAGATTATGCATTAAGAAGCAAAAAGGTTTTTGAATGATGGCTTTAGCATTTCTGTTATACATGTGTGATAGTTGCTGCTTTAGGAAACTCACCCTCAGCTAAGGTGTCTTTGCAAGATCTTACAAATTCAGTGGAGGCATAAGCTGCCAGTTGCAATGTGTCTAAAATGAGGATGCAGAATGCCTCAAACAAGGATGCAAACTGCAATTAAAATAGACTGACCAGCTCATCTGATCGATGCCATTCTAACACAGAAACAAATTAAACCTGGTAAACTTTATTTCATGGTGGTGAGATCAGTCTTTAAGCAATCTACACTTATTGATGTGGAATTTCTATTCACATGTGGGTGTATGACACTTCTCGGGGTGGGGGGGCGGGGAAAGCAGCAAAGATATTTATGCTGGTCTAATTACATTCCAAACAACTTGTGCCTTATTAGCCGAAGGAAGAGGAGCCTAAAGCAAATTTTGAAAAGAAAAATTATTAGGTCAATCTGACATCTGCTGTGTGGGAAAACATTTCTTGGGAAAATGTGACTATACAGCTATCTGGAATCTCATAAACAGAATTTATCCTAAGCCTTTGTTTGCTGTCATCAACAACGATGGTGGACCAGCAGTAGTATTTAGCTACACAGAATAAAGAACACTGCAGAACATGAAGAAAGTGAAGTAATGTTTTTCTGAAAGAGTTCCTGTGACAAAACTAACTAGGCATTAGAATTATTGTTTCCTTGATAGATATGTCAGAATAACATATCTGAGATGTTGAAAGCTTGCTTGGCATTAAAGCTGTCTTTGTGACTACTCTGGCTTAGCATCTTGCAATTGTTGGAATATAATTGATTTTTTTTTTTAATAAGGTACACGTAGAAATACAAGTATGAAATGAGATTATTTTTTTAATGTGCAAAATAAAATCTGAATTTTTCCTATTAAATGAATTAGTATACACTTTAACACCCCTTCATACAACCGCAAAAAAGAGAACCCCAAAGCAAACTATAACTGGCCTTATGTATATTGTGAAGAATACCAAACCTAGCCACATTTATACTGTGCCAGATGCGAAACCTTCTGTGGAGGTTTTTTTGGGGGTTTTGGGTTTTTTTGTTCCCTTTTTTTTTTTTTTGTGCTTCTTCCTATCTTGCTTATCTTGGTTTAGTAGGGAAGCTTTCCCAGATGGATGTTGTCTTTAATTACCATACCAATTATTATGCATATCTGTACTGTGCTGTGACAGTTGTTAATTAGAATTGTACAGGTAGTAAAGCTGAGGTATTAAAGTCTGTTAAATTGTAATTTTGTTCTTAAACCCCAAATCTTATCATAGAACTCTTCTCATTCTTCCGTGCCTCCTCCTGATGTTACTAACTTCTGAAGAGAGCTTTTTAAATAGTAATGTTTGCAAAGTTGTCAAGATAAAACTAAGTGTAACTTTGTTCCTGTGGTCTAGAATAGTTACCTCATTTGGAAAGTTTAGAAAGTGAACCATTTTCTGCACATTTAGTGGGCTAAACCAGCTCACTGTGGGCTAGAAGAACATTATTGCTGGTGCAAGGGTTTTGGTCTGCAAACTTAGTGTATGGTGGTGGGGAAGCCCATGAAATTTAGTTCTATTGACCTCACTTTCCTGTTTTTTCCAGTTCTGGTATCAGTGCATGTTTATGCACTGTTAACACGACATAAACATAATGGGGTTTATAACATCAGCTAAACCAGGGCGTTCTGCTAGATTACTGGTGCGTGTCTAGTGCTTCTGGAAGATAAAATTACCTCTTGCTCGAGTTGTGTGCTCTTCTGAGCTGCTCCTAACACACTGCTGCTGACGACCTACCTTGCTGTGCATCAGGCCGCATTAAGAATAGTAGTGTTAAAAATACAGCTAGCAACAGCCTCGTTTGAGCAGTACAGCCAAGTTAATGTATGCGTGTACAGTGATTTCTTTTCAAGAGTTCATCACTTTATTTTTGAAACTGTTGAGATCAATGTCGGCATATTCAGAGTTCCAGAACTGAATCATAGATGTTTCTTGTACTACTCTGTGTTAATGATTATGTCAGGTATCACAAAAAATTAACATGATACTCCTAAATTCTGTGGACGGCAATGCTACCAGCAAATGGGAATGAAAGTGGTAAACTTCTTCATGTGTCATGGTTGACTGTATTTGATACATAAAGAAAAAGTGAACTCCGGATGAAAAGTCTCTGGTGTCTGGAGCATTTGTATGATCTCTTTCACAAATACTTGCGTTCTCCCAGGGTGTTTATTTCCCTCAGTGCAAATACTAATAAGATACTTTCCTCTACCTGACTGTTTTCCCATGCAATATGCTATAATAAATGGAGACCTTTATATTCAAGCACAGATTTTTTCTATGAGATTTAACTCAATAGCAAGCTGCTATTTATTGACGTACTTAATACCTCTGAATTTATTTTAATAGTTAATCTCTTTCTTTAAAAGTTTCATATTTTACAGCGATGGAACTTGATTTACCAACCAAGAGATCGGTGTGTTTGTACGTTTTAAACGGACAGAATTAATAAACATAATAAACTCCTTTTAAATAAACAGGAGTATGCAAATTGAGGGTATTTTTCATCAGCCCCCTGTTACTTTCGTGTATTAGCTTATCCTGTATTTTGGCTATTAAAATAATTTGTGGGAAAAGCTGCTGTTCTGATGATTTTTCTCTGTATATAGTTCATAGAAACGAAGTCATAAGGCAAATACCGTACTCTGTGCTGTGGATGAAACCACGGCAAAGTGGTGCCAGCACTGACATGTGCGTGCATCCTATCACTTGACATGTACCTGGACCTTAAAGACTACATCTCCAGAAAAACAATTTGATTCCTTCATGCTTCTTCCTTTACTCTTGGAGGGGGAGAAGCATCTTGTTAGGCCTTTGGTTTCTTTTAATATGGAAACTTATTTTCTATCTCATTATGTAGTAATTTAACTTGTTTCTAGACGTATAAACAGAGTATTTGATGCTATTTTTTCCCTTCTCCCCCTCATCTTTTGCTTTCCTCCTTCCCCTAAAAATATCTTCTTTTTCCCACCAATTTATAATCCCTGAATTGCAAACCTTATCTGTGGAGTTCTAATACCAAACTTCCAAAATACTTTGTTTATCATTCTTCTGAAAAAGTGCCATATTTATTACTTTTTTTTTTATTCTGAAAAAGTTTTTTCTCTAATAATTGTTCCATAAAAATTATCTTTATTGCATATCATAGGTGTTATTTTTTTAGTTCCTGATCTGTTAGCATCTTTTAATTTCCTCACGGAAAGAAATCAAAAGTTTTTTGATGTAATCACCATCTGCCCGGTCTTGTACCCAGCAAAGTAGACCCAGTCCTGGACAGGGGCTTCATATCTTACCTTTATACACCGTCTTAATAAAAGAATGATTCTTTTATTATAAATAAAGGAATTAACAATGAATGACAAGGCAGGAGTGACACCTGTGTGTCTCATGTTATACAAATTAAAACATAGTAATACATGGGAAGTTTCATGTTGTGTTGATGGCATTTGTAAGATGTTGCTCAGACTATGAAATTGCCTTGTCAAGGATTTCCAAAAATAAGAAGTCATTAATTGCTCTTTCTAATGTTGGAGTACTTAATTTTATTTTTTTTTTGTGGTGGTCCAAATAGATATTATGTAGACTTTAATACTGTGTGGTAAGCTTTAGATTTAGTGCGTTTAATCTATCCTCTGTCTATCTTTGGAAATTACAGTGGCAGTTATGTCTCGCAATTGTGTGAAAGCCATAGGATTGTGATGATAGTAATTTATACTAGATAGATTACAATAAATTCATTTTGTTCCAGTAGAGAGAGATAATTAGTAGGATTTACCCCCACTTTTCGGCATATACATACATGATCTGTACATCCCTGAGGATGCAGGGTTGAAGGTAATTTGAAAAATGAGGTGTTTTCTTTTTTTAGGGTATGAAGTTATTCAGGGTGCTAAAAGAACTGAGTAACTGAGATGTGAAACAGCTGACAAAGTTAATACTGATAAATGCTGACTGCTTTACATGGGGGAAGATGTTTCTAATTTTACGTATACAGTAGTGGGCTCTTAATTAGTTGTTAGCGCTCTGGAGAGAGATAGTGGTATTACAAAATATAAATGTTTGAAAATGTTAGCCCAATGTTTAGTAACCATGAAGAAACAGGTAAAATGTTAGGAATTATTCCTTTCAAATAGAGAGCAGACTCCTAAATCCATCCCTGTGTCGTTCTGTAGTGTTTTAACTGAGCTGTGGTACCACCTGTAGTTCTGGACTTCCCATCCTGGAAGGATGCGGAGTGGTAGAGGAAGCAGGAGCGGTGAGAATGACCGGCAGTGCCAAGTGGCTTGCTTGGCACCAGCAGCAAACCAGACCAGACTTCTCAAGCCAGGAAAGGCTTTGATGGGGTGTGAAGCAGGGAAGGGCTTGTTTAAGAGATTTGTAGAATCACAGGCTCCATAGATAAAGTGAATAGAGGGTGTCAGATGAAATTCATAATGTGCAGAATCAAAATATAATAGAGTTTTTCTTGTAATACGTATTTATTTAAACCATGGAACTCAGAGAGTGTTGTGAATGCTGATGGTTTAGGTTTGGCTCAGGTTTAATAACAAACAAACAAAATCTAATGCACCTCTAACCCCCCCCCAAAAGTGTGAGGAAGAAAACCCCATCTTAGTCTTTTAAAGAGAAAAATACCACCACTGATTCAATAAATGTTTTATCCATTGATTACTGAAAACTGAGAGTATACTCCAGGGAAAGCATCATTATGTCATCACTTGGTTTTCTGTCATTCACATCTTCTGTTGCTCACTGCCAGAAATCAGGTGGTAGGGGAGATCGATTTTGAGTCTAGCTTTGGCTGTTCTTGGAACTGGTATGTAGATTCATCTTGTCAAGGACGCTAAGGCCACTGAACATTGCAGAATATGTGTTATACATTGCACTGCAAACAACAAAACTACCTTAAATCGCTCAATTAAGTTTGTCTGTGTTATGCATGTGTAAATTAATGGTATATCAGTTGATTAGGAATAAGAGAAGACTAATATTCACTCATAATTGTGAAATATATTTGGGGGTGGGGTATTGCTCAATTTTGAGGAGAAATATGTATGATTATCATAGAATCATAGAATAGTTTGGGTTAGAAGGTACCTTAAAGATCATCTAGTTCCAACCCCCCCGGCCATGGGCAGGGACACCTCCCACTAGACCAGGTTACTCAAAGCCCCATCCAGCCTGGCCTTGAACACTTTCAGGGATGGGGCATCCACAGCTTCTCTGGGCAACCTGTGCCACTGCCTCACCACCCCCAGAGTGAAAAATGCCTTCCGGATATCTAATACGAATCTTCCCTCTTCCAGTTTGAAGCCGTCTGCGCTTGGCCTATCACCGTGCTCCCTGTTAAACAGTCCCTCCCCGTCTTTCCTGTAGGCCCCCTTCAGGCACTGGAAGGCCACAATAAGGTCTCCCCGGAGCCTTCTCTTCTCCAGGCTGAACAGCCCCAGCTCTCTCAGCCTGTCCTCACAGCAGAGGTGCTCCAGCCTCTGATCATCCTTGTGGCCTTCCTCTGGATTCACTGCAGCAGGTCCATGTCCTTCTTATGTTGGGGACCCCAGAGCTGGTGTCCCGGTTCCGGCAGGGACAGGGTTAATCTCTGGCCCAGCACAGGTACTCCACACCACGTGACCCATGCCCAGTATTTAGGGGGAGCCGGCCGGGGAGGCAGTACTTGCTTGGGAGCCGGCGGGGACGGTCCGGTCCGGTCCGGTCCGGTGGGTGCGCGCGCGGCGGTAAGGGTGAGGTACCCCCATTTGTACATTCCTCTGCCGGTGCTATTGTTGTTGTTTGCCGGTTTTTCTTCGTTGTTCTGTTAAATTGCCTTTATCTCAACCCACGAGTTTTTGCCTTTTTATTCCAGTTTTCTCTAGCGGCCTCGTGGTTCTTTGTGCCGCCTGAGGCCAAACCGCGACAGCTGGACGCGGTACTTTAGGTGGGGTTTTTTGAGAGCAGAGCAGAAGGCAGAACCGCCTCCCTTGATCTTTATTCTCCTAGTCCCTGCCTTTGCCTTCTGTGACTTGGGCAGTGTGGCTAGAGCACTTGCCGGTGAAGACTGACGCAAAAAACCGGAGAGTCCTTTAATTGGAACTTGGGCCTTGAATCTGCTTTCTAGAATTTTCTTTTCCACCTTTATTGTTTAAAATTTCCTCTTTAATGGCAGGATATGAAGAGCCTTTGCTAGTGATAAAGTTGAAATACTTGTAAATGTGCTCTTCTCGAGGGACATCTTGAGATCCCTTCTTCACCTGGGGATGATACTGGAGAAAATTTTGAGTATCTGCTGTTAAGTAGCCTAGGTTATACTATATCCGTATCTGGCAGTTATCTGAAAATCCACTCAATGGAGATGTATCAAAATATTTGTAAATTAAAGGCCACAAATATAAATGTATGATCTTTCTCTGTGAGATTAAATCTATTTAGTGACTTAAAATTAATTTCAAAAGCATAGTCACTTAATTCCTAGTATCAAATAAAAAGTTAGAAATAGTTCCCTTCATGTTTTCAGAGACAGCTAACCAACTTGTGGTTTGTAAGGGTATGTTTAAGCTGCTTTTGGTGTGTTTGAATTGGATGTTGGAAATTCTCCCTGCAACAGATGCGTTCTTGCTGTATAACTGCTTTCCCTTTAAGAAATACTAATCAATGTTTTAGCTACTGCTCTGGTATTGTAACTGTGTTTATTTTTACATATTTGAATAAATAAAATGCATGAGAATCTACTTGCATTTGAAATGACAAAACATTATAGTGTCGGTGAGTATATAGATAAAAAAATGTAAAGGCTTGTAATCTATGTGCTTTTAATGTGTTATGCCAGTTCACATCAGTGATATTCTTTTATTGTTATGGTTGCAAGGCTGTTTTTCCATATCCGGAGAAGTCAAGAGGTATAGAATCTTCAATAGTCAGAAAGTCTTAAGTCTCCTCACTAACTTGCTCCTCTATGTAGGAGCCACCTTCTCAGACTGTGCAATATTAACAATTGCCTTACTGAATAATGAATATAAATGTAGGAGAATGATATAGGACTTATTGGTTAACCGTCCTGTGAATTGACTTATGAAATGTAGGAAGTTTTGTATTCTTATTAAGTCAGGACAGAATTCCTCAATTGTTTATCCTAATGTTAATTCATGTTTAGATTTAGAAGTTTAATAAATTGTAAATGCACAGCGGTCTTGAGATATTTCATTTATTTTATCGAAGCATTTTAGAAAAGTTTTGTACAAAGGAGCAGAAATTGTTTGAAGTGCAGTATCTTGTTCTTCATTCAGTCTAGAAACTTCCCTGAGTGCCTAATTGTTTGTTTTGTTTCCTCTTAGATGAATCGACTCCTAAAGAAGTCAGCAGGGTAAGTGCTGCTCTCTATCCCTTCTAAAAAGAAGTGTAGTCTCTGAGGCCCACTGTTCACTTGAGATGACTTTTGGGCAGTCTCTCATCAAGATTTGATTCTATTCCCTGGACACAGTAGATCTCCAGAGAAAAAAAAATGGTGTACTGACTGACTAGAAAACAGTTAATAAGGAAAGTAAATATTAAGAACACCAGATTAGCTGTAAATAAATTAAAGGGTATTTTGCATTAACAAATGGGGAGTTCTCACAGTGCTATTTTCATGATTCAGTTTTAAAAAGGTACTTCACGGAAACCAGGAAAATCATGGGACTTTGAGCATGATAGCAGACTATTTAATCAGTGTTAACTGCCTCGAGATCGCAAGCATAAGAGCAAACAAGGGAAGGAATATGGTCTATCTGATAACTCCCTTTGAGAAGTGCTGTGGTACGGATGAGCTAAATTCTTTTAATTTTAAATATTTTGTAGTGTACTGTATGAAATGTGATTTAAAATCTTAAAAAATATACTTGGTGATAAATTCCTAGCTCCGGCTTTACATCTGGTTGTCACTGTGTCCTGCAGAATATCAGTCTGTGGCTGAAGACTAGTTAGGGGGATCTGTCAGAAACTAGTGCCTTGCTGGGAATGACAAAAGATCAGTACAGGACAACCTGTTGCCCTCAGATGCGTCCAGTCAGGCTGAAGTACCCGAATGTTATTTCACATATGGTGAAGAAGCTACTTCTAGCTTTCTGAGGTGGAATCTTAGTCCTGTTTTGCTCCTCTTCTTGAATGTCTTGCATAAACTATTTCATGTTCCTAGGAGGAACAAAATAGTGTCACACACATTACAAATAAGGCATATTGAAAGACTGCAAAAGCTGGCTGGGGGGGTCTTGCTCTCAGTAGAAGTCCTTTGGAAAATACCAGGGTATGTAAGGAGTGGCAATGGGCTGGTAGTGGAAGAAACCTGAGTTTGGTAAGCCTGAGATCAGAGGGCTCACATAAGGGGGAACTGAAGTTCACCTCTTACAGGACTATGAAAAAGAGAATAAGTGCCTAAAATGGGTTTATTCAAGTGGAAATTCTCCATATACATGGTGTGCTATGGATGTATGATGGTGTTGAGAATTTAGGTGAAAATTATTATGTCTTAGTAATTTATTAATTTATAACATATTTTTCTGGTCACCCCTTAGTAATCAACAGTTGTGGCAGTTGAGGAAATACCTATTGGTACGACCAAAGAATATTGTTATTAGTATATCTGTATATATTTTTTTGATTTCAAAATAATTAGACATCTGCCTATAAATGTCAGAAGCCACGATTATTTCTGTGGAAGAAAGTTCCTTTTAAGTGTCATGAATTTGGTAAATAGATTCACATTTTACCTAAAACTCTGTAAAATGGAGTTATAAAACATATGTAGGTTACCACGTTTGAGCTATTTAAGGCAAAAACAAAAGCAAGCAAGCTCTGCAACCCTGATCGCCCCCCAGTCTGCCCTGTCAGACACCCCCTCTGTCTCTGAGGCACACTGGTCTGAGCCATCTCAGCCCTTCAAAGTCATGTATAGGGATTTAAGAGTTTTCCTGTACATGGATGGGCTGTCACTTCAAATCCTGGAGTTGGTGGGGTGCAGATAATACTTCAGATATTCTAAAGCAAATGTTTTCTCCCCTATTTTTTTAGCTATCGATCATTGTGCACTTGGTGTGTATACCATGTTACACTTTGTTGGGTTGTTTTTTTTTTAAAATATAATACTTGGGGGCACTCAATAATGTGCCATACTACAAATGCAGTATTACAGTATTTTTAAATAACGCTGTATGTAATAATGTAAACCTTTGTAATACATCCTCTTTCTTCATCAGCAGCTCAAACAGATGCCAGTTTAATTAAAATCTGAACATAAATTAGAATTTAAATTAGGAAAGTTCTGTACGTGAGTAGTGTTTTTCAGGCAGAAAGATGTGTTCGTGCTGACTGAAGAATTATGAGTTTTAAAGTCATTAGGTGTTGCATTTTTAATTCCTGAAAATGTCTGCAAGAAGACGCTTATAGGGAAGCAAAAATAAAGGTTAGCAGCAGGAAATTTATTGCAGATTTAAATCATCAGCTGGATGATAATATTATATTAGTTAGGAACCAAGGTAGAAATGTGCTGAAAAAATGTGGTCTTCTTTGCTGGATTTTTTTTTTTCGATCTTGCAACTTTGTGCAGAGTGGAAAAATTAAAACATTCATAGTCATATTGTGGCATCAGTTGCTTCAATAGTCTCCTATTGGGGGAGGATATTTTTTGTTTAACCCCTTTCTCCTCTGAAGAAGTCTGACCCTTTTTCTTTATAAGCATACAAGATTATAAATTTTTCTTGGGGATTTAAATACTGAACTTGTCATTCATTTGCCTTTTTTTTCTTTTCATCAGCAAAATGCAGTGGGGTGAATGGTGTCCAGACTTTTGAAAACAAAACAAAACAAAAAAACCCCCAAACCACCACCACCAAAAAAATTATTGAATTATTGGAAGGAAATGTTGGTATTTTCAAGGGTTTGGATTGCAGCTTCATACTTTGAAAACTGGGAGGTTCTGAGAAATGCTGATGTATAGGAACTGCATTTTTAATCTTTTATAATTTTTAAGAGCTCAGTAGAAAAATGAAAATAAAGTAGCAATCTTGACTATCAGCATTGCATTGCATGTTTTTGAAACAGGGAGAGAGTAGGAGAAACCTTCCACAGATTTTAAATTTTGAGGTTTGTAGAATAGAAAAGAAGCTTTTAAAAAATTACTATTTTTAAATTTGGTCTACTAATGGCAATTTCATCGGTATTTTGGTGTTCAGAAGTTATTTGTAAAGAAGATAGCCTTGTTTGGCCTGACATTAGGAGCTGATGGGTGGGAGTAAAAAAAAAAAAGATTTCCTGTTTCCTATAGACTGCTTTTGGCATAAGAACAATTCTGGTTACAAAATCTCTCATGAGCATCTGTGACCAAACAGTGAACCTGTGAACTTTTTCCTGCATGCTGGATTCCAGTATTTATGAAATATATGTAACTGGGGACAGAATCTCCTTTTCACATGAGGTAGTGTTGGGAACATCCTTGGAAATGCTGAGTTACTTCTGCTTACTTATTGTGCAGATGTGTGTTGGCTGATCCTTTCCACCCTAGCTACAGAAGTGGTTTTCCGGGCAGAGGGATTTCAGAAAGAAAACCAACTATTCAACTGTTTTGATGAAGAAAATTAAGCTGAATTTTATACTTTGGTTTTGCTGTTTTATCTGCAAAAGAAATGAAAATAGTGTGAGTTTGAGCACTAAGTACATATGTGTTCGTGTATATCTAGACTAAAGATATATTTCTTTGACAGAATTAGTGAGAACAGTGTGCATTTGGAGAGTTACTCTTTTCAGTTGGCAGAAATAACCCCATTCCTACATGAACTGTAGCCAGGATTTAGTTCTACGTGCTGCTTACTTTCCCGTGATCGCTGTGTGCTCTTTTGTACCTGAGATTCTGAAGTTTAAACAAAAATACTTAATGTTCCTGATATGATCACAGTGAAATTAGCTGTTGTTCATTTTGCTTAATGACTTTCCATTCCATGTTTACTTGAACAATACTTCCAGTGAAGTTGCCTTTTGGCAAATACCTTTGCTTTGTAAACTTGGGTGATGCCAACAGCAATTCACTTTGCAGAAGTTTACCATATAAACACCAGAAAATTATTACCTAGCAAGTGACTAGCTCATTTACAGTACTTTATTCTTGGAAACGGGAATAATACTTTAATCTTCTGCTTTCCCCTTTTTGGACTTGGAGCTTTTGGCAGCTGCCTTGGCACCAGCTAGCACCCAGCACAGCGTGTCACTGACAGTTACAGAATTAGCAAGTGTGTTTTCAGTAAATAGTTGCAGTAATTGCATGCATCTTCACCATGCACCTGATAGTAAAAGTTTGGGCTTTTTATGACACACTGGCAAAGCAAGGTTACTCTTTGTAGTATTTCCTTATTAAAGGTGGGATTTAAATGTTTTTGCACAGTCCCAGTACTGAAGACTGTAACAAATTGATCAAAAAAGTTAGGGGAACTAGAACAAACATATATTCAGCCTTCAGAAGTGATGCAAATGGCATTGCACCCATTGTCACGAGAAGATGCTTGTATAAGCTGATTTCTTTATAAAGAAAATCTTGTGGATACTGTGGTAGTGATAAGCAATAGTGGTAGGAAAATAAGGAAGTTTATTTTTAATTTCGTACATGATGTCTTTAGTGTGCTTGCAAGTCAAGTATTAGGAGGGAATGTGAGTTTATAAAAAGCTTTGTATAAAGAGGAGCAGTATTCAGCCTTGTCAAGTTAAAATGAAGCTTATTATGCTGGTTTATTATATAATCTGGAGAGGTGATATAATTGAGATATTCATGCAGTTTTATGAGCCTTAGAGTTAATAACAGCTTATAAGGTTACTTCTGTATAGTCATAATGTTCTTTTCTTGTAAGCCAAGCCTTTGCTTTTTTATTACACGTTTTTCCTATTACTAGTGAAGCAATTTATTTCAGTGTTACCATTCGATAGCAGGGAAGGAGCTGATGGAAAGATTAGAATTGGATGCCAGCCGATAGGGGCTATTTGGCAAGAAGCTTCTCCTAGGAAAGGTGTTCACTATTGCTCCCAAAGCTTGGAAATCAGCTATGTAAACAGGCTGGGAAACACAAGCCTTCAAAATTAGTGAACCCTTTTTGTGCAGAGTGAGAGCTGGTTTGCATCTTTTGACATAATAGGGCCCATCCTGCCAAGTGTCATCTCATATTTTCCCTTTTTTGCTTTTGTCATGAACAGTGTTTGATGTGCGAACAAACAATTCATAAATACCTGTGTACAGTGCCACAATGCTAAACTTTATTTACGGAGCGTGTTCTAACCCATGTCCTCTCCAGTCAAAACAAGAAGTATAGACGTCAGACAAATGTGTGTAGGAGCAGTTTTCTCTGAGGCTATGTGCAAGCATTAAAATTAATCACCTCAGCTAAGCCTGCTCTTTATAGCTTCTTGGTTTCCAGTTCCAAGTTTAAACAAAACTGGTTACTCCAGCCAATGCCAGTTACCTCTTCTGATTTTTTTGGAGCAGAGAGATTTTTCTGAGCTCTCTCTCCAAGCTCACTGCTGCTCTGAAAACCAGCTCTGCCCTGTAAGTTTGCTTACCACATTCTCTCTCTTTTATAGTCTGAGGATTTGACATCCTTCAGCTCAGCATTTCCACCTTGAAGCAAGGAGGCAACTTTATTCCCGTTCTGTAGGGTTTTTTTGGTGTTTATTTTTTTGAGGGGGGGGGTGTGTTGGAATGAAGTCCAGACCCATGTCTTTGGTTCTTCACGTTTGCAGTTTAGATGTTATATCACTGTTATTAGGACACAGTTGCATCTTAGTTATCTATGCCCAAAAAAGAGAAACACCAGTTTCTATGCAAGATGTGAACTAGCCATCACTGCAGCTAAACAATGCAAAATATTGCAGCCAGTGAAAGTACCAGGCCTACAGAATGTAGCAGTACACTTAAACATACCTATCAAACATGTACACAATCTAACTTGCATACACATAAACATGACTTGAATAAAAGTTTGTGTCCTTTTCCCAATTGTATTATTGGTTTAATTAAATATTTTGGCTTTTTTTTTTTCTACAAGCATTTCTGTCTTTATACCCATCAGAAATGCAGCAGCATGACTATAAATAAAATACAATAATTTCTTGCATTTAAAGAATTAGGTGACTATTATGATACTTACAGGTCTGGCCTTTTTTGTTTCTAAATTAGATGTCTGAATACTCATTAAGGTAAAGTGTAGTGACACATGGAATAAATATTCTAGGTACTTTTAAACAAGATGTCTCTTACAAGGCTACCTTTGCTAGCGAAGAACAGGATTTAGTCACCAATATGTTCCTCTTTAGTCATGAATTCCTTTTGGTGTGGGGAAAGGGGCAAGAATATACTTCAGTTTAAAAATCTGCTTATGACGTGGGCAAATAAAATAATCATCCCAAAATTCTTAAATATAGTATTTCTTTAAAAAAGATACAGTAATTGCATATTGATATCTTCCCAAAAGATAAGTTGTGGAGGCAACCAGAAAATTATATAGAGTCTCCCAAATCAGAGTTGTAACTGCAGATCTGGGTTTTTTTCATAATGCTACCTGAAAGGAAGGGAAAGCTGATCTATTTCAACAGAAGGCATTTTGTTTGTTTATTTTTGTGACTGCAATGCTTGTTTTTAACAAGTACAAAAGTGTTGTTGCTGGGAATTCTTTTTTAATAAAGCAGGTATCAATGGCATTGAGAACTTTCATACGCAAGACCAGTCTTTTTGTTCCTCTGGTTCAGTATGAGCATACCTAGCACGAAATGATTTAGACTGACATCTCAATCAAACGTCAAGCAAATTTTCAGACCATCAAGACTACAGACAAATACATTTCTATTTTTTTTTAATTTGAGGTTTTTGTTAGTTGGTCTTTGAATTAATTTCGTGATGACTCTTGTTGCTAAGGCTATAGCCTTATAGGAAAAAAAATCTTGTGTTGCTTAGAAGTTTATCAGGAGATTTTGGTCATTTTGGGTATAGCAACTGCTTATGTTCTGTAGTAAGCTTCATAGAGAAGAAAGTAGCTGTCAGTTTTGAAGACGAGACTTGAAGAAGTTTGGGTACAGTTTGTTGTCACACTTCAAATCTCACAACTTACGTGTTTGTGGTGAAATTCAGACCCTGTGTAAGGACGTTGTTTTTTATAAAGGTGCTGTGCAGTATTACTTGGATTCACTACCTGCAAGTCTTGATGCTGCCATTAACAGATTAATTTAGGTGGTTTGATGAAGTATTAGCTGGGTATCTGAAATATTACCTGATGTAACCAAAGAGAGAATAGGTGTTTTAAAACTCCCGTGTCTATGTACAGTGTCCTTGTCCTATGTACATCTTTTGTTTGTAATGATTTAGCAGCCTTCAACAACTGAGGCTCCTTACAAGAGTCTCTGTTTGTTTCAACAGATCCTAATCGTGGTCCAGGAATTGCTTCTTACCTGAGCAGCTGGTTTTTTCTTTTTTCTTTTTTTTTCTTTTTTTTTTTTTTTT
>VZSF01009098.1:329188-348134 GCA_013398295.1 Chionis minor | reverse complement strand
TGGGCCAGGAATTGTTTTTTTCCTGAGCAGCTGGTTTTTTTTTTTTTTTTTTTTTTTTTTTTTTTTTTTTTTTTTAAGAATGTCATTTTGATATCACAAAGGGGTGTTTTGTCCTCAGTTTTTGGAGGCTGGTTCTTCAGTTGTTGTTTGGGTTTTGGTTTTGGGGGTTTTTTTGGCTGCTTACATGTCTCATTTATTGCCTCAGTTTCAAGTGCCCTGGGACAGAATAGCGGACACCTTTTCATGGTGTGGCCCCTCTGACACCTCTAGAGTGCCTTGCAAATAGAAAGGGGACTGGACTCAACATATGTGACATTAGCTCGCTCAGCACTGCTAGTGTCATTGCACGCTCTGTCCAGCCAGCCCGTACAGCGCTGAGAGTCAGGCAGTGCCGCTCACCTCCCAGCCCCTCTTGCTTAGCAAACGAAATAGGGGAGGCCTGGGATGGTAACAGGGGCTTGACCTGAAGCTCTGATTATGAAGATCCATACTGCTTTCCCAGGGCCTCTTCTACATTTCAGCCTAATAATACTTGAAAGGATGGGTAAGGAGCCTTGAAAGTTTTTAAGAAAATTGCTTGCTGCTTGCTAGAAGAGTTGGTCCCTGCTTTCCCAAAAGCCTGTTTCCAAGGCATACTGATAATGACAGGTGAGCACCTTCTCCCATTTCCTGGGCAAACCATATGTTCTGTCCTTCCCCACGGAGCCTGTAGAGACACAGGAGTATGCAGAGGGTGGTACTCCTTGGGCCCTCCTAGCCCTGTGGCTGGCTAGAGGCTGCCTGCATCGGTTAACAAAGAGCTCTGCCTTGTGATTCTCTCCGACATCCTCTGAAACCAGCCTAAATTGCCGATGAGAAGCTAGCAACATCAAGAGGAATGTCTCTGGATGTGACCACTTTCCCCTATGTTTTGTGGTATTCACAGTTTGTTGCTTGGTTTTGGTTGGTTTTGAAGGTTTTTTGTGGGGGGGTTTTTTGTTTGTTTGTTTTTCTCATCCAATAAAGTTCTGCATCTCCAAAGTACATTTGGCCAGCCATCTCCACGTTACGTGGAATTTAAGCTGTTCGTTTATTCTAACTTCTAGCCTGTGTTAATGTGATATGTTACAAGATCTGTAAAAGGACATGTTTCTGCTGTAGTACCAGGCAATTGTTACTGTGGAGCAACTACAGAACTCTGTAGTAGAGAGTAAGTATTACATGGGATCTCACTCTTCTGATTGTTATTCAGGAGGCATTTTAAAAAAGTACAGAGAAAACAGATCAACTTCTGGATTATGTTGGCACTTATTGACCTTGTGCTGTATTAATGAAAGCTTTTTGTTGCAGCAGAAGGGCTTTTTCTCTTCTACAGGAGCATAAAATGCCCCTGGCACAGCTACTCTGTAAGCAAGAAAGCATGGAAATTAATCTTCATTTCAGTTTATCATACATAAAATTTGCTTTAGATATTAAGTTGTGCCCTTGAATATTATTTTTTATCTTAATTGTTTGGAATGAATGCTTAAAATTCATCTCACTGATATTTCAGTGTCTTGTTTCATGGAATAAAATGTTTGTGATTCTCAGCCTCTTTGTTTAGATCTAAGTCACAGCTCTATTCTTAAATCCACCTGTGTTGGGTCAGTTTTCTATTGCACCACAATATTCTAAAGGCAAATAACCATAGAAATATTTTTATACAAATCCTGAAAAAAAAATCATATTTATAAATTAGAATATGAATATTTTGAACAGGATTTCCCTTCTTAATTCCTAGTTCTTTTTCATAGCATTATAATACATGGAGCTACTACAAATAAGATGCAAATATGATAATGGTATAATAGCACTAAACCAATTTTTAGTCCACTTGAATTATGTTAATGTAAGGTCACTGAAAATCAGAATTTTACAGTAAATATGCCAAAATACTTGTAGACACTGTATCTTAAATGGAAGGACATCAGCAATGGGAAGAATGAATGAAGTAAAAGGAGTTGAATAATAATAGTATTGAAATTGCAAACTAAGCTACCGTAACAAACTAAGAAACAATACTTATGCTGTATCTGATGACAAATACTCTTTTTCCAGTGAATGTGTTGAATTTTCTTGAGGAATTACTTTTCCTAAAGTAAGTTTTAGACCAAATATGCACAGGTCTGTCTTAGGAACTGCATTGGATAGTGCTTGTACCAAGATTTGCTGATGACTTATTAGGGATTAAATACATGGTTTCATAAAGAATATTGTGGCTTTTCAACCAAACATAATTGTGGTTATCCAATCTAAAATGCCTAGAACCAAATAAATAAACCTCTTTCACTCCACTGTAATAAAAATAAAACTGTTTTACGGCATGACGGAGTAAGTCTTTGCTGGTGATTGATCTGAGTCATAGAATTACTTAATTGTGAATCTGGACAAATTCTATTCATCTGGCCAGTGGTGGCCAGATTGTCAGTAATAGACATCTGCCGTATTATAACTGTATGTATTATGCAGCTACCATCATTTTAGTAACATGGATGCATACAATGATTTGCCCTGCTTACAAAATGTTTGCAAGCGTATGTTGCAGAGGTGAGGATAAAGGGCACATAGCTTATTATGTAATTACTATGCAGGCAGAACTGCTGCTTGATTACAGGGAAAGTTATTATTCTGCCATGGCTGTTATGCCAGTGGGCTTATTTTGATGATGTGTTCTCTTAATGTATTAGATTTAATGGCTGAAGATTTGATTTAAATCCTGACTGTGCATCACAGGTGAAGAGATGGGTATTAATTTCCAGGTTCTGAGGAGGCATTTTTCCACATGATGAAGGCTTTATGCATGCGTGCTTGATTAGCTATTGTTGCTTTAGGATATGTGGCTACACGTGCTTTTGCAGATATGGGTTAACACATATGAATAGTATAGACTCTTGTTCCCCTTTTTCCTGTTATATGACTACTTATGGCTATATTGTCATTATAAAAATTCCACTTTGATGAAACTACGTTATTGTTTTTTTCCTTTGAAGAATCATACAGTAGTAAATGTGGGACATAACAGAGGAGAGCCAATGGAAACTTGCCAGGTGCCATATGGTGCTAATAACGGTAATGGCATGCTGTATTGTAAACTCAAGACTTACAGCAGTTTATGCATGTATGTAGTGTGACCTTACAGCACTGTCAAAATTTATAATCGTCACATCAATTTATAGAAAGAATTATTAAGTGTGAAGTTTGTTATACATTGAGAACATTTTGGATACTGGAGGTCTCAAATGTTTTAATATGTCCATCTGGAGCAATAGATTAAGACAACGTCTTGTGTTAGGAAGGGGTCATGGCAAGGATTGTATGTTCTCCGGAGCCATTTTTTAAAGTCAAGATTAAGATCTGCTTAACTTAAAGGAATCGGGAATTGATATTATACAGCAAGTACCTGGGTTTTTTGTTGGTCGAGTTTGTTTGTGGGTTTTTTGAGATGAAGAAGCCAAATGTATCCTAAATACACAACTACGTGCTCTGTATTCATGATGCAGTATGTTGTACATAGAAATGTATGAAAGTAATAGTGGGAATAAAACTTATGTCCTGGAATATATTGTGTAAGTTACGTGCTTAATCCATCAGTAAGTGTCACATATACAGGTTTAGCCAAAGTTACAGACAGAGAAGATCTATAGAGATGTGGAGCAGAGTTACATACATGCACATAAATGTGGGAGTGGTGGGTAAACTGTGGTACTCCCAACTTTTGTGGCATTTTCCATAGTACTGTGTACATTAGTCTGGTCTATATTGCATTTGGCTCTACAGTATGAATGAACAGGAGAATAAGCCTTAGTCTTCAAGCAACATCAGTTCATCTAAATATCACCAGCTTTGTTTTTATTTTAAGCAACATAATTTACTGCATCACTAAGTTCCATAAGTAATTGACCATATTACTTTCTTCAGTTACCACATTACGAGTTGTAGGCAGGGTAATGAATCTTTGCTTACTGCCAAGTATTGCTTTCTGTGAAATTATTGTTCGTAATGCTGTCATGCTACGCATCCACATTTACTGCCAGTTTTATCAGCCCTTCAGGACTTGCAGCTGGGCCCCTGAAGGGAAGCTGCGTTTCCTTTCCTATGAGGTTTTAGCCATGTCATGCTGTTTCATCGTATCAGTATCCAGCAGCCTATCTAAATATCCTAGCTGATTTGTAATCTCTTTCTGGCTTTGTCTGACCTCTTCAGTGGAAACAAGTGCCTGTTAGGCCACAGTGACTAGCATGACTTTGACTTGTGCAATTTCTGTCCTTCACTTGGTGTTGGTATTAGTTGATGCTGTATTTGAAAGGCTGAGCTCCATGAGCCTATGGCCTCAAAGCTCTGGTGCCTGGCACAGTTTGGTCATTTGGTTCATGAATTTGAGGTGGAAGATGCTGGCAAAAGCGGCTAGTTACTTCCTTCTTGTGGTGGAGTAGGAGCTTGAAAGGAAGGAGTTGAAGGCTACTTACCTTGTAATTGTTGTGTCTCAGCTGCTTCTTGAGACATTTTCATGTGACCTTAGCCCAGTTTAGGCGATTAGTGATTGCTCAGTGGTGTACTGGGTACACTTGGAACAAATGTCTAATGGAGTACAGAGTGGAGTGCTGGGCCTCTTGCTTGGCAGTGACCCAGTTCTTCAAGCAGCTGGTTTGGGACAGTCGCGATTGACTTTATGTTGAAGTCTCAACATATTCTTTTTAATGAATTTACATGTTTAAAACCTGCAAAATACATCTGAGTTATTCTCAAATGTTCTTCTCGTCTTTGCTTCCATAGTACCAGGATACGAATATGCAAGGTGTAGTGTACGAATTGAACAGCTACATAGAACAGCGCCTGGATACAGGAGGAGATAACCAACTACTTCTGTATGAACTGAGCAGCATCATTAAAATAGGTAAGAAAGAGAATCGGATGTCTCTGATCTATTACTTAGCATCAGTGCACAGCACGTTTCTTACATGGTTTAATGAATAAAGACGGTTATTGAGGGATAACGGTGTTTTCTTTGGATGTTGTCTCAGTGTGAACTTACTTTGCCTTCTGTTCCTCAGTAAATCGCTGACTGCACTTAAGCGAATTTCATCTTTGCAGAGAGTTGTGTATCCAATTGCAGAATTAGAGATCCCTGTTAAATAAACCAAGGAACAGACTATTCTGGTTATGATGGTGTTGCAATGTCAGTATTGAAAGTGAAAAAAAAAAAATCTATCAGTAGTATCACTGCATACTTGAACTCCTTTTGAAACAAAACTAAGAAGTTACTGAAAAGGGGCATATCTTTTGCATGATCTCAAATCTGTTGTTTAAACATTTTTTTTCTATTTGATAAAAGTACCTTTTGTGGTAAGAAAATACAATATATAATCAGAAGTTAAAAAATAATAATAATAAAAAAATTTCCAATAATAATGTAAGTGTAATTCAGCTTCTTTTTAGCCAGAGTGGATGTACTCAGACTTCAATAGGAAGTATCACTAGCTTTTTTCAGTACAGCTTTCAGTCATCTCTTTAGAAAGGTTTTACCGTCCCTGCTACTTTGTCATTTTATAATGATGAGTAATGGTTCTGGTTTATATACATGATGTTTTAAAAGGACCACTTCTGTTTACTGATTTTGCTTAAGTGGTTGTTTGGATATTGATGTCCAGCTCACAGCAAATCAGGCTGGATTCTGTTAATACACAGCAGGCGAGAAGCTGTAGGAGACAGGTTCAGCTTATCTCTTACAATTTTTGTTCTTTTGTAAAGTAGATGAGGGTTGTTTTTTTTTTTTGTATTTCCTTTACAGTGCTCATTTGCCTTGTAACTCAACGAGCTTACATACTATAGCTGTAGGATTTAAAATCTGAATGCAAATAAGCACGCTCTGAACTAACACAGGTGTTACATAGTTGGCAATAAGCAAGTAACTACACAGTGAGATTTTTTTCCTTTTGTCAAAGAAATGCAGGAAGACAGTTGTTTTGATGGATTCTTGTCTTCATTCATAAAATCTGGGTATCAGATATGTACATTTACAGGGTAGAATGTTTATTAACTGTTGAAAAGACAGATAGACTTACACTCAAAATATCAGTCCATTGTGTAAAGTGGGTTAAAAAACATGGACTGCTATATCCTCCTCTGATGTTAAGTTTTCATTTTAGCATAATTTATGGTGGTTGGTTGACTTTAAACTTTTGAGAGTTTAAGGACCTGGACCTTACCCTGTTTCATACAACGATCTGAATCTGCCAGAAGTCGGACAAGCATAAACTTTCTGGTGCAGAAAATAGAAACGGTTTGTTTTGAAACACATTTTTATGGCAATATTTGCAACATTTTATTTTCCCATAATTTTCTATGTTACGGCAAGGACAAATAGAGATTACCATCTACAAATAGTATTTATTTTACTCTCGGAAATTATAACGTTATCTGGCTGATTATGTTTTAAATACATGTTCTTCTGTTACTTCTATACTGTCATATGAATTAATTTGAATTTACAGACATTAGGCCTTAGAATAATACATAAAAAGAGGTTGTTACTAATTATCTTTTAGAATGTAGTAAATGACAATGGGGAAAACAAGAATTTACTTGTATCTCCAACTTCTTAGAGTCTGGGAAGTTTCAAGGGACACAGCAATAGACCTTCACCTTTAGACTTTCAGATGTTTGTCCTAAGTAGAAATGAATCTGTGGTTTCACCTCAGAGATCTTGTGTAAGTTCCATTTCCCCCTGAGAGTGCAATTATTTCTTTTATTATTGCTTTGGCAGCTACAAAAGCTGATGGATTTGCACTATATTTCCTGGGAGAATGCAATAATGTAAGTATACTGGATTAAGATACTGCTTTTCTGTACAGTTACAAGTGCATTTTCCAATTTGACAATGATATTTTTATTTTATTTTGCATGTCATTTAGCAGGAAATGTTACCCGAGTGCTGAATATTAGGTTTATGTTGTCTTTATTTCTGTAAAATTGAAGTTTATTGAGCATAGTGGTAATGAAAAAAATGTTTCCTTCATTTAGATCCTTGGCCTTTTAATTTTTTTAAAGATTTGGCAGTAGTGCTGTTGTTTCTCTGATTGCAGCAACTTAACCTGCAATTTAGCCCATTGTTAATTGTCTATAACAAACAGAAAACTTAACTTGGTTTTACTCTCTGCATAGCCTGTTCTTTTAATCTAGTTATCGCTCTGATTTTTTTTAACATGTTATCAGATCTTCTGTTAACTGCTAGCAGCAACTTGATAGTGAAGTAATGTGAATTTCGGATGTAGGTTTTAGCATAAAATATATTGTACTTTTAAGATGTATGACCAAAGTTAGTTTCTGATGTAATAATTTAAATAAGAGTGAGTCCTATAGTTGCTCTTTTGTTATTTGGCCTTTAGAATGCATTAGATAATTTTTTCTATCCAAATTAATTTTTACAGTTACCATTAAGCAAGATTTTGTAGTTAGTTCCAATGGCTACCAAGAAGAAAATGCAGTTTATGCTTCAGTCAGTTCTGTTGACTTAAAAAATCGCAATTTGCAAGAAATTTTATGTCCTTCATTGGTGCAAGAAAGTAATTAAACTCTTCTTACTGAAAAATGACTAGAGAGGAAAATATTTTTCTCATTGTTTTTGTTTCCCTACTTTATACAGCCAGTTTTAATAGTTTATTTTTGTATAGTGCGTTAGCCAATTTCCTTTGCTTTTTGTGAAATAATTGAATTCAGAACAAGGGAAAGAATGACATTGTTGAAATAATGGAAACAGGATTGAAGATGTACAAACCTGCAGGTGACTTGCCTGAGAGTATTTTTTACTTATTCAAAAAGATAGTGTCTAATTTGAAGGATGTGGAAAAAGGCCCATACAGAGATTTCTGAAAAGAAATGGAAATGGGTTTTGCTTTTTTTAAATTTAATGATTATTGCGTGTAATAAAGATAACCCATTTTATTATTCAGAAATTGGATCTGCCCTGAATGAGTTCTGTAAGCATGTAAATAGCATATATTTTTAATAACCCTTTTACTAAGGGGTGTTAGGTAAGTAGCGCATTGTTCATCCTTGGTGAATGCAATCTTTGGTTTCTCATTAGTAGGTGACAGTGTCCACTGCCGTGGGTGGAGGGTGATGTAAACGGTCATTGAAGAGCTTCCCTCCTGCTGCCAGAGGCAGAACTTGCGGGAAGTGCAGCCATCCGTTCTGAGTGCACAGTCCTGGCCAGCTTCAGTGGCAGTAACTGCGTGCCAGCTGAGCATGTTCATCTCCAAATACTTTGTGAAAGATTACAGTAAAATTAACTTTACAGCTTGAGACCTAGAGAATTCTTACTATGATGAGGTTTTTCCTGTTAGGTTAGTGTGGCATAATATGAGGTTCTTTCCAGTTTTCTGATACCTTGAGGGCCCGGGCACTTTATGACCTTCTGCTTTTTTTTTTGTTTTGTTTTGTTTTGGTTTTTTTTTTGTTTTAAATAGCTTATTAGGAAGTTGAATCTATTTGCTTCCCGGTATAACTCTTTCTTGAAAAACGTTCCAACCACTAAAGACACACATTGACTTTATTAACTACTGCTATGTAGCTGCATCTCCCAAAATGGAATGTTCTTCATGTAGTTATTAAAGGGACTGATCCCAAGTCCTTTGAAGTTAGTGTGAGATTTTCCATTCACATTAGTGGGCTTTGGGCCAGACTCATGTTGGGAGTCTTGTAACTAAATGGTAGTGCATTAGCTTACTTTTTATAAGAAATTGTAATTGAAAATTAATTTGGATATCTTTGTCTCTTGAGCATTTAATTTAAAGGATGTGTCCAAGTGAGATTAGCCATTGTCCAGCAAATACTGGCAATGTATTTTTTGTTTGTTTTTATTAAATACCTTTTTTAAAGGGGAACAAAAAGATTCTGCATAGCATCAAAGGTAGAAAGGAGCTAATTCTGTAAGCTGAAGTTTCAAAAACAATACAGAACCCTATCTTCGGCCTTGACAGAGTAATTGCTGGACGCCTATGGCCACATGTTGAAGAATGGCTTCTGTTTTTTGGTGGCTTAATTTTTGTGACTTAAATTTTGCAAATTCAGCAAAACTATTTTTTTCCCCTCAATTTTAGCATTTGGCTTTTTGTTTGTTAGCTTGAGAAATATACATAAATCTGCTTGTATTTATCCAGTCAGCAGCCTCGTTTTTCAGAACTAGACCTGTTTATTTTCACCATGCTTTCAAAGATATAATTTGTGCCTAAAGACAGCTTTTCTCGAGTGTGTGCGTGTCTTTTTGAGAAATAGATACTGAGAGGGAATTGTGTAAGATGGAGGAATCCTGTTAGTAAGTAGACACCTACTTTATCCCAAATGGTTTTGTAACGTTTATGTGATGTGTGTTCTGACTATATTCTTTAAGGGAACTTCGGATCAAAACTGAAGTAAAAGCATTAGCTCTACTTTGTTTGAACTCCTGCTGTAAATATGTATAGCTACACCTCTGTCTGTTTAAGGAAATCCAAATTTGAGAATCTTGACATGTGTTAATCTCAGCTAACAAGTGTTGCTACAATATGAGATTTCCATAACTACCTTTAGTCTAGATTAAATAGTGAGCTTCTAAGTAGGATAAAAGATAACTTCCTTTTACAGAAATTCCAGATATTTACAAAATGAAAACCACCAAATGATTACTGCATACTGTGTGCTATTACTTTTTAATGTTGAGAGAAAAGAATTGCCATATCACTGCAAATATTTTTTTTTTCATGAGTTACTAAGATTTCATTGTAAGTCTTTCTTTCGTGCAATTCTTAATATGGACAGCACTTCCCTGACATGCAAATCATATTAGAACTGAAAGCAAATTTGTTTAATGTGAAGAAAAGCTCTAGGTTAGCTGTTTTGGTTTGTTTGTTTTTTTTTTCTTTTTTTTTTGCAAAACATAGATGATACACTGGCCTTTAAAGGAGGACCTAATTTTAGAAAAAAAATATTTTATATATAGTTCATAGTTCTCATGTTATGACCTTAACTGAACATCATCTTCAAACATGACATACAGAATTTACTGAAATCCTCATATTTGATGGGGGGGTGTAGGTGTAAATCAATATGCCTAAGTACCATGACAGCTGGGCATAGATTTAAGCCCATAAACTAACATATTTACGAGCCAATATTTCTAAAATACTAATCACAGCTACAGAGTTTCTAACATATTATTGTATTATCTGATTCTTCAGTTGCTTCTTGTTTGTAGTCCTTATTTGTGTGAGTAATTCACCTCATGATTACATTGTGATTCCTACGTAAAGAAGTATGACTTCAAATTTAATAGGCATACACTTAATGTAGCTTTTACTAGGTCTTGTGTTACTTAATTCCTGAAACTGCAAATTGTGTTGACAAACAGATCATCCTTCCTTCAGATAGAAGTTTCCAATAGCTTTGTTGTAAGAAATAATTATGTGAGGCCACAAATATGTACACATACTCTGTGCTTCAGGGTGTATCTTATTAAGCTCATCTAGAATTTCTGGTCATGCAGAAATTGTTGCAGCTTGATGTACAGTGCCACCTAGTGAATTTGTGGGGTGGGTGATTTGAATTGTTAAGAACCAAGGAAAAACATGTACTGCTTGCTAACTCTTTCAGGCTTGCTAACTTGTGCCAGGCTAAGGTAGATTATTTTAAATGTGTAGACACCTCTGAAATTTGAGTCTTTTAAACATGTTTCCAGATGAAACCCTTTTAGTGGCAGGTCGATTCAGAAAAGCTTGGTCTCTATACTTAGATCAATTCCATATCATGTTCTCTTCTTATATATAAAGTAGAAGAAATCTGTCGCTTGCTTGCCAGTGAATAGTGATACTCGGCACAGAGAGAAAGCTGTTCGTGAGTTATAGTGTCTGAGTTTAACTTCGAGTCAATAAATTTTCAAACAGAAAGAAATTAGATAACTGTCAGGATATATTTTAGTGAAATTTTGCTCCCGTTTCACCTAATATTCAGCTAAATCAACTTGTAGAATATGGTCATGATGAATATACTGTAGGTAGAAAGCAGAACTGGTTAGAAGACTAGACAGAGACTACTTGTTTGTGGTTCACTATCAGAATGGAAGGTATTTTGCATAAGTCCTCAAGGATTTATCCTGGATCTAGTTTTGCAGAGTATGTTCATTAATGCATGGGTGAAGAAAGAATAAAGGCTTATTAAATTTGCATATTACATGAAATTGGGAAGGACTACAGATGTGTTTGTAGAGACAGATTAGAATTCAAAATGATCTTGGGGAAAATGATGTGAAGAAACTGGACAAAGATTCAGTGAGAACAAGTGCTGGGCTCTCCAGAGACTGCCTTTCTCTATGTAGGGCAGTTGATGACTTTGAGAAAGATTCTGGGGTTTGCAGTGAATTTGAAGGTAAACATCAGTCAGTAATATCATTGCTGTAAGAAAAAAGACACCGTTGTATGTAGCAGAAGCAGAAATCTAGCCTTTGTGTAATGTAATTTTCCCATTCCTCTGTGCAGTGCTAAGGTCTCAGACGGAATAATATGTCTGGTTTAAGCACAGCAACTTTTAAGAAAAAATTGGAGGAGCTGAAGTGAGTCCAGGAGAGAGCAGGGAGAATGGTCAGGAAACAAAAGAACTGGTATTGCTTAGTCTAAGCAAAAGGATGCTGAGTGCTGAAGATATGCCTGGATAAGGCAGAGAGGGAGTCATCTCTTCTCCATACCTACAGTGTGTGTAGGGCAAGAAGTAGTGGGCTTGAACTGGCATTAGGAAAGCTTCCCCAGTTGTGGCTGTAACGAAACACTACAGTGTGTTGCTCATGAAAGCTCAGGGATCCTCATCCCTGGAGGTGTTTGAGAACTGTCTGGACAACCATCTTTCAGAGAAATGTTTAGCTGACTATGCCTTAAAAAGGAAGGGATGGAAGAGAGGTATGTCAACTTAGTTTTCTGTGTCAATAAACTGGTGTAACTCTTGTGGTGTTTTTCAGTTGTGTAAATCAACTGGAAAGTTTCCAGGAATGAAACACAGTTAGAAATTGATACTGATCAGAAGGATGAAAACATTAAACAAACAAGCAAACCAACAGCCCACACAACTACTAGTTGTTTTACAGCATATAAGTGCACTGTCTTCATTTCTCAAGTATCCAGCATTTGTACACGCTATGTACATGCAAATTCTTTCATCAGGTACGCTGTCAGTTATCAAGAAGGAAGTAAGTTTTTATAAGCAATGGAGGCAGTTGGTGTTTTGTTGTTTTGGTTTGGTTCTTTGTTGTTTTGCTTTTGGCTTGGGTTTTTTTCACTTCCTTTGTCCCTGTGTACTTCATGTAGTAGGATTGCTGCAATTGTCTTTAAACCCAAGACATATTGCCCATAGCTCTTTAAGATTTTAGCATGGTAGTATAGGGCTACTATTTCAATTTAGCCAGTTTACAAATCCAAGGTTTTTGCCTGTGGATACTTTCCAAATTAGTTCTGTTTGTTTGGTTTTCTTGGTCATCATTGTTTGTTGTGATTAGTTCAGTTCCTGTAAAAAATTATGGCCGCAGGGCACAGACTTTATACCTGTCTGCAAATAATTTTATCATTAGGTGGTGTGGTCTTACATGTAGGTTGTTACATCTTTTAGCAAGAGTGAAAATCTATTACTGCTTCTGAACAGAAAAGGATGTGAGCAGCAAAACCCATTAAGCTCACTTAATATCAACTTGCCATTTCTCCTTAATGTTTTTTTCTTCAAAGCATCAAGTCATATAGCAACGCTTTAGTATTAAGGCTTTCATTTAATGTCAGCTGAATATTAAATGATTTTTCATTAAGCATTTTTAGGGCCAGTTTTATCAGCAAAATTTGCTGTGGAAGAAACTAGATCAGGATCCAGTCACACCTACCATCAAAACAGTTTGTTAATGGAATGCTTGTCACATGTGTACTTTAGCCCTTATTCCAGTCTTTAAACCTGGTTCTTATTCAGACATCTTTTCTGCAAAGAATGTTTAGAACAATTGGTTTATGATTTGTATTTGCTTAGGTATAAGGAGTATTATAAAAAAAGCAACTGAGTGGTTTGTCAAATGGCAAGCAAAGTGTGTTTGCAGTTCAAATCCAGTCCTGGCAAACTTTATATAGTTAGTTGAATGGTTTCTAGCCTTTGTGGGTTGGGATTTGGTGTTGTGCCAGATTCCCACGGGCTGCACACCAACAGCTAGAAAAATAGCATCAATTACACCTGTAGTTGACCTCTTCATCGGAAGAGACAAAAACTGAAAGCACCTGAAAACTGTAGGTGCTTTCTTATCACTGTAAGAGTATATCTGTCAGGAGGTGCTGATGGTATTGTGTGATGAGACTTGAGCTGCTATTCCTCATCTTTTCTTTTAATCTGCTTCCTCTGTCAAGCTTTAGATTTTCACTAGAAAAACCAACTGTGGAGCCAAGTTACGACAGCATGACAAGATGAACATCAGTAATTCTTCATGTGCATGCTCTTAGCTGTTACAAACGAGCAGTAATGAGGTTTTTTTCAGCCACAGTAAAAGAAGTTCAAGATAAATTACTTTAGAATTTCAACAGGCTGTGTGCACAGCACCAAGAAAAGAGCACCAGAAGTATTATGGCTTATTGGATATCTACTAATTTTGTTATGTATCTGAAAGCTAAGTTTGCAGTGTTTAGCTGTGAATTGAGAATGCTGTCATGTTGATACCCCTCAAGAACTGATTACACTGTACATCGTTCTGAATTCCTGTAGACTGGAAGACTTGGTAATATATTAGCATTTTAAAAAGACATTAGAGATTAGAGTATGTTGCCTATACCTAAAGTGCCTATGAAATACGAAAGGGTGAATTTTGTTACATTTGTCTGTGTTCACCAGTGGTTGAACCATCGCTATGGTTGTAATTTGTTTTAGACTTTGTTTTGTTTCAGTTTGGGTTTTTTAAGCAGCTCTTGCTCTCCATGGTCACAATCACGCCATTAGTGGATTTCAAGCCACAATGTAACATCAGTCAAAATTAATAGGATTTTTTTTTTTGTTGGAAACTTTAGCAGAGTGAATTAAGAGATTAAACTAGGAGGTAGGTAGTCACTTGGAAGATTTTGGGCCCAGCTGGAGCAATCTGTAATGTCACAGAAGGCAGGAAAGGAAGCACCTCATATGCTCTGAGGTTCCAACAAGGTATAGGTGGTTTCTGATGTTAGACTTCGATGTTCCCCTGCCTAAATACATTTAAAGAAAGAACTCCATCACCATATGGAACTTGTTGCAAAAAGAATGGCAATAAGGTAGTTGAGTTTGATGTAGGTAAGGAAATTCTGTCTGTGTCTGAAAGGAGGGAAAACAGATCAAAATAGGGAATTACAGGATCCCATGGGCTACCAGGTGTCAGAATGCATGAACCTGGAAGCTTCCAGAGGATTCACTCTCCAGGCCATTGTTTGCTCTTTTGGTAGTTTACGAAACCCAGGGTGTCTGTCTCATCTTGGTTGCCTTCTCCCTCATCGGCAGGAGAGACGTCTAATGCTCTGTCTACACTAGATATCTTTTCTTCCTTGACTTTTGGCAGGAGAGAGGAAGCAATGTTACAGTGTCAGTAAAGAGCTATTCATGTTTATTTGTTTCTGATACTGACAATTCTCACTGCAAGTGGTTATAGCAGCGAAAGATACTGTGAGCAGTGCACTGGCATCCTGCTGTCTCCTCAGCCTTTTACTGCATTGAGAGTTACCAGTATAGTATTTGGGAAATTATGGGACTTTATATTCTCATATTTCCTTTTTTATTGACTATATATTGTTGAAATCGTGGTTGAAAATCCACTAGTTGCTTATTTTGATTATTAACCACTGTTCAGTGTCATTTCCAGAAATAAAAACTGTTAGTCTGCGTTTGAGGTAAAATATTCAAACCCACCAAACAAATGCAGGTAATTTAAAAGGACCCCGTCCTATCCATTTCTTCATTTACTTGTGAAGCTGTATACAATATATCTGATGTCTGCGTGGGAACATTTCTAGTTACCCTTCGAGCAGGTGAAAGATGATTTGAATTTGCATTTTCAAATTAAACGAATGCTGAAGGGATTCATGGTTAGAAGAGAGTAGGTGAGCCCCACATTTTATTATTACTACAGTACATTTTCTTTTATAAGTATTTCCTTAAGCAAAAGGAAAAGCAGGAAATGTGAGCTGGATAGGTGATGTGAAAAAACTGGTGGTTTTGGACAATGGTAATTAAAGATATTCTGTTAAAGCTATGTCTGTGGGATGCCTCAAAGGTTATTTCAGTAACATGCCAAAGTAGAGCAGAGCACAGCTTTTGTGTTCTTGCTGCGTTTTGTTTGGCTGACCATGCCATTGGTGGTTTCTAGAATTCAAAAGCTTTGTTAACAAAGCCCAACAAAACTTGAGAAATTTCCACATCCTTAATTGGCATTAAATATTTAAACTAATTCAGATTTAAATTGGTTTTATATGGAATGTATCGACAATCATGAAACTTTATTAGGTATGTATGAAGTCAGTGTGGAATGGGTAGAGGCTTAAGGACTAATTGCAGCTTGTATATGGTTATGGGAAAATTTGCCTTTCTTTTTAAGAGTGCTGCGCGGTCAGGATAAGATTATCAGTTGTTCTTGGGCCTTGGAGATCAAGGGTTGTTGCTTGAGGTCTAGGTGGAGGTCTGTCCTTGCACAGCCATGCTGTTCTACCTCTACAGAGTCAGGAGGAACAGTGGTAAATTTAGAACCTACCGTGTAGTTCGAAGAGTTTTTTGATCACTGAGCCCTTAGCAGTGGGCAGAATGGGATTGCTTCTGCAAAACTCTTTTTTTATCACTGGAAGTAAAATAATGTCCATGAGCTTTTTCCAATATAGGGATGCCTATTCATGGCAGTACTTTATGGTGTTAGCAACAGAGAGGTTTACCAGCCAAACACATACTTATACAAGGACACAGGAAAGACTGCTGGTGGAAGCGACTTTTGCTAGCAACACTTTGTGGTGTCAACACAGTTTTCTGGACATTGAAGATCCAGTGAAGGCCTCTTCTGGAGAAAAATATGTATGTGTGGAAGAAGCGAGTTCTTTGTTTTCTGGTGAAAGTAGCCATTTGGTCTTTTTATTTCTTGTGTTCTGTTTTGCGAAGCGGTTTCTGAGAAGAGAAAGATTTGTGCGTTGTTTTATATTCAGTTACGGGTGTGACTCGGGAGACCATTGTGGAGAAGCACACTTTATACATGTAATTTAAATAACGCAGTTACTTTGCTAAGCATCACATATTGCTGTCTTGGCATAAAGAACCAAATATGTCTTAAGAAAAAGTAAGAAGAATGGTGTGAATAAAAGTGTTCATCTTTGGAGAGATCAACTTTGATCTCCAGTGCCCTGTTAATTTAATTTGACTCTTTCCACTACTAGACTACATAATTCAGACTTTAAACATTGTGTTTCATCTCCTGCATTTTGCAATACTCTGCAATATGAACCACCTTTTCATATTGAACACATAATAATCTTACTGTTCCTACTATAAAAGGACTTTTTTAATAGTAAATCTTTTTCCTGTAACCGTATAGTGTAGCAGGTCAAACATTTGTGATGATATGTAGTTCAGTATTTCTATATCCTAAGCCTCTTACTAGCTTCTTTGATTGAAAAAAAAATAATTATGTCAGAACATTGATTTAAATAAATCATGACCTGTGGTTTCTTCAGTTTTAGTAGAATAATGTACTTTTTTCACATCGTGGGGTGCTTTTCTTGGATCAGTTATGTAAAATGTTCTTTTTCATTCTATTTAAGTGCATTTAAAACATGAAACTGAAGCTTATGAAGGCAGGTAACTGTGAAACGAAGTCATTTAAGAATTATATGTACCTTTATTAGATTATAATAAATTAAGAGTAAATGGAGCTTTTTATTCTGGTAAATTGAGCAGGCTTGTTCTGGCAGATTCAGTGTACTGATTTAATGGTTTTTATTGTTTGGGTTTTGTGTGTGTCTGTTGGGTTGTATTTTTTTTTTTTTGTAGCACATTCTTATAATTCATATGGAAAATAAACATTCTGACTTTTCCAGTGTCTTTAACAGCTAAAGGCCCCTCTTTTAAAGAAACTGTGAGAGTAAATGGGTTTGAAGAGTAGGGTTCAGGTTTGGGATCAGAATAAACAGAAAATTTCAAGATTTCATGCACTTGTGTACCATAATGCAAGATATTAAAATGGAGTAAATACCTTGCATGTTCAGTAGAGCTATTCCACGGAACAAGTATCTTTCCTTCCAGCTGCATGAGGCATACGAAATAAATAGGCTGAAATGACTTGTCAGAGCTGAAATAGTATGTGGCAGCTCTGTTTTCTCTTTGACGGTAGTTTAATTCTCACCTGTATCGCAATATTAACAAATGAGTAACTGGGTGGAAAACTCTCTTCCTTGTCTTGCTGAACTTTTTGAGACTGCCTGATGTTTTGCTTAAGAGTACATACTCAGTTAGTGGTTTTGTCAGAATCTTGAGTGTTTATCTTTTGAACTCGCTACCATAACTGTTGGACAACTGTTCTTGGATAGACTTCACTCTTGTTTTGGCTATGAATTCCATACTTTTCTTTGACCATTTGTTTCCCCCTCATCATTAAGTCTAACTTTCTCCTTCCAAAATGCTGTTAATCCATACACCTAAGGTACCTTCATCGCTGCAGGAGTACCTACATATAGTGTATTATATTGCATCTCCTTAGTTTCCGAACATATTTATTTTTGGAGTTGTTTAGTATTGTTTATGATGTGCCTCACACGTTTGCAGAATAAAGAAAATATTATTATGAGAGAATATATCTTGTATCATCACTTCATTTTCTATAGCTGACAGCAGATGCTGAATTTTCATGTGAAAATTGTACCTTTAATATTCCATGCTAGAAAACAGCCCCTGTTTAGTAATTTACCCGATCTCACAGGGCCCAGATTGTAAACTATTGATCTCTGAAGTCCATCTCCTTTCCTTCACACCTGAGTTTTCTTTGTCTTGTGATCCATTTGGCTTGCTCTAGCTCTAAGGCATAATGCAAGGCATTCTGTAGGGTACGTGATGAGCTGTGAAGTTTGTACTCAAATGGTAATTGGAGTGTCAGCTAAAATAACCATACAAGTACAAAGTTTTTATTGTAGTTCCTATAAAATGAGGATAGCGTCACCACTATGAGTATTTTCTATTGAAATAAAAGCGTGCATCCTAAGAAAAAAAAAGATCTTTCCTTACAAGATAGTGTTTTCCTCTGTGTGTCTTTATGTGGTGTACTGTGTTCAAGTTAAACAAAATCCAACCTCGATATAAGCAATGGCTGACTTCAGCAGAAGAGTTATCCACTGTCTGGTGACTTTAGAGTGGGATTTCCTAAGATTTCAAAACAGTTAAGTGGAGTTTATCCAGCTACTTTGCATTGTCAAAATCACAAAAGCTCATTTATTCAATCCTTTGTACTATGTAGATAGCACAGTAATTCTGCAAAAGTAACCACACTTTCTAATTGCATTCTTTTTTCCTTTTTTTTCTCCTTTTTTTTTTTTTTTTCCTTCTAACTAGAGTCTGTGTGTATTTACACCACCAGGAGCTAAAGAAGGACAACCACGGCTCATTCCTGCAGGGCCCATTGCACATGGCACTACAGTATCTGCTTATGTAGCCAGATCCAGAAAAACGTTGTTAGTAGAAGATATTCTGGGGGTAAAAAGCTTTCTCTTTTTAATGAGATGATTACAGCATGTTCTTAGAATGAATACTTTGATGCTGAAATGTTTATTGAGCTGAATGTATAATGATAGAATTTACATCTATCTTGCTACCAAGGAAATGTGTTAGCAAGTTTGGATTAGCTTGATGGAAAAATTTCAGAATATCTGATTTATTTTTAAGTTTAAAATTAGGGGGGGGG
>VZSF01009098.1:243964-329164 GCA_013398295.1 Chionis minor | reverse complement strand
TTTTTCCCCCTCCCCCCCCCCCCCCCCATTGTCACATAAGGGAAGTAATGGTACTATAGTCACTTGGAGCAAAAATGTCTTGAAATACCTAGTGTGCTAACCCCAAGCAAGAAGACTTCCGTATAGTCAATCAAAGTTTGATTTAATTATCATACATAGCTCATACTGACAAGAATGTCAGTCAGAATTCTGGTTATTAGACAGGATTTTGATCCCTGCTTACGCAAATGTAAAGCTAGAATACTTATAACATCAGTAGACCTACATCAAAGGCACGCTAATGTAACTGGATGTCAAAATACAGGCCTTTGTCCATAAAAAGGTTCAGAAAATCCTAAGGTGATATTCTGATAATTCTCGGTACTCTGCATGTCTGTCCTTTTTAATTTTTTGAAAAACTTCATTTTCTAGTCGTGTGCATGCGATTGTATCAAACTGGTATTTAAACTATACTTTATGAGAACACTTTATGATCAGCTGGTTATGAGAACAGCAAGGAATTTAAAATTTTCTTTTCAGTGTTTTCTATTCTTTTGAACTCTTTCCAGAATAACAGATGCTGTGGCCAAAATTGGACATTGCTGTCTCTATTTTAAATAAATATTTGTTAAAAAAAGTATGACCTTTATTGGGCATACCCAGGCTATAAACAAAATACAAAATGCCTAATGTGAGTAGACTAAAATAGAAACACAAAAACAAAAGGCAGAAGCTGCTTTCACTGTAGTAACAGTTAGTACTTTCTATACAACCAGGGCTATAAAGATTTTATATGTTGTTTGGCTTTTTCAGTCATATATAGGGCTTAAATTATTACTGGTGATTTCCAATTAATATGATATCCTTGTATATGAGGACTGTATGTTTTGATTTTACATTCATAATAAAATCAGGGGGAGTTAAGAGTTTCGAACCAGGTGGTTTCTCAGGTGTTTGTGAGTTTTCATACATGGAGAATTTAAGCTATAACGCTTTGGACATTCCATATGTAGATTAAAAAGTCTAAATTTGGGTCTTTTATAGAAGCTGTTAGATTATTTTAATACTTGTTCCTATAACTTTTGTACCAGGTTATTCAGCATGCACAAGCAAGGGAAGGAGAAAGATTCTGACTCTCATGCATAATTTTTTGAGAACACATTTTCCATTTCAGGAGTTGGTTGAGGATTATGACTCTGTATAACCTAAAGCCTCAGGTTTTGATTTTTGTTCTCTTGCAAGCACTGCTGTCTGCTTGGTAAAACTGAAATCTGAGCAGTCCACTTCATAATTACAAATTATGGGAGTTTATTTTTGAGGGGGGGAATGGGGTGATGGGGTAGTGTTGTTTGTTTGGGTTTTTACTTAATCTGAACTGGCATTAGCAATGAAGTGACAGTTTTGCTACCTGTGAGATTACAGAAATTGTGTTACAAAAACAAAGCCAAAGCTGGGCCTAATATAGCAACTAATTCCGACTTTACATCAATAAGGTTATCTGTATATGTAGATAATTGACGAGACTTCTTTTATTGCATTTTTACTAAATGTCTTAATACTGTGTGTAAATTATGCTGAGATGAGTTCTAGTGAATTTAATCATTTTCCTGCAGATTTAATCAGTCAGAAGAGAGAGAAAAACGTCAGCATATCTTTCATTTTAATGTTATGATATTTACATTTTATCAGATTGTTTACATTTTCTAGGATGAACGATTTCCCAGAGGTACTGGACTGGAATCAGGGACTCGTATCCAATCTGTTCTGTGTTTGCCAATTGTCACTGCAATTGGTGATCTGATTGGTATCTTGGAGCTTTACCGTCACTGGGGCAAAGAAGCCTTCCATCTTAGTCACCAAGAGGTGAGTTCCCCCCCAGCCTTTCCCCACTTCCTCACAATGGTCAGCACTTCAGCCCCCTCAGACTTTCTTCTCTTGCTCCTTTCGTACTTGATTTTTTGTTCTCATCGAATGTTACTTACTGAAAAAAATAGTGATTTGTATTTTCAGTCACAGGAGGTAAAATGTACATATACAAGTACAGGGACACCTCCAGAATTTTACCATGTGCTCTTCTGCGGAAAAAGAGGTTCAACATTTCTTTATCAATAGAGAGTTTTTAGAGAAGTTAATGCAGGTGAATCAAATATAAATGGAAATCAAATGTCAAAAAATGAAATAACTTTATATGGAAAGGACACTGCAGAGTTATCCTGAGTCTCCATTTTAACTTTCCAGTGAAGCTTTATTTTACAGCGTGGAAAGATTTATTTATTTTTTAAAGTTGACTTTTTTTGGTGTGGCTTCTCAGTGAGTTGGACACATTTTAAAACACAATATTGCAACATTGTAGCAACAGTATAGCAAGTGTGCAGGCGGGGAAAGTGATTCTAATTTAAAACAAAAGTGAAGCGAAAGAGGGTTCATGTGTTTGCATTCACAGTCCTACATCCACACACTCTCAGGCACACAAATGTGCATATCCAGGTAGTCTTTCCAGGATGCCGTGCAATGACGTGGTGGACAAGCGATGCCAGCTGAGTTCTTATGTATCCTGGTTTCTTTCCTAGGTTGGCAGCAGTGTGCTGATTTGGGCTCAGCCTTTCCTTCAGCTTTTAAGGGCTCAAATCTTTTGTCTCTCTAGTCAGTCCCATGTCTCTGAGTTGTCAAGATTTACTCACTGTGCTTTGTCTCCTGACCTAGATGCCCATAGAAACTGTGTGTGTATGTGCTGGTACCTGGATGACCTGCTAGACTAGCTGCCATTTGTAAACCTCTCTTCTGCTTTTTTTTTTTCCCCTCTGATGCTTCCTCATCCAAATATTCCCATTCATAACCATCTTTCCATTTTCATGACTGTTCTCTACACTGCATGGTTTACTGTATTTATATAAGGCCTGTGTAGTTATGTTGTCCATACATGTCCATTTGTCAATCCAAAGTTACAAGTTGTTAGCCAAGTACAAACAACTTTGAAAATGGAGTAGATGTCTCAAAGGCTATTGCCGGTTTAAAGGTGCTAGAAGGGTATCTGAGCTCTCATGTCTGGGTGAGGATCCTGGTTATATCCCATCTACACATTAAGATGGCTGTCACATTGAGATGAATGTGCCATTCATTTCTCTCTCTACCCTTCCCCGGGGAAGGGAACATGAACACAGAGGGCAGGACAAAACAGGGTGAGTGGTACACGATGCACTGTGGAAGAGTTTAGCTGTATGAAACAGGAATTATTCTCGTGAAAAGAACAGAAAATGTACAGAGAATAGATATTAAAACTCCCTCGCAAGGAAGGCAAAACCAGCAATATTTGCCAATTGTATATTCTGTTTATCAGTAATCTTAAGTAACCTAACATACATGCGATGCTTATACACGTATATTAGTCGGGCAGTCAATGTTGCTTTAGCCTCAGTGTCACACCTGGTAATCTTTCACCAGTAAGTAGAGGTCATGGTACGGGACTGGATTATCATGATGGTGCCAGTGTCCCTGCTCACAGAACAAAGAACAGGCATTCATACAAAACCAGGCTTCATTAATTCTTTATATTTATATACACATTAATATATATTTATATAAAACTTTGTATATGTTAATATTTATATATTATCTATTTTTAAAAAATAATCCTATGACAGTAATATCAATTTTGAATCCAAACAGGCCTCAGACATGCATTGTTCTGTGCAAATATGAATCTTTTATGTTATATGAAATACCTTCTGTAACTGAAGTTCATTAATGTTCTACTTGGAAAAGACTGACTGCTAAATAAAAGTATTTTATTAGTAAATTAAAAATATTTTAAGGTCATTTTCTGAGTGTTCTAAAGCATTCTTTTCATATTCAGGTTTCAGAAAGTCTTTGGATACCATTAGCCATTTTTATTAAATGTGTACAATGTGTTCTGTTTTAAAAAATAACAAGAATTAAAAAGAAATATCTTAGGAGGGTATGCAGCAGCAGACCTCTTGTACTTCTGTCCTCTGTGTTCCTGTAACGCTCTTGTGTTTCAAGGCCAGGAGATTATACATGGTAGCACATTTTAGTTAACTGCAGTTTACGTGACACTTGTTTGAAATGTTGCCTGGAAACTGTCGTACTTAAAACACTAGTTTTGAGCTGAGGGATCAGGTCTGGTTCTTCTGCCACCAAAATGGTAGTGAAAGAAACAGTACCTGTTTACAGCTGGATATAGCTGTGGCTGAAAAGATACAGCCCCAGACAGATGTCACAGGATATTTTATTTCTATGGCAAATGCCTTTCAACAATGCACATAATGTAATTTTTAAAGCCCTCGGATTATGGGATGTTTATTTTGATGTTGTATTTTTGAGCTGATGGGTTCCCAATGCTGCTTCTGAAGAGCATTGGTAAGCATTTTTTTTATACAAAAAATGAAGAATTTTCTCTTGTGACTGAACGTACCTTACTAAAATTGAAACACTCACAATTATACAGAGTTTCGCAAAATAACTGTCTTCCCACAAATTGTTACTGCCTGCCTGTCTAAAACAGCTCAGACAATTTACTTTGCCAAATAAAGAAAACGAGTGCATAGCTGATATGCAGTTTTCAAGGTTTCTTCAGTTGCTTCTCTTTTGTTTCAGGTTGCAACAGCAAATCTTGCATGGGCTTCAGTAGCAATACATCAAGTACAAGTAAGTGTGGGTGTTTTTTTGATTTTTTCATTGTGTTAACCGTTCTGCCATAACTTCATTAGTAGCAGCATGGACTATGATCAAATTTAAGTGGAAGTCACTACTAAAATGTTGATTCAAGCCCCTTCCCTGAACCTGGGAAAAATATGCTAACATTTTTGGTGTTCCTTGAGCTAGTTTTCCTCACTTGCAACTGTGGATCAAATAACTTAACAAACAGTATTTTCCCTAAAGGAAAAAGAAACTTTAACAAAGTAGCTAAGTAACTGATAAAGCTGAATTATAAAAGCTTCGCAGTTTTTTTCTTGTAAGAGGGCAACTGCTAGGGCAACTGGTTGCTTTCCTTCTGCTTGGGTATTCAGTTTGAGATTATTAGGTGTTGCTGGCTAAAGCCTACTGTAAGCCATCCTTGCTAGCTACTTCATGGTCCTGTAACTGCTCCCACTAAGGATTCCTGCTTCATGCTGTCCCTAGTCGGGTGCCTAATGGAGCTCTAGGCTGTGCAAGCTGCTGTAGCAAAGCCCAACAGCTTTGCCAATAGGATTTGTTCCTTCAGCTAATAGCAGATAGTAACATTGAAACTAAAGGTATTCTGTCAACTCACAGATGATAAAATGGGTTCTTCTGTCAATTCACAGGAGGAAGTTTTTTCCAAGGTGTCTTTCATACATTTGGCAGAAGACTCACACAAAGCTTCCTGCTTTTCTTTTCTAGGCTCTAGTATTTGCCACCTTGGTGCTGGAAGTCATTGACTTTGTTTAGGATGGTCATTCGCCCTGACACATTTACACAGGAACAGCTGGGGTAGACTATCATACACTAGTAGAATTGCAACTGCGTGCAGTTGTAGCTTCACTTTGTAATGACTCCCTCTTTAACTCAGAAGTCTTTCACACCTAACAAAACAAAACATGGGAAGTTTAGTTTAAGCCTGCCCATTGGTCATTTTCATTTCTCTGCCTTCTGTGAAGCAGAAGAAGGCTTTCCCTTCTCAAGCTTTTGCATAAGAATGCAAGAGTTTTGAGCTGACATTGGGCTGTACCCACGGGGCTCACAGCTGGGCTTTAGGAAGTAGTGTATATCAAGAAGTTCTACCTAACTATATGCAAGAATAAGGCTTGTGCATATAGTTTGTCATATTTTGCATATTTATTTATATCTACATCGCACAGATGAAAGGTATTATTTGTTTTGAGTGATATTTTATTGTGTAAAAAGTACAAACAGTAGAGGATTGTTTTCTTTTTTTGACCTCAGTGATTGCTTTAGTAATATACAGGTGTACAATTATACTTTAGATACAGAAGATGTAATTAGGTGAAGTAAAAGTACAGTTCAAAGCTTTGCTTTCTTCTAAAATGTAGTATGAATACTATATATTGTCTTCATATTCATGCTGATTTCTCCCAAAGTTGAGCATCTATCGTGTGCTACTTCGCTTACTTAAACTTGCCTGATGTCAGTCTTCAGCTGTGTCTTAAATGATGCTTTGCAACCTGGAAAAAAGTGGTAGAAGTATGGTAAGGAAGAAAAGAAACAAAATATTGGGCATTCTCAGAAGAGCTAAGGGTCTGGATGAGCAGGTGTCATCAAGTTGATTTGATAACCACGTTCAGTGTCAGCCTTTGAGGGAGCATAAACAAGTGTAACAACCAGCATCTTTCAAACAGTCTTCAGAAAGATGTTACTTGCCTTTGACAGTTTTAACTCAGCAGCTAGATAGCTAAGATTGAAGCCCAGTACACAAAGCCAGCTTTTAATTTTATACAGTGCTGTAACATATGTGTATACTAGTAGTGGTATTTTTCGTACGAATTAAGTGGGTAGACTGTGTGACATCAGTTTCCCTCTGACTTCAGTGTTCTTTTGGAGCAAATGATAGTATGATCTGTGCTTCCAGGTGTGCCGGGGCCTTGCTAAGCAGACCGAACTGAACGACTTCTTGCTTGATGTATCGAAGTAAGTGTGATTAGCACTGTAATATCATCAACTTCTTTTGATGAGCTTTTCTAACATGACTCTTCCAATCTACCTGTGTTTTACACTGTAGCTCACAAGCAGATGCAAAGGCACACCTTGGAGGGTGGGCAAATTTCAGCACAGGGACAAGAACAAATGATGTGGGTGGCACTGGTGTATACCTGTTAAACTGTTTTTGTTGTGGTGGTGTGGAAGAAAATGTAACATCCAATTATACCTTGCAGAATTTCTTTATTGTTTTGGTCCTTTACATAGTTTTTGGCCTCTTTTCCCCCCTCTTCTGGCAGAGTTAAACGTGGCCCTCTTACGAGAAGTGACAAATAGGCTTGCCATCTCTTTTCATGGCCAATTTTAGAAGGTTTGAAAGGACTTTATGAAAAGTTAGTTAGCTTACTTCAGCTTCCCCCCCACCATTTTTGACATGTATATATACACACACGTAAGTATATGCACCTCAGGGACAGATCCTGGAAGAATCAGGGCTGACACACGGTTGTTCTTTTTTTGCATTTTCTGGAGGCTCTGTTTCATTTTCAAAGACTGTAAATGCATGTAGTATGTTTTCTTTAATTTCTTGTCACAATGAATGCAAAATTAATTTCAAAACACAGTGAGAGTGTGAAAGCTTGAGCTTAGACTTGCCAAGTTGATATAGTGTCTTAGGTGATCTGCTCCTCACCCATTTTTCTTTGTTGCTGCTATTAGCATCTCCAAACAGTAGAGATGGCCAATAAATGAAAAGACAAACCAAAGTTGTATTTCAGTAAATCAGTCTGAAGTGCTTAACAGTGTTTTATCAAACTAGTTGGCTGAAGAATTTCTAAGTACGTCACAAAGGACTGATGATATTGTGGAAAAATGAGATGTCTCAGAGTTTTGCTGTTACAAACACTTCTCTGGGTCTCGAAGAACAATTCGCAAACTGATGAGATTAGAGGACATCCAAGATTCCTATGCCATTGCTCAGGAATGCAGAGTCTGAAGGGAGGAGTCTACCCCTTGGAAGGAGGGCAAGCTTGCTGTATCCAGATGTTTTTCTTAGCTTTTTTTCCTCGGGTATGACCTTTTCTTTTTTAATTTCAGCTTATGTTCAGAGTGTGTCTCCTAAAGGACGCTTCCCTTGCCAGAGCTACCCACTTGCTGCAGTCTCTTGCACCATTATGTTCCTTTCCAGAGTGCTTTTATTTTGCTAACATCTGTACTGAGCTGGTTTACCAGAGAAGTCTGCATTAATCTACCCAAATTTATGGGCTGGCAATTTACTTTTGGTACAGAGTACTGAGGTTCTTTTAAATAATTTTGTAATGACTTTAACATTTTAAGATAAAAATTTCAATAAGTGCTGCAAATATTTAATACCTATTTCTGTAAGAAAATACCTCTTGTACATAATTATCAATTGCTAGAAATGTTTAGTTTTAACAAAAAAGAAGCCCTATGTTTTGAGCCACAAAATTGGGATATCGTTTAATAACAACTTTATGAGCATCATGTAGGTAAAGGCTTGCATTAGCAAGAAAATAATTAGTTTCTTCTTAGAAATGGTCTGTACCTTTTCTTACATGGCAAGAGGGTTTCCTACTCAGTGAGGAAATTGTTAGTGTGCAATGTCACTGGGACATGTTCTGTAACATTTTAGAAAGGGCGTAGTATGCAGTGCTCCACCTCTTCATGTCCCTGACAATGTAAGACCAGTGTATTATATATTTCCTTTCCACTAGACCCAAACAGAACTGAGCTGTATATATGTTCAAGGCCATGAGACAATGTCTTTCTGTCTGCTAGGAACATTGTAATCTGAGGGTTATTAAGACTTGGCATGTGGAAGATTTAGACTTCTTTTACTAATAAGTGTGACCTTTATCTTTCAATGTTCTTGA
Source organism: Chionis minor (assembly GCA_013398295.1). Lineage (NCBI taxonomy): Eukaryota > Metazoa > Chordata > Aves > Charadriiformes > Chionidae > Chionis > Chionis minor. Next base: position 320,660 of record VZSF01009098.1, on the reverse strand, counting down.
CTGTCCTTGGACATTTACCACTTTGCTGTGAAACTGAGAAACTTTTTTTTTTTCCCCCTAAGCTACAAGGTCAGTCTTTTTCTGCAGCTTCAACATACTACACCTGGGTTGCTAGAGAAGACTCATTAAGAGTTTTATAAATTGTTGCCTTTTAAATAAAGTTAAGGGTTGGATAGTATGGCCTGAATTTAGCTACAATACGTAGCTTTCATTAGTTCTCAGAACATAGTCCTCTATGCATAAACCTAATGAGATATTTTGAAAGCATGTAGATAATGCATATCAGCAATGGAAGAATTTTTTTTTTTTAATCTTCTGGATTGCTTTTCTTTTCCTTTTTGCTGCTTCTTTTAAAATTTTCAGTGCGTAAAGGGTGACAGAGCATTTGGATACATTATTGATGTTGCTCAGCAGGGGACTGTTCAATCCATGGTAGCGAATGTTTGTTAGTCTTTTCCTTTTCTACAGAGAAAATTCTACATATTGTAGAGGATATTCTACAATTCTGTCATTGTAGAATAATAGCTTAAAGGAACAGAGCTAGGAGCATTTCTCAATTCCCTTGTGCTACAGCAAGCCAGTCATTGCTTTTTCAAGGTGCAGAGGATTGTCCTCACCTATCTGGGCTCCACTATTGTAATTAAAGTTCAGAAACAGATTATGATTTTCTGAATCAATTTTGAATTCAAAATTATTTGTGAAACGAGAGCCCATGACAACCACTGAGAAGTGTTTGACTAAATGCCAATATTTACGGACTTCTCTTTCTCTGCAGAACGTATTTTGATAATATAGTTGCAATAGATTCTCTACTTGAACATATAATGGTAAGTTTTTTTAACTTCTAAGTTTATTAGTCTTAGTCATTAAAATCCTTCGTTCACATTTTCTTGAAGTAAGACATTATATCATTGAAATATATGAGCTGTTTTTAATGGACACATAATACAAACAATATTAACATCGCTATATGGAAGAATGTGGCAAAGGTCAGCTTAATTTTTCATTATCACAACGTAATTTCACAGTTTTCATAAATAGTGAAATGTGACTGTCTCTGAACTGAACAGTTACTACTGTGTTTTAGAGAAGCTTTGAAAATTGTAATGGAAAGTCTTCTGGTTTTCTTCTTATATCAGCTTGTTGTATTGATTCCTTTTTCCTAAATCAAATTTGCTACATGCTGCAAAACACTCCTGAAGAAGTTATTGTCTGTAGGAAGGACTAGAGGTCAAACATTACTCCTACAGTATTTGTTCCAGTTTCTCAATGAGATGTGCAAGACACGACTTCCCTTTCTGCTTTGCAAAAGTACTTAAATCTGTAACTAGAGTGACAGAGCTAATGTTTTGTAAAAAACACTAAAGCCAAGTCTATTGAAGTAACTAGGACTGATCAAAGAATTAACAAACAGTTCAGAAACAGATTATAATTTGCTGAATCAATTTTGAATTTAAAATTATTTCCTGAATAGTGTTTGCAAATAAATATGGGCTGGTTGTTTGTAGCACATTTTGAGTGTTTGATGTATGAATTATGCTTTTTAGCTTCGGGAACATTCATTGCATACTGAAGTTCTTTCTCCTGAATGTAAATCTTAATCAGGTCTGTGATACTATTGTTTCAATTTGAGGATTCAAAAAATTACTCTCCAGCAGTACTCCAATACTTGCTCCAGTCTTCAAAGTGTTATTAGCTAGACCATTCAAAGACAACAAACAGAATGCAAACAATATTAAAGTGGTTTTATTTAGAAACATGAATTAGTAATGGAAAATATTCTTCAGTGCTTGTCTTACTCTAGTTAGTACACAGTCAAGAATTCAGCACATAGGACACATTTCTGAATGTTGACTTTTCCAGTTTAAATGAGCTGCTTAAAAATAGCTTAACATTTAAAAGAACTGGTGTAATATAACATATGGTGTTGAGAACAAATATTGATATTCTTCCCTATGAATAGGGGTCTGGTGGAAAACACAATTGGCAGCAAAATATGCTTACTCTTTCATCTTCTTTTCCAACACTTGGCTGTATCATGATTCTGCATTTTAACCTGCATAGATGTTTCATACTCAGCTTCCTTTGTAAGCTGTAGCAGTTGGCTGTTTCTTGGGCCAATGCATTGAATTACGTGTTTGCACATTTATTGCCATTTTATGGGAGTGTGATTTTATCATTACGTGGCTTATTCTATGTCTCACAGTGAGAAAAGAGTGGAACTCAATTTCACCTCACTACTTTACCCTTTGGTGGTTGCTCTTAAAGTTTGACTTGTTCCTGTAATAATAAAGAAAAAAGTACAGGGATTTTAGCATTCTTTTCATTTTTATTTCCATTAAAATCCTTCAGCAAAGTTAGTGGTATAAAGATGTTTTTGAACATAGATGTGAGGAGGGGAAGCAGAAGTTCAAATTGCCTTGCAAATCTTCTTACCCATATGTTTGAGTAGTTACAAGCAGCCTGCCCAAAAGGTGGTCCCTGGCCTCCCTATTGCCAATGCAAAGCGTACTTTTTGTATTGATACACGCCTTCAGCCCCTGGCCTGCATTTGAGCTAGGGCTTTAGAGAAGTAAGACTTTCTCATACCATTAACTCTTTCTCTCAACTAGTAGTGTTTAAGCAGTTATTTTTGAAAAACATGAGTTGTGACCAAGGTAAGTTCTTGAGTCACACACATTAGAATGCAAAAGTTTAATTGTGTATAATCAACGCTGCTGTTGATTTTATAAAGAAATCTGATACAGTTTCTGAATAGGTGTAGAGAAGCATTTACTTGACCCATTGTCCTTTTTGGCACAGTTTATATTCTGTCTCTTTTGAGCAAAGGAATAAATGATGTGAGTGGTTGAGATCTTTAAACTTCCTAATGCTCTGTGTGGGAAATATTTCACAAAACTTACCTCTTAGTTTGCAGTTTTCCTAACTTTTTACTGCTTTGATGGAGCAAATGGAGTAGAAAGCAACAGAATTTTTCCAGCCACAGATTCTGTTAGTATGGGAGGGTCTTCCAAGTTTTGTAGAGCTGCCCTAGGTGATTTCTGTGCAGCTCCCATTACTCAGCTCGTATGACATGGGATTAGAGTCTCCCAACTAATGATTTATCATCTCGGGGTTTTTTTGCCAAGGTCTAACATCTGTCTATTTGCATCAATATGAAATGAAATATTTTATGTTTTTGTTTTTATTTTTGAAAGACAGGTGCGGGGGGGCAAAGTTAATTCGTTCGTATGGAAGCCTTGAGAATTCTTAAGACGCCACCTGCACGCATTGCACACCAAGATGTAGTCAGCCTCTTTCTGTGGCTGGATGACTAGGTAGCTATTATATACAATTTTAAAAAGTTGAGCAAGATGAACTTCAGTTTGTGCTCTCCCATGCAATTTCTATACTTTCTGAGTAAGAAACATAGGAGACATATCTGAATTGGATAGAGTAAGTTCTTGAACCTGACTATATGGCATCTTAAGTTAACACAGCGATCCTTGTTCGACTTTGGTTCCCTCTTCTCTCTTGTTCTCAGAAAGTCCATCCTACGTCTGAGAAACATTTCAGTGAAGAGCTGCTGTGTTGCTGGGACAAGATTCTGTTCTGACAGTCAGTGCTGGCTGGCAGTTAGTTTTGCTAAGATAAAACTGGCTGGTTCAAAGTATGATAGAGACCATACAAGTCTATTGCTATACTGTGGTACTTTCTGGACTATGGGTGGTACCTTGTGGGCTTTGGTTAGTTCAGTAGAACTACTAAGTCTCAGCTTTTGTGCAAGAACTGTCCCTGTCATCTGGAGGGCACAGCCATTTCCTATACTGCTGCACAGGGCAATCCATAATGATAATTGTGACAATAATAATCCTCCCTATTTGTTCTTTGTTATGTATTACAGGCACATTTAGCTTTTTTGAGAAACAAACACTAGCTTCTCTGTTATGTCTTTCTTTGGATATTCAATAGACATATATTTGCATTGAAGATAAGTCTTACCTTATCCTATCTATTTAAAATCAAGTAAAGGTGAATAATAACTAAACATAGAGGAAGGAAAGGTATCATTTTGAAAAACACTCCTTGTACTTGAAACACTGTGTAATAGGAAAGCCTTTTTAATTTTGAAATCATTCAAGCCTCTAAAGATATTCCTGCATTTCTCAAAGAGAACAACACTAATTTACCAAAAAAAAAAAAAATTGAATAAAAGGCACTTTGTTTTTGAATTGTATCCTAAAAGATTATTGTAAAGGTGGATGCTTCTTCAAACAGATTTTCATGATGGATAACTTTTCAAAACTTTAATCTTCTAGGGACTTATGTTTTTATCAGATAAATGACTGAAGATAATCTAACTCGTGATCATTAACTCTAGTTTTGTTTTTTGTCTGTAGATATATGCAAAAAACCTGGTGAATGCAGATAGGTGTGCACTCTTCCAGGTTGACCACAAAAATAAGGAGCTGTATTCAGACCTTTTTGATATTGGAGAAGAAAATGATGGGAAACCTGTCTTCAAGAAGACCAAAGAAATAAGGTAAGAGTAGCTAGCAGAAGAATCCAGTTTCATTATAACTACGGATGTGCAGGCATTTTATTACCCAGTCTCTGTGCCTATCTGCAGGTACCCTGACAATACTTGTCATACTGTGATATCATTCCCACCAGGACCCGCCTCCAGAAGGTAGTACTTCTGGGAATGACATTGCAGTGCCATCGAAACAACGTCTCTGAAGCTATAACGTCACTCCTGGAAATGCCGTCTTCCGGAGGCGGTCCTTTTGGAAATCATGTTGGGAAAAAAACAGAGGTGTTCTGAGGTAGGTAAAGGTGCAGGTAAAGATGCACCTAATCCATAGTCTGCCAGTATGGGACTTTTTTCCCAAAAGGGTTCCCAAGAGGAATTTAAATTTGTGTGACTCAAGCACATCCAAAGCAAGGAAATCACAATTTGTACTTATGGATGGACTAGGCATATGCAGAATCTAGTATGGACTGGTCATTGGTTTTGAAGATTTCAACCAGTAATTTAATTTTACTTTTTCCTCATGTGAATTTAGATTATTTTCAAAATTCTAAATAATTGTGATTTTGAAATATGCTTGAAGTGGTGAATTGGAAAATGTATATGGGTTTGTATTGAATACATAGGATTCTCTGCCTAAAATTGATGTGTATTTCTGCTTCGTGTTGCAAGTACATAATTTTTACACATGGACATTTTTTTAATGAGAAGCAAACTAAAAAAATACATATAATGTTTTTCAGTCCTCAAAACCCATGAATCCTTAATAGATACAGATCGAGATTTTCAGACACACAGGTTTTAAACCTGCAGCTTCTTAAAAAGAAAGAAATATATGACTAAATTTCCTGCACTAAAATTTTGATAAAATACTCAGCATAGAGTATTTTTTCATTTTCTCCTTATACTTTTAAAGTCCTAGGCCAATGTGAAATGTGATTCATGTCTTCACTTAGACTCCTTTAGACAAACTTACTCCCACTTACTACATTGTGTGAGTGAGAATGGAAGGAGTCAAAATTGGTGCAATTTACATACTGACAAGCAAGGAGGTGGTGTAAATTAAAGAAAGTGGCCTGTTTTAACATACACTTTCATACTCCTTTTTGATAATTGTTTTTCTTGCTTATATCTTTCTGTCTTTTCTGTATGAAAAATTACTGAAATGTTGACTCTGAGTACAAGGGTATGAGCCACATCATGGGTGCTGTATACTGAAAGAGAAATACAACTTAAAGATCTGTAACAAAGTGACACTGAGTCAGTCATCAGGAAAGAGCCTTAAGTTGGTATGATGTACATATCATAACAAGCAGCAGAAGAAACTAACTTAAAATCAGGTGTGCAGGGTGAAATCCTGTCAGCTTTGTCACTAACTTCAGTGGGGGCAGGATCCTAACTGGGTACATTTAGATCTGAAAGTGTTCCACATGTGGTTCTTTCTACTTATTTTTTTTCCACAAATTCTTTTGTACTTGTGTGTCATAACTATTTTATGTCAAAGAATTGAAAATTATTTCCTCGCAAGATGACGTGTACATTTTTCTGATTCAACTCCAGAATATATTTCTTGTGTTTAAATTTCTTGTGGTGATTAAGAGATGTAGTTACTGCCATGGCATTGTTTGCATGTCATGAGATGAAACAAGCTAGTTATTCTGAAGTGTACATGGCCAACGCATATAATATTTAGCTTTGATATTTCCACCCGTCTTTTCCCAAAGTTTATTTTACCAAATCCACCTGCCTCCCCTGAAGAAATACGTTTCATATTGCCTATGATGTGTCTAAAGAAACAATGAATATGTAAAATTGATAAAATGAATAGCTTGTAAAAGTAAACACAAGTCTCAGGTTCTGTACAAATGTGTTGTTTATTAGGCATAACCCCCAGTGTTATAGAAGACTTGGAATTTTCGTCACTAAAATGGTGATATTATGGTATCGTTTGTATTAAACTATGCAGTTATATAAACATGTTTCAGAAAGTATCTGTTCGTATGTGCTTTTTTCTTTTGTTATTTACTACTAGTTATTGTCTTGTATGATTTTTCTTCTAAAAGCATCAAAATGACGCTGGTTGGGAACAGATATCCATTATCGTGCCCAAGACAGACTCCACTGGAAAAATGGTTTTCCGGATAGTTCATGTTGCGGCTAACACACGTTTTTATTTTCTGCAGATTTTCTATAGAAAAAGGAATAGCTGGTCAAGTGGCAAGAACAGGAGAAGTCCTTAACATCCCTGATGCCTATGCAGATCCGCGCTTTAACAGGTAGGATATTATTCATGGGAAGGGAAACATTTTACTTAAATTTACTACTTAAATTTCATATTAGGATGCATTCATGGAGCTGTGATCCTCTGGTGAGAGGACAACCTATAGATATCTATTTAAATGCTTTAGCCATCAGAGATATTTTTAATATACAAATAAAAAGTATTAATTTTATCAAATATAAATACAATGGAGAAAAATTTAGTTCTTTTTTTCCCAGTTAGGTAGACTATTGCTGATTTTCTTTATTAGCCTCCTTGCAATCTGATTTGTTTCAGGGAAGAGCAAAAAAGCTCACTAACAAATAGCATGCCAAAGTACCTGAATGTATTCTTTAATTTTATGAATTAATGGACTGTACATGTGAGGAAGTATTAATTCTTTATCTTTCAAGTGGAGATAAGGATTAAAAATTTATTTTTAAATATGACAAGGTAGATGGAAATATTTGAGAGCTTTGGAGGTGAACTTCTTGCAGGTACTAATTACACCTACTTTAAAACTATTTAGTCTATTGTACATCAACATTTCTGAGAAATAGATATTAATTAACAATATTAAATATTTTCTTTTTTTTTTTCCTTTCTCTTTTTTGGCTTTCCAGAGAAGTAGACCTCTACACGGGCTACACAACCAGAAATATCCTGTGCATGCCTATTGTAAGCCGAGGAAGTGTAATAGGTGTTGTGCAGATGGTGAACAAAATAAGTGGAAGTGCCTTCTCTAAAACCGATGAGAACAACTTTAAAATGTTTGCAGTCTTTTGTGCTTTAGCCTTACACTGTGCTAATGTAAGTTTTGTTTCCAGTTTTGTACGCTGTTAGTTATAATGGGAAGACTTTGAATCCTACTTACGGATTTTGATAATTAAAGTAATTCAAAAGTTTATTTCATTGAATTAACGAGGAAACAGGAATCATTGAATTATTTGCAGAATAATTGTATTTTAAGAGGATGATAGGGATTCATTTTATGCTTTCTGAAATAATCGTACTCTGGACACATCAATTTGGTGTAGCTAAACCGAGAGAGCAAGCTCTGAAATGTGTATGATACCTGTTTGTTCTTCCCTTTTCCATTAGAAATTATGATTCTTATTTGCTTTCATAAATTCAGGTCACATGTTTTACCTGTTGGATGGAGAAGTTATATATTCTCTCGATTCAATATGCTTAATATTCCAAGATACTGATTTATGCATTTATATGCCGTACTATGTATTCATAATTATCCATGCTTCTAGATAAGAGTGGATAGCTATTTTTGTTTTCAAACCCTTTATTGTCACAGAAATTACTATTCCTGTAGGAAGTGTAAGCAGATTAATGATCATTACTGTATATGTATAAAAATGCAATAGAGAAGAAATGTATCATGTTCTTGGAAGGTAAGATACAGTGCAATGCCAGTTAAGCCTGGTGATTTACATTAAGCCATTTTACTAACAGGATGCTGTCGATATACTCAGGCAGCAAATCTTACTAACAGTTACTTAAAAGTGTTCCATGTGACTCGAGGCAAGTAGATAGTCCTGCATATAAATGAATATTTGGGACTATGCGATCACTCATTGTGTGTGAGTTCACTCTTTTTGGATGGTAAATGTTACTGTTCAGGGCATACTGCTCCAGAGGACTGTCTTTACTGGCAAAATTGTTGTGTCCTTTTCTTGTTTACAGACCATGTCATGTCTGCAATAGCTGTCTGCACCTCTCAATAATTAAGTGTACTTATTTTTCACAGTTATTGCATAGCAATCTAGATATCATAAACATCTTGTACGTTTTCCTGTGCATAGGTAGTAGATATTTGTACCAATTAATAGCTGAATTCAGCAACAAAATATTAATTGTGCCCTGTTATCAGTTTTCTTTCTGTTTGCATGTTGCAAGGGACTGAGCTGTGTTCCTAACTCATGAACTTTAATTCTTTTTCTTGAGAGAGCTCAGACTCAGTGAAAAATCACTTGAGCCTTAGGTGTTTACCTGACTGATTAGATGCAGAATGATGTTATAGAAGGCCCAGTTTTCCACAAGTACTGAATTTCATATAATCTGTCACTTTTCTAATGTGTGAAGTTGAGCGGCCGAAAGCACTAATTTTTTTCAGAAGTATATTTTAAGGGTAAGTGCTTTAATACAGGAAGGCAATGTTTTTTTCCTCTATTAAAATTTCACACTAATGAATGACTTCCCTTTTTCAGATGTACCACAGAATTCGCCATTCAGAGTGTATTTACCGTGTAACGATGGAGAAGCTATCCTACCACAGTGTTTGTACAGCAGAAGAGTGGCAAAACCTCATGCACTGTACACTGCCTCCACATATTTATAAAGAAATTGAACTGTAAGTATTTTTCTCACATAGTGACAGTTGCATCTTCTATCAGTCTGTGAAAAAGATCATTTTTTTTTTCCTACTGTAGGCTTTGTAGGAAGCTCTTTTATTATTGAACTATCCTAAAATCATAGGGGTTTATCTCTGCCTTTCTTATACTTCATGATGCGTGATGACCTGTGAACAAAATTCATCTATCAAAGATGTAAAGTAATGCCTACTCAGAATAGTAGTATTATGCTCAGGCATGGGTAGCTACAGTAGTTGCTTTAAGCATTGGTTTATATCTAAGGGCTGTAGAGGTGAGCTTTCTTTTTGATAGTTCCGAGTCACCAGCGGCTCAGAGCCAGCAGAGAGCTGAGTTGCAACAGTAGTTAAGACCGAGTGCGTGATCTCATCCCCTTGTATATGTTTTAGAATAAAAGATTCAGCTCGTTCCTGGGATTTTTTTGGTTGTGTGTTTTTTGGTTTGGGAGTTGGGGGCGGAGGGGTAGGTTGGGGCTGGTGTTTGGTTTGGGTTTTGGGTTTGGTTGGGGTTTCTTTTGGTGTGCGTGCGTGTGCTTTGTGCATCTGCCTGTGTTTCTTGAAGAAGGGGAAAATGGTGTTGATCACTAAACTTCTTAAGATAATGCAGAGTTACGAATCCCAGGTGCTAGATTTTAGAGTTGCAGCCTAAATTTGGAGGAAGACTTCCCATCAGAGATTCCATCTCTGAAATAATTCAGTTACTTTCAGCTCGCAAGGCTCTGCTGTGTGCTGAAGATGTACCTCTATCTGTATTTTATCAGTTAGTCCCCACTCAACTCTAGTGCCAGGGCTTACCTCATTTTTTCATCACTGATTCCGGCCCAGAACAATAAATTCTACTGTAGTAGAGTGCCTAAAATCAAAACTCTATGATTTTGATAAGTTGTCTTTGTAAACCTGATCTGCAGAGCTCGCTTACTCCTGTCAGGCACTGAGCATTGTAGCTGTGAGAGAGCAAAACATGCAAGTATATATGCTTAATAGGGGCTGTTTACAGTTAAAGTTCATTACATGCTGAAGTGATTTGCTTGAAAGACAGAGTATTAGCAGCTTGCAGGATTACACCCTAATAGAAGCTTATTCTTTGCAATACCATTTCTTGTGCTTTGTTAGATGATATTATATAACCCACCTCCTCAGCAAAACTGACTTTTACTTGCAAAGATGACAGGTTTCATTCTAAATTATATTAACATCCTTTAGTTCAAGCAATCTGAATACATTTAACCATTTTCCAAGCAATTCAGCCTACCTTCAGCTCTCTTGCACCTGCTGTGCTGTTCAGTATGCCATGTATGTGCAAGCGTTTAGCTAGGTTCAATGGAAAGTAAATAAAAGACTCGCAGCACAGCAGGTGCAGGGAAAGGGGTTAATTAATAATCGAAGGACAAACAGTTCTGCTGAGTGGGTCCCTAATATTAGGCTTAAATGTTGATATCAGGAGAGGGGAGAAGTCCTCAGCTAATGGAACAAAAAATGCAGTATTAAATGTTTGAGTTTTGAAGTTTGGCTTTAATTTCTAGTGGCCAGTAAAAGTTGATTTTTTTTTTTTTGGTCAAAATTAGAGCGAGTCTTACAGAATTAATGATAGAAATTACTGAAAAAAACCCACCAAATATATTATTAGAGACACCATCTTTACAATTCCTGGGAGGAAACCTGCTCTGGCAGGGGGGGTGGACTAGGTGATCTCCAGAGGTTCCTTCCAACCCCTGTGATTCTGGGGAAGTTTGGAATATTTTAGGAGTGCCTGTAAAGCTCTCATCATCCCTGTACAACAAAGATTTTTGTCCATTACTTAAGCAATGGATTCTTGAATAAAGAAGTTTCTATTAACTAAATGAAGCCAAAGGCTAACCAAAGGTTAATGGTTGGACTCGATGATCTTAAGGGTCATTTCCAACCTAAATAATTCTACGATTCTATGAGCATATTTCCACTGACTTTAGTGGAAATAAATCACTTATATTGCTGGAAAATATAGCCTGTAAAGTGAGTCTTCTGTGTGTATTCAGAAACAAGTGAATGTTGTCATTTATATATTACCTAGTCATTTTCACTTGCTGTTACTAAGAATGAAATGGTGTTTGTCCTTACTAAGCTGAAACTTTATTCTTAGATACCACTTTGATATCAGTCCGTATGAGGATGTCTGGCCTGCCATTTTTGTCTACATGGTTCACCAGTCCTGTGGGACAGCCTGGTATGAAGTACATGATTTATAGCTTTAATTCTGTTATTTATGTGTTTGTTTATTAGGAATTTTTGAGATCATTATTTTCTAATTCAAGTTCTTGTTCTCTTTGGAGTTTATTTACTATGTCTGGTCTGTACAGGGCTGTAATAAGCAGGCTGGATTTCTTCTCCCAGCTTCTTGGTCTTCAGTTAACAAAATTTGGGAATATCCAGGTAAAAGAACTCATGATGTCATCCAAACAGGTGTCCTTCCAATATATAAAAATACTGTTTGGTTCAGAGATGAGATTACTTTTGAAACAGAAGATAGTGATGATACTAAAGGCACTTTTGCCAAAAAGGCAGGAAGGTCCATGAGTACTGATTTTTGAAATATGTAGTTGCTGAAATTAATATAGGATATGGTTATAGTAATCCAGGGTTAGATCTTATCTTGTTAAATAAATCAATCGTCAGCATCATTGTGCATTAATTATGCAAGTGAATGGTCTTCAGGTTAAACGTTTAATTCATTGTCCTTTCTCTCAGTGTTCATTATCGTTATTATCTGATAAGTATATCCCATTGCTGAGGGAAAGGATCTGCTCCAAATTATGGAAAAAAAACTAGAGATGGGCAATTGAAAGGGGAAGTGCCTTCTTGCAAAAAGGAGCAACATTTGGGAAACATTTGCTGGTGACTGTTTCATCTTAGTAACTGTATGAGCCTCCATGCCCTCAAAGCGTAGAGAAAGACCTGAGTCTTTGTCATGTCTTCTTCAATACTGCAAAGTGGATGACTGTTGTAAATACAGTGCTCTGCTGCTCCATGTAGTTAGCTTGTTCCTGTTCCCAAATGAATGGCTGCAGATGCAGGACTGGGGTTCAAATTTCCAGCTAAATTTTGTTCTTTTCCTTGTCTGTCTACCAGTCTCCTTCTTTCAACGTGTAACTTTGATGGAAAAGAGTTGATGTTTTTCAAATGAGTCTCAGCTTTCACATATAAAGTTAAAGAAACGAAAGTAAGGAAAATATTTGAAAAGGAGGCTGTTGGGACTGGAATGGTATTTAATTTCTGAAAGAACATATGCTCTGAAACAAGTACAGCTATTTTAAGACTAAAATTTGAGGAGTAAGATAGTGCCTTTAAGTATACACCTATGTAATGTATAACTGTCCCATCCAGGGAGGATTTTGGAGAAAAATCTATGTACTCGCTATACGTTCTTTGTTCTCATGAAGAAATAGTCTTTTACTGCTTTAATCAAGTATACAAAATACAGCAGTGGATGAAGTAATAGTATTCTACATTGAGGTATCATTGATAATGATTTTCCCTTTGGCTACAACTGTATTATGCTGTAGTAACCATTGAGTTGATATTGGATGTAGGTGGAAGTGACTGTTGTGATATTCTGAATCATGGTGTACTGTTTCAAACAATAGTTTTAACAATTGTTCTAGAGCTGTCTGACTTAACTGTCTAAAATTAAAAAAGAAACCTTAAAGCTTTTTGGAAAGACAATATGTCTCCACTTTTACTAACATCAGACTAAGGCCAAGAAGAACAATTACCTTGCTCAGCATACAACCATAGAAATATGTTTTTCTGTCCAGCTGGGTCTATATAGATGTGTTTACATTTTTACATATGGATCAGAGGTATTCAGCTTTATTTTCTCAGCCCACATATACTGCAACACTAGAATATTACTACGACTTCCCTGGGATACCCAAGAAATTATCAAAACATTGAACTTAAAAGAAAAAAATTCAAATTACAGTAACAGGGGAAAAAATGAGAATAGAGCAAAACCTGGTCTGTTCATGGGAGAAAAAGTCCATGACTTGTAACTCTGGCATCTTCATTTCAGTTCTGGGCTCAAGTGTAATATTCCGTTTTCACCCTGGGCAGCTTGGATTAGGTACTTTAGAAAACTTTACCTGTTATCTAGTCTGTAGCTGAATTTGCCATCTGTAAACAAAAAGTATTCAGCTTTCATTTCAAATAAACGTCAGTAGACAAATTCTGTTAGAGATTGTGCAGAGCTCTGGTACTACAAAGTATGAACTCTTTCAGAAGAGTTTTTGATGAGCATATGAGCCAAACATAACAATTACTTTGTTACTGCTGTTTATTATTACCTTAGTGAAAATACTAATGATTATAAATTAATTTTGCTTGTCTACGGTAATAGCAAAAATATATAAAAAATTATTTAAGAAATAATCCCATAAAAGCTATATATTTGGGGTATTTTCATGGCTGACTGGCAATTACTGAACAAAATATTGTTTGGTGAAAAGTGAAGAAACAGTGAAAGGTGAATTTCTGGTCATTTGGTCAAACTGGAAAAAAATTTTAAAGTCTTGGTGAAAATCAATTCTTTTCACCGTGTCAATATGGAGCATTTCAACTTTTTCAAAACACCATGCATGTGGTGTTTGACTGAAAATTTAAATTGAACAGGATTATTTCTTCTGTCGTTTGCTTAAAAAAACCCTATTCTTCTGTTTTGATCACAAATGATGTTTTTAAATTGTCCATTAGATGCAGAGTTTCACTATTTGGCAGGTTGAATAGATAATGATTTAAAGAAAACACACTTCAGGTTTCTGGGAAGGTTATGTAATTGTGTTGCCTGAGCTGGGTAGCTTGACTTGCGTTCCAGAACTTTACAGATTAAACTAAGAGCATTGTCAGGTATCCGTGCTCCTCTGTCCTTGCCAAAACTTGAATGACTCTTGTAATCAATGAGTCATCTGCAACGAGAGTCAATCCTAGCAAGAAGAGTAGATCAAAGAGCATCTTTTATCCTGTGTTGGTTATTTTTCCTGTTCTTATTTCTTGTCTCTGACCAAATTAATTTCTTTCTAGCTTTGAACTTGAAAAGCTATGCCGATTTACTATGTCTGTGAAGAAGAATTATCGCCGTGTGCCCTACCACAACTGGAAGCATGCAGTTACCGTTGCACATTGCATGTATGCCATACTTCAGAACAACCAGGGGCTTTTCACTGATCTAGAGGTAGGTGAGATGATTGTATTAGTTATTAGACCTCATCAGAGGTATTGGGCATCACAGAAGTATGTTTTCTGTGGTAGAGCTTTACTGTCGGCTTTGGCAGAGTGTATATAAAGGTCCCTGCAGAGAAATGGGTGTGAGTAGAAAGCTTGAGGAAGGAGAATTATTCTGATTCCTAATCCTAACGTTTCCTTCACATTTTCCAGGTCTGCCCACTGAAGAAGCAGTAGTAGATTTGCTATAAGTCCATGTCCACATTTTGAGGTTCTCCCTGCCCACCTAAAGCACAGTCTTTATTTTAATTATTTAAATAACTGTCAAATCTGATTCAGGGAAACACCCTGAATCTTGAACCCTGTGAGGTCTGGGAGATCCTGAATAGAAGGACAAGGGAGAAAGACTTGGTGTTGCAGAGATGGTTGACACATGTGAGTAAAGGAGAAGCGTAGAAAGGATGGAAGGAAAACAGTTGCCCAAATGTGCTAATTCACCAATTAAATTTTACTATACAGCAGTTTTCCATAGCATGTGTGTACGTATTTTAAAGGTAAATACACAGTGTTCTAAAAATTCGGGAAAAAAATACTTTGAATAGATCACTAACTGGAAAAGTTATAATACTAAAATTGACACCTTAGAATGGTTTAATGTTAATATACACTATGAAGAGCTGTCACTTGTTTTTTTTTCTGAATTATGGTGCAACTGGGAGTGCTGTCTGTCATTAATACTACCTGAAACTTCTGACTGGAAGAACCTGTTTTCGGTTGTGTATAACTGCTAAATGCTAGCCTTTCAGGCTGTAATTTTCCAAGCTCTGTAACTTCTTCAAACTGATTCATTTGGGGAAATTTCAGCCAAAATTGTTTGGCTCTTCTAAAGAAACATGCTAGAAGAAATCAAGTTTTTGTTCAGTATATGAGTAAAATAAAATTTGGTGACCTTTCATTTGAAAAGGTCTTGTTCTACTGTGAAGTAGGGACTTGAAAATTAACACTGGAATAGGAAAGTGGCATTTGCCAGGCATATGCTGAAAGTTGACAAAGCTATATAAGTTTGAAAAAAATCAGTACTTCTTTAACAACAAAAATTTGTGAATTGCAGCCTCAGGGAATATTTAAAGCTCAGATAACATTCAGTACTAACCAAGTAGTAAGCCCCATCATTTTGGAGATGCAGAGGAAGAAAGACAGGGAGAGCAAAAGAGGCAGCTGTTGAGAGAGATAGAAATAGACTTTTTTTCCTGCCAAACTCCAGCTTTCACCTGTTTGAATGTCTATGTTCCAGCTCTTTATAGCAGTCTCCTTTCTTGAGACTGGAGATGAGTCCAACAAGAATACAGGAAACTGCGTAAGGAAATTTTAGGCTGATCTCAGGTGAGGGATGATGACATGGATCTTGATAGACTTGGAGATGGGAAGAGAAATACGAAATACTGTAAAGGGGACTCTGATCTAGAGACAAACAAATCCACCATCTGGGCAGTGGGGATTCAGCAGCAAAGAGTTGGGATCCAAGCAGGGACAATGGGTACAGGGTCAAGAGCACTGGGATTAGGCATTGTATAATCGTAAAGGACTGAGACCAGATCTACCTCCTGGGACGTGGGGACTGGGACAAGCTAGGCTAAGAGAGCCTTCTGGTACAAGGATCAGACTGATGAGAATTGTGAGCCTGGAAAACATACAGGTTGTACAGGTTGCAACAAGAGAGCTAAACTTGTGGGGGACGGACAGAAAAGCTTATGTCCACTAGACCTAACACATAGCACAAAGGATACTAAGATCTATCTTTCTTTTGCCATCAGAAACTGTTTTTCAAGTCTATTGGTTACATGTCTTGCCCCTCCTGATAGTATTGAAAAGAGGATATTAGTGTCCTGCAGCTGTTACTGCACAACTTCAAGTAACACAGTTGTGTGTTATGTTTGTAAGGGTTCCACTTCTGCTGAGGATCTGTGTGGACATGTACTGCTGTATCATCTGTTTTACTATGTGCTTTTTAAAAGTACACTTCACAAGATGCGATATTGAAAAGGCATCATTACAAATAAAAAAGTGAAAATCACAAATATGGTTGGGGTTGCTACTACCTTAACTCTGCACATTGTATATTTGTGATAAAATCTTTAGTTACGTTGTTTGCTGTTTTTCCACAGAATCATGTGCCTCTTAGTACAGTATACAGGTTGGATGTTGCTCACTTAATAGGTGGTTAATCAGTATTCTTTTTCTGCTTCATTTTATAGCCTTATCCTTGTTTACTGAACACTTATCAGAACCAACTATAAGACAGAGCTGTTAAGTCTATAAAGACACTTTTGTGATATTCCATGCCAGCAGGGACTGCTTCATGAACATTAATGAGTGTGTTTTCAAAACACACCTGCTGTGTGAAAAACTTCTACAAGCGTACAAATATTTTGTGTGTTGAAAGAGAGACTTCAGAGACTCCATTTCTTTAGGATATTGAGAGTTAATTAAATAAAAAAATCAGTTACCATCTTATTTTGTTTGTAATTGCTGTTGTCCAGTGTTTCTGTGGCCCACATTAGTGAGTTCCTAGGAAGAGTTTCACTTAGGAGACTTGTTCAGTGTCTTCAAGGAGTGTTGCAGAGACAGATCTGGCACTGGACTTGATGCAGCTGCCTTGACCAGGAGATCATACATGTTATGTATTTTCTCTCCCTCAGTAACTGC
The DNA here is from genome assembly GCA_013398295.1 of Chionis minor. Classification (NCBI taxonomy): domain Eukaryota; kingdom Metazoa; phylum Chordata; class Aves; order Charadriiformes; family Chionidae; genus Chionis; species Chionis minor. Next base: position 303,608 of record VZSF01009098.1, on the reverse strand, counting down.
ACTGGATTTTTTCTTTTTTTTTTTGGTAATAAACGCGGTAAGGATTCTCTGTGGATGACCAGACTATCTGTTTGAAACTCAGATTTCTTCCTGAAGCAGAATCCCTCCAGTAGTATGTGGTTGTGCAGCAATGTTTTTTAAATTCGTAGTATATAAAAGGTTTGAATTACAGTTGGACTAAGAATTTTAATTCAGCACATCCTCACTTTTCGTATTGCTTGCAATTTTAAGGGTGTTTCTCCATGTGATTTTTGAAGGCACTGCAAGCATAGTGCAATGTTTACAGTATTTTGGGGAGATAGTGACATCTAGAGGCAGGAAATACATCTTACTTTTCATGTTTATTTCAATTTTTTTGTAGCGAAAAGGTCTTTTAGTTGCATGTCTGTGTCATGACCTGGATCACAGAGGTTACAGCAACAGCTATCTTCAGAAATTTGATCACCCCTTAGCTGCTCTCTATTCCACATCAACAATGGAACAGCACCACTTCTCACAGACTGTGTCCATCCTGCAGGTAGGATTATTGAAATTGTATCTTCTGTGCTGTAGAGTCCAGTGGTGGAAATAGGAGTCACTTCATTACCCAGTAGATTTTTCTGAAGCATGCTTTATTTAATTTCTGGATTGTAGTGCTCATTTAGAAGAGTGTTAGATTTATTACAGCAAGATGAGTTCCACAATTAGCAAACTAAGCATTAAATAATAGTGCAAAGCATAGTTTTCTCAAAATCTTGATGTTATAAAAAGTATTGTGTATTTGAAGGTCTTTGCTTTATGGCCTTCCTGTGAAGCTTTTGGCTTCTGGATCAATGAGGGGTTTTCCTATGACCGTATGGAATAGGAACTTTGAAAATGAAAAATCAGTTTCTTACTTGCTAGATACTTCTGGCATAATGTGTTTCAACAAAGTCTTCAACTGTTCTGAAATTCTGATTAGAAACTCAAGTACTGGCAAAAGTTTCCATGAGAAGCTTGCTGTAATAAATTCTGTGAACATTAAATGTGTGGCATGAAGGAGCAAATGTTAATTTTGCACGCATGAAAAGTTTAAACTTTTTTCATTGTGTTATCACGTGCTTTTTTGTTATTCAGCAATTTGAAATAAAAACTGAGTAAGGTATTCCATGAAGGATTGTTCCTAAGATGAGGTAATGTGCCTGTATGTTTAATGGCTAGAAAACTACAAGAAAGCATGCAGACAAGTTTTGAGAAATCCAAGTGTGCTGCTGACACACAGACATTTTCTCATCGGTGAAAATTTTTTTCATGCTCAGTTAGAAGAGCGAGAGCTCTCACCTGTGAAACCACTGCCATTCCATGACATACTCATGCTCACTGGTTTTAGTTTATCATACACGCACTCAATGCACAGCCTTACCATGCTCCTGTGCCACTAATTCATTGTTAACTTTTCTTTCTTTCTGGTGTTTCAGGGGGAAGATAGATATTTTCTTAAATACCTAATCACCTTTTAGGAAAAATACGTATTCTGTATTGTATTCAGAAGCACATCTTGTGATTATGGTTTTAGGTATCATTACATTTCATCAGAGAATGGAAACTTTATGTCTGAATACTCTTCCACGTAGGAGGGTATAATTGAATCCTTCAGTGGTGGTATGGCTTTAGTTTTTTAGTATTCATTCTTCATGTGAGTTTGTGCACAGTGAGCAAGTTCCTCGGTCAGTAACAATTCTCTGTCCCGCTGTGGCTATATGAAACAGACCTTTGTCATTCTTCAAAAAACATTTTGCATTTTTCCTGCAGAAATGTTGTAATCTGTGAAAGTCCCATTTTCCAAGAAGTCAGGGAAGCCTTTTGCTTCCCTACTACCTCCTAGCTTTGGCCATCAGTGTGAGTGAGGAGAGAGAGACGGTTGGTCAGGGCTGTAGAGTGGATTCAAACACTGCCTACCCGAGTGCCCATAGGTGATGATTAAGTAGCAAAAGCAGATTAGAGCAGCCTTTTGGACTTGCTGTTTTTCATTTGAATCAAAAAGCCTTACTGAATTCCTGGACTTTTACAAAGAAAAGGCAACCAACCCACCAAACCCTTTAGGGTTTATCTCACTGAGTTGTAGTTTTATGTTAGCAACCTGCAGTACTTTTTGCTGTTTGAAACTTGGTAGCTGCTTTGCTATATGCAAATATACAATCTGCAGTTCTAGCATACACCGTACGTACAAATACAGATGATTCTATTCAGTAGCTTTAGTTCAGCAGGGAAAGAATAAAATCTTAGCAACTATACTTCAAATGTACTACTCAAAAGCCTAAGTGACGTGCTCAGAAATGGCATCTTCCGTCACTACTTGACAGAATCAGTTGTTTTCTAGTAGTATGAACAGAAGCTGTCACAGTGGACTTTCTGATAGTGCAGCTTCTAAAGCCTAAAGAATAGAATCTAGAATAAATTAAATATTAGGACAAATAGCCTGTTCTCATGGATTAGGCAGCAAGGTTGTGGGGGAAAGAGTCCTCAAAATCCTAAATTGTGAAAACTCGTAGTAGTCATTTGCTGCTCCCAAAGTGTTGATGATGGGTTAAAATGTTCTGAACTTTGTTTTTTAAACATCGTGTTCTATGACTTAGGAGTCTGTCAAAGGAACATTGAGACATAGACAGATTGTATTTTGTATTCATTATTCACAATAAATCTACTTGTCCAAGTGAAAATGTTGGAAAATGACGTTTACATTCCGGATGGTGAGAGAAACCAAGCCTATTTGTACCATCGAGGATTTATTTTGAACAAATTATGTAAATGCTTGACAAAAGTCAGGGAAACTTTTTATGAGCTTCAGCCCAAATGCCAATTAAATGTCAAAACACATCTGCATTTGATGTATTTTAATAATATTTTCTATTTGTGAATGTGCCCACCTTGACACGACTGGCTCATTCTTTCTTATTTTTCTCTGTTTCCTCTCAACAGTAGGAAGACTTTTGACAAGTTGTTTTCCAAATCTTGGAGATAACGAATAGTATTGACTTTTCAAAATGGGATATAGCTTCATGAGTGATCACAGCACATGGATATTGTCAATTAAATGTACAATAATACATAGTAGAAATTGAAAAGGGATGATGGTGGCAGGTCGCCAGAGCCTCCATAGTGGAAACTATTGTCTTTAGTTTATGAGTCAGTCAACTCATGGTTGAATAAAGCAACTTTTTACCCTAAATGTTCATATACATTAAAATACTATAATGAAAAATATTTCTCTAGAAAAAATTGTATCAGTAAATGCAGCAATTTCAGGCACATTTCATTTGGAACCTTATGGAAACAAAATTATTTTAGTACTTCAACTTGGATATTTCCATATCCATATTATGTATTATGCAGTATCAAAATTGTACTTCAGAGTGAATCAGACACTCAGTTTACCAACTTGGCAATACAGTTCTCTGGATAAGGATTGAATCACGAGTTCCCAAGCTAATGCTGTCTGGAAGTGCTGTGTCTGTGGTGTTTATAAATCAGCGAAGAAAAAGCTAGCATTTTTCTCTATTAATATGTTTAGGCTTCAGAAGGAGTAGTCCCAAAATCAAATCAGTGGCTTAGTCATAGGTTTCATTACAGTATTTAAAAAGGAAATATAAAAATGGGAATTTCAGGCTGTCAACATTTGAATTTGCAACAAAAATTGTCATTGGGCTGTAAAACCTTTGTAACGTGTCTGGTGAAGTAAAGACTGAAATCATCTCAGAATTAGAGCTTGTGCTTTTTATTGGTTTTTTACTTTTTCATAGCTGGAAGGGCACAATGTCTTCTCCAATCTGAGCTCCAGTGAATACGAGCAAGTACTTGAGATCATCCGGAAAGCCATCATTGCCACAGACCTTGCCCTGTATTTTGGGAATAGAAAACAGCTTGAAGAGTTGCATCAGACGGGAGCATTAAACCTCAAGAACCAAGCACACAGGTAAAGCAGCAAACCAGTAGTAGTGCACTGTGGCGTTTGTCCTAGAAAGAAAAACATTTTTGCAAAAAAATTTCTGCGTAATTTCCTCACATGTTTTTTTAAGACCAGCTGTGTGCGACATTCCAAGTATGTAACAGTAGTTTCCATTGCTTTATATCTGCACGTCGCTGCCTTTGGATGTCATCTGCACAGTGCAGTGACAGATGAGCTGCAGAGGAAAGTTAGTGCACAGGCAGTTAGGTGGTAGGGAAAAAGGTCTAGTGCGATAATTACGTAGTTTTATTTTTACATCAATATTTTTATTAATCTGTGAACATGCTCTTTTGGAAAGAATTCTTGTCAGAACTCAACCTTTGTGAATTAAGATAGTTCTGAGTTTTAAAAATATATGTCATATATTCATAAATACATGACTCTGTCCACGTAAGCAAAACATAGTGAGAGATGTGTCTCATAACAGGCTTCAGTAAAGTGCTCATGCAGCTCTTCAGAGCTTCTTTACTGAAAAGTGCGTCCTGTCATTAACCTAATGCAGCAAAAAATTAGAGAGATAATATAGGAAAATATGGAGTCATGATGCTGATCTCTTTTCAGAAGGAACTTCAGTGTTTAGGTCTTTTTTTATTGAGGAACGTTACAGGGGTTTGCTAGGAGTTTTTAAAATCTTGTTTCCCAGTATGGAACTGAAGCTTATCAGACTTGAGTAAACCATAGCACCTTAAAGAGAGAAAGATACAGTAGTTCCTGATAATCTGAGAATCAAACTTAGAAAAAACTTGAATTTAGGGTTTATAAAATCTAAATAGATCACAACTATTTAGTGTGCAATTGAATATTCTATTAAGTTTGCATTTTTTTTTTATCTTACCTGCCCTCAGAGAATTTTCAGTGCAAAGCCACATGCCCGAAGATAGGACATCGGTTTGTAGTGTGGCTAAAGAATCCGAGACTTGTAGTTGGTATCTGTACAAGTACATGGAATGTTAAGTTGGGTCCTTACATGGCTGGTGAATCCTCTTTCTCAGGGGAATTGGACTTTTCCATTTATCTATTGAGTATATTGTGTATTGGGGGATTTTCCCTGGTATATTTATCTGTTGGTACAGTTTTCATGACTGCCATCACATTGGCATGCAAGTTAGCAAGTTGAGTGGTTTTTGCATAGAATAGGCATTTTTAACGAAGATGCCGGTGTCCTTAAGTGTCATCTTAAGTTCTCCATTGGGTGGAAAACATGTGAATTCACTCTTTAATTTGCCAGTTTTCTTTATAAAACTTAAATTCATAAACCAAACGTTTGGGTAATAGATGAGTGCTAGAAAACTGTTTAAATAAGATTTTTTTCTGCGTGCCTTATTCTAATAATGATTATAATCTTACTGTTCAGTTATTCTGCGAACAGGTCCATCAGTGTATAGGACAGAGTTACACACAGGATTCTTGTTCTGTCAGGGTTAGAATTCATTCCAACAAAGCAATGACAGAGTACTTGATAGAGTCAGTATTAGTCTTTAACTCTTTTTGCAGCGTGTTTTCTTCTCTTTTTAAAGAACAGAAAGAAATACAGCAACAGGATATGTCATCTTTCTTTTTATAGACTTGTACTGTATTTTCAGGAAATTAAGGAGGGGCATATGAGTGTTTTAACAGGCAGGCATTCTTGTGTACTTTTCTATGAATGTGATTGTGCAGAGGATATTCAATGAACTCTGGTTACAAACAATGCAGGGATTACTACAGGGAATATAATATACAATTTGTGTGATGCCTTATAAAGGAATTGTAAACAAGTGAGGAAAAAACAAACAAGTTGGGAAAAATTTCTTAGTATATATACTTTACTGCTGATTGAGCTGAAGAAGGGCAAATAAAAACTTTGTAGTGTGATCATTAATTCTTTAGCAACTTACATTTTAATGTAATTTTATTTCAGAGATAGAGTGATTGGTCTGATGATGACGGCTTGTGATTTGTGTTCTGTAACAAAGTTGTGGCCAGTTACCAGACTGACAGCCAATGACATATATGCAGAGTTCTGGGCTGAGGTATGTGTGTTTCTTTTTGTTTACTCTCTCTTCTTTATAAATGGAAGTATCCAGGAAGAAAAAAACACAACCATAAGTACAGGACATCTTAACATGCTTGTTTTAAAAAGTGTTCATTGGTGCATGCACGTTTTGTTGTTTACTCTGAAGCTATTTAAAGAGTTAAGTTAGCTTCCTAATTTTCAGGCAGCGTTTTTTCTCTCTGTTAAAGAGGAATTTAGAAAGTGTGTCTAACGTAAAGTGAACAAACAACAGAACACAGAAGAAAATCTATAAGGTTTTTTTGAGTCACTAATTGTAGTTTTGTGAGGGATGTATTTGCATTTTAGAAATCCAAAATATGAAAGCAGCTTCCAGGTCAGCTGCCTTGAAACATACTTATAAATCTGTAGTATGAGTCCAGGAAATGCTAAAGCAAATATGACAAACCTTAAAATTGTTCTGATCTGACCATTTGAATCTTCTTTGTGAGCCAGCTCAACAACTGGGTCTGAGAGCGCTGATTTTTTTATACTGAAAGTTATTCCACAGATAAGATGTGCTGAGAATTGAAACAAGATATTGACCTGTGCTAATATAATCATGTTCATAAATAAAGATGCAATCTCTTGTGTCTTACACTGAGTAAATGTTCTAATCGTTTAATTTTTAAAGTGGAAGTTACTACCTTAGGGATAAGGAATGAATTCTGAGGGTGTTGAATAGAGTTGAATTAGGCAGTTTTAGAAGATAACGCTGCATTTTCAGAACAACTATTGCACATGTGTATCATAAAGTGTTCTTTTCTGTTATGCGTCCTGTGACAATCTGCAGAATTCAGTGGGCTTATTTCTGTTTTACCCAGGTGTAAAATGGAAATCAAGTCCACAGAGTTGTAGCATGCCAAAGTATAGTGTGGAGATTGTTGTCCTGCCTGTTGCATGTTCATTGTGAAATTCAAGATGTGCATGGCTTGTGGGTGTTTTTTTGTATTTACATGTTCTCGTTCTCTTAGTTATGAGCAGCTCAGACTACAATAAAATATTTGAAAAATGCAGACTGTGTAAGCTCAAAGATCTAGTTCAGTGCTCAGTTTCTAAAATGTCACCACTGGAAAGTGAATGTTCTTAGGAGCAATATAATGGAGGTATAATGTTGATGTACCTCACTGATTGCATACCGACTTTTTTACTTACCAGTAAAAAGACTTTTTAATACAAATCTTGTGAACTCAGTGGAGAAGCAAGGATCAAACTGATTTTTCCTACTCAACAATAGTTAAGATGGGAATTACAAACATAATGGAGCCTGCCCAGACTTTAACCTGTTTTGTAATCCAAAGATGAGTTAACGAAGGTGGATCTGGTTGTATTGGTACTACATGGAGCAAATGTAAATTAGAAGTTATTGACAGAAATTGAATTCTGTAATTGGTGTTTTACTGAATCCTCTCTAAGAGGTTAATTGATACGTGGCAGAAGTTGAATATGTTGTGATCCAGTCAGGATCACTGATAAATCCAGCCACAAGTCTAAATGCTTATGAAAATTGGAAAGCTGGAGACAGATATAGAGAAAATCCTGGGAAAGCTAAATCAATAGAAAGTTTAGATATTGTTTCACTGCAGAAATTGATACTTAATTGGGGGGAAAAAAGGTAAACTCTAGAAAAGTATATTTGACTAGGTTGAGTGGTTATGTTACAGTTTTAAAATGGGATAGAACATTGCTTCTAATTACTACTTGAGTTCATAATCTTAATATGTTGAATGATTTAATGAGAATATTTTTTATAATATGTCTTCTTTGTGTAATCATTAACTAAAACAATAACTGCAGGAGAGATTGCAGCAATTTTGTGGTATGTCATACTGGTCCTTTTTCGTTAAATGAAGCCCAATATAACTAATGTTTTCAGCTAACATTTACCTTTATATTACTTCAGTATGAAGCTTTCCCACAGTGGTACGCCTCAAGCAAAATAATACATTTGCTGATCAATGAAAAATTATGAAGGATTACAAGCTCGTATAAGATTTGTCTGCTGTGATTTTTTTGTGAGATACAAGACACTAGGCAGTTTCTGCAGTATTTTTTGAGACGTATTATAAACCACTTATTATAGCCATACTGCAAGTATGTTACAAACTTCTTTGCTTAAAATTTCAACTTCAACTTTCTGATGGTGATCATAACTATGAGGATAAAAGCAGGATTTTTTACGACACTGTATCACATATGTGTTTGCACCTACTGAACACAAGAAAACATTTCTGTTTCTAGTGCATGCATTCCTTCTAAACATTATACTTTTTTACTCTGAAGGGTGGTCAACCAGTGGCACAGGTTGCCCAGAAAGGTTGTGGAGTCTCCATCATTGGAGATATTCAAAACCTGCCTGGACAAAATTCTGGATCACCTGCTTTAGCTGATCCTGCTGGAGTAGGTGTGTGGGATGGACTGGATGATCCCAAGAGGCCCCTTCCAACCTAAACCATTCTGTGATTCTGTGATAACTTTTTCTTTCAAGGAGAAATGGTGGACATAAATCTGAGGTTTGTTCAGTTTTGGCATAATCAGTCAGAAGCTGGACACCTTCCTTAAAGCTCTGACTTCAGGTGTTTCTCAGGCATTTGATACTATGTTAATCAAAGAGCTTAAAATCATATGATGTGAAATGGTTTAGTGTTGAGGTTCTCATCACTGAGACTATGGCAGGTGCAGACAGTCCTGGATCAATCAATTGCAGCACTTTAAGTGAACGGAAAAAAAAAAAAAATATATTTACTGGGGGCACATAAAAAAAAAAGTTTGCTTACAGTTCCTAAATAACAATCCACTGAATATCTGTGCTTGGAACTGTTACAGGGTTGATGAAATCGTATGAGAAAGGTGTAATAAATTGTCTCCTGGAGGTGCCTTCTCTAACTGTAGCAGAAGCATAGAGTATGGATTTAGGGAACATCTCAAGCTCTCAGATAGCTAAACTTCTGTGAGCTGAATCTCACATTAAAGGACACAGATAATATTGGATAAGTAGTTATCCTGCGTAAACTTTCTCCCTGACTAAGGTGTATTGGGTCTGGCTGGGATGGAGTTATCTTTCCCCACAGCAGCCCTCATAGTGCTGGCAGTGGCTGTATCGGACATGGGGGAAGCTTCTGTCATCTTCTCTTAGAATTCACCCCTATAGCCCCCTGGCTCAAAACCTCACCATGCAAACCTGATACATAAGTTTAGCAGTTTGAAGATCACATTGACTTTGGAATCTCAGACGTGAGCAGTAGCCAAAAGCAACCATTGCTATGGCTGTAGTTGCCTCTATAACCTCAAGTTTAAACTTCTGTGGTGTTTTGACAAGGCCGTTGAGGCATAAGACTATTGGAAAACTTACGGATTTTTAAGGAGTAATTGTGTTCAGGCCCATTATGGTGCTTAGAAATGCGTTTTGACTGCTCCACTGGTAGTGGGTGAAACATAAGGAGAGAGTATTCTCTTGTACATTACATATATCTGGTCTTTAGATAGACTGCATCTTTCCCAGTATTCCTTTTACGAATGTAGAGGGATAATGTACTTAAAGAAGGATGTTGACAGGCAGCTTCTTCAAAGCAGCATGGTCAAAAAGGACTGGATTGTTGACATTGTAAATTCCTCTATTTTACTCAGCTTTTCCTTGGATGGGTGAGTTGTGTTCTACTGGTTGTTGTATTAGAGTGCTTCAAACGGGTAACACTTTGAAAGATGAGACTAACTGAATAGAAGAGAATAGAATTAACTGATTTCTTTGGTTTTATTCCTCCAGTTGCTTTTTATTATGGAGATGCCCTTGGAAACAAGGAAAATGTGTGTACATTGACTTAAAAATTTCATTTTCAGTATCTGCTGTTTACATTATCATTTAGGTGAATGTATAATGAAGGCTCATTAGCCCCTCCTTTGGCAGTTTTCTGAGATTGCCTTCAACCATCACACATTATTCAAAATTCTGGATTTTTAGATTGACATACGATTGAAGGTGGAAATTAATTCACACCTCCGTAGTCTTGATTTCTGTTTTCTTAATATCTCTCTCTGCTTTTCTCCAGGGTGATGAAATGAAGAAAACGGGTATTCAACCTATTCCTATGATGGACAGAGACAAGAAGGATGAAGTCCCTCAGGGTCAGGTATGAACTGTCTCAGTAAAATGATACGTTTGTAGCATTAATAAAACCTGCTGAGGAAACTCCTCAAGTGGATGGACTGCAAGATAGGGAATGGGGGACCAAAGGTCCCTCCCACTGTAAGAGAAGATCAGGTTCGTGACCACCTGAGGAACCTGAACATATAAAAATCTACCACTCTCCATGATATTTCAAAAATCAGGACAGTCAGGGGAAGTCCACAGTGACTGGGAAAAGGGAAACATTGCACCCATTTTTAAAAAAGGTAGAAAGGAGGACCCTGGGAACTAGCGACCTCTCAGCCTCACCTCTGTGCCTGGGAAGGTCATGGAACAGATCCTCCTAGAAGCTATCCTAAGGCACATGGAGGACAGGGAGGTGACAGTTCGAGATAGCCAGCATGGCTTCACCAAGGGCAAGTCCTGCCTGACCAGCCTTGTGGCCTTCTATGATGGAGTGACTACATCAGCGGATGAGGGAAAAGCTATGGAAATTGTCTGTCTGGACTTCTGTAAGGCCTTTGACAGGGTCGCTCACAACATCCTTCTGTCTAAATTGGAGCAGTATGGATTTGATGGGTGAACTGTTTGGATGGTCGCATCCAGAGGGTGGTGGTCAACAGCTCAATGTCCAGGTGGAGATTGGTGACAACTGGTGTCCCACAGGGGATGGTATTGGTACCAGTACTGTTTAATATCTTCATCAATGACATAGACAGTGGGACTGAGTGCGCCCTCAGCAAGCGTGCAGTTGACACGCCTGAAGGACGGAATGCCATCCAGAGGGACCTGGACAAGCACAAGAAGTGAGCCCATGTGAACCTCATGAAATTCAACAAGGCCAAGTGCAGGGTCCTGCATCTGGTTTGGGGCAACCCCCGGTATCAAACAGGCTGGGGAATGAAAGTATTGAGAGTAGCCCTGAGGAGAAGGACTTGGGGGTACTGGTGGATGAAATGCTGGATGTGAGCCAACAATGTGCACTCACAGCCCAGAGAGCCAACCGTATCCTGGGCTGCATCAAAAGCAGCATGGCCAGCAGGTCAGCGGAGGTGATTCTGCCCCTCTGTTTCCCTCTGATGAGACCCCACCTGGAGTACTGTGTCCAGCTATGGGGCCCTCAGCACAGGAGAGACATTGACCTGTTGGAGCGGGTCCAGAGGAAGGCCACAAAAATGATCAGAGGGCTGCAGCATCTCTCCTGTGAGGACAGGCTGAGAGAGTTGGGGTTGTTCAGCCTGGAGAAGGCTCTGGGGAGACCTTATTGTGGCCTTTCAGTACTTTGGGCTTTGGGCAGAAAGATGCGGACAAACTTTATAGCAGGACCTGTTGCGATAGGACAAGGGGTAATGGCTTTAAACTAAATGAGGGAAGATTTAGGCTAGATATAAGGAAGACATATTTTTACAGTGAGGGTGGTGAAATGCTGGCCCAGGTTGCCCAGAGAGGTGGTAGATTCCCCATCCCTGTAAACATTCAAGGTCAGGTTGGAGGGGGCTCTGAGCAACCTAATCGAGTTAAAGATGTTACAACTTTACAGCAAAATGTGAGATTTAGGACATACATAATTCTGTGAAAGTAACCATTCCTATATTTATGTAGACACTGAAGAATTTGAGAAAGAATTATCATGCATTTTCCTGGGCTCTAACAGACAGCATTAATGAGTATTTTTATGTGGGTTTTAAGTAAAGCATTAATACCTTATTTAAATGACAATTATGTTTAGGAAATGAGGATTTGTATAAACATATAATCTCTGAAAAAAAACTATTTCTGCCTCAAGCACTCATCTTTGAGAATGGCTTGTGCTTAGCTCTCACTCTCACTTAGGTGGCTGGATCAGTTGGTGTCTGTTTTGCTTTACACCCTTTGCAGCACAACTCATGTAAGATCTCCAAGTTTGGTGTCTTCCTACTGCACTAAGGATTTGTTCCTGACTCAGCAAACATCCCATCACTCTCTTTTTCTGCCCCTCCTTTTGTAACCTGTGAAAAAAATAGAAATGCCAGAACTATGCAGAGACCTGAAAGCCCTTTTAATGAGCAAGTCAAGCCAACCTGAGTGATGAAGGGGGAAGAGAAGGAACAGTTCACGTGCTTCAGCCTTTCAAAGCTTACCGCAGAAATACCATTTTCAAGTTGAAAATAAAAAGTTTACTCTTACACAGCAAGGATTAAAATCTTAAGGGTGCTTTCTTACTTCAGTCAGAACATGAAAGATCCAGCTCGTAAAGCTGGCAGTATGTTTAGGATGCACAGTTGGAGAGACAGGAGCAATTTATTTCAGAAACAAAGGATATTTTCTAGTTTCTCTGCTTTTGCATCGTTAGGGTGTACGTACACTGCCTTTTCTGCAGTGACTTCAATAATCTGCTCGTACCTGAGTGAACTGTAGGCTTTCTGTCTAGCCACAGTAACATAAAAATAAATCTGCAATAATTTATTCAGATAATCTAAACCTTTTACAAAAGGGATTTGTGTGAGTTTGCTCTGGTCAGAAATGGAAACTCTCGCAAAGGAATGTTTTTAATTAGTTTGGCTTTATTCAAAACTTAAATCCACTGAGCCTTTTGGGGTTTTTCCTCCTTGATTGATGTGCATTTTAACTTAAAAGCTTTCAGGACCTTAAAGGACACATTTTATTCTAAATACTAAGGTTCCAAAGTGAAGATTGTTCAGAATATATTGCAGATGAACTTAGTTTGGTTGAAATCTTTTATATTTTGCAATGACAACACACTTCTCATTGAGCCAGAAGGTCTACAGTGTGACTGTACCTAAGTTCCCATTTTAATTTTTCATAGCTATGGGGTAATCTGCTATTTTCCAGTGAAATACAATATTACCCCTTAAAAACAAACCAACAAGGGGGAAAAAAAAACAGAAGAAAAAACACATAAGAAGAAAACAGTGCAGTATGCAAAATAATAACTTCTTGTTGATGAGCAGACATCACAGCTGTGTGCAGCCTTGCCACACAGGCAAGTTTCTCAGCAGCTGCAGTTTCTTTCTATTGGTTACATCATGGTTACTTCAACTCCCAACTGTTGGGTTCGCAGATCAGAAAATGTATTTTTTAATTTTTTTAAAGTAAAAAATGGACTTGGTTACTCCCATAGCAGTATGGGAGGAATCTCAGTATTGATGGAGGTGAGGACAAGAGTAGCTCTTCGATTTCTGAATAAGGGCCAATGTCTAGACTGTTAAATAGAGACTTACTATCAAATGCTTTTGTCACAGTACAATATCTGGTATTTCACTAAAAGGCATTTAAAAACTCTGCCCAAAGAAAGGGATCATAGTGCACTACTGTAGCTATTATGAGACTTTGGGATAAATGAGTGATGTTATAATGGATCTGAATTTAACCTGTCATCCTTGCTAATATGTAAGTAGCATTTTCTAAAAAATCACTTGTGTCATGACAGCTCAGCTGTGACATGGTAGCTGTCATAGGCCCCTAAACCTGTATGAATCAGATATCATTAAAAAGGCGCTCATTTGATGTTCTCTAAATAGATTTCTATGATAATGGTAAAAATATATCACTGAACCTTACACATGAAAAGAAATTGCAAGCCAATTATTGATCACAGTGCACACCTTTTAGAAACTTTCCAAAGGTGCAAAGCCCATAGCATCTCGAGTAAATTGACCTGTGGAATACATACTCCAGAGGACATCAGAACTATCCAGAATCTGACCATATTTTGGCAATACTGCACAACTTTACCTTAAAAAAAAAAAAATCATTACAAGAATAATGTTTTCAGAAATGGCTCTGCCATCTGCACCTTCTTCCTGCCACTGCTGACACCAAAATGCCAGACAGATCCTGAGCAAGTCAATTGAGTCAACTGAATAATAAAAAGTCCTGTAGAAAATCCTCTCTGAAGCAGCCATATTAGTGATGAGAGAGAGAGGCAGGTGAGCAATTTGCAGTTGTCAGAGTTAGTTGTTCACTGTTAGTACTTCATTTTCAAGTAATTTGATACTAAGAGGAAATGCAGTACTAACATAAGTAGTAATTAAGTAAGTAGTCAACAGCTTTGAGGTAGTTGGCTCTTAACTTTCAGCGTTGTAGTTTGGCAACATTTAACTATTTTTTCATTGTTGTTTTTCATAGATTGGGTTCTACAATGCTGTAGCCATCCCATGTTACACCACACTTGCACAGATCTTTCCTCCAACTGGGCCACTACTCCGAGCATGCAGGTGAGTAAATGTGCAAGTTTTTGCATTGTATGTAGCTTGGTTAAAGAAGCAGCAAACACGCTTTGCAAGTTTGTCTGGAAATACAGACTTTTAATTTTAGAATTTGCATGCAGATAAACAGGGATATGCATCTCGCATTAATCTATGCAAAAACCCAGAGGCAATAACTACAGACTGGGACTATCCAATACAGATCTTCAGACACAGCTGATTAAAATGTGTTTGATGCCCAAAGCATTTAGAGAGCAGCAGGTTCAGTGCTTATGTATCCCTATCTATGCTGGTTCAGTGCAATTTCCCTCTCTGTCCTCTTTACTTCAATATGGTTCTCACAACTAAGATTGGCTAGAGTTCTGTTTCATTAAAAAATGTGGGTTTGGGATGCTTTATGTCATGTCAGAATGTTTTTATTAAAAAGCAGGAAAAGAAAGATCCCCAGAATATTCAGTAATTGGGAACATAAGAGTTGTGCCACTGGGATGTGGGAGAAGCAAATATAACTTTGTCCTGTCAATCAGTTGGGCTCTAGCTTGGGATCTTCTGGAGGAGAGGCAAGGGTCCTTAAGCAATTGGCTGCTTCTACCCTGGAATGACTGTGGATCTCTTTGTAGGTAGTTCTGTCCAATAATTATATCCTGGACCTTAGCAATCTTCCCTGACAGAACTTCTGTTGAAACCAGCATGCTCCATGAAAGTGTTCCAGTTTCAGGTTAATCAGTATTCTCTAAAGAAAAACAGTTGGTTCATAAAATGCCAGCGATCTTCAGTGATATTCAGGGAAAAGAGGCCTGTTTTTCTATGCTCTTACTAGCACCTCTGTCATAATTTTTTTTTTTTTCTCTCTTGTGGTCCTTAAATTCTAGCTTGCATTGAACTTTTTCTTTGTCCTGTAAGGCAGATCTACCTATTCTGCTGCTTTCCTGATCTTGTGGACTAAATGATTTGTGTGAGGTAACAGAAGGGTGCCCACTATGTACAAAACTCTGTGAAATTTAACATAGTGGTTAGCAAAAATAATTTCATTCATGCCCAAACACTATTTCATATATCTGTGAGAAGAATATGTAGGTCTACCAGTGGGACAGAGGACTATCTTACAAAAAACAGTGAGTATCTAGGAGCCATCGTTACTAGTCAGCTGCCCCTAAGGTCCTGCTACTGGGCATGGCTGTGCAACCCTTAGATGGATATTAAGAAGAGAGTATTAAGTAGGATTAGAGGCTATACCTCCATAGTTATTACGTTAACAGGGCTGCAGTTGGAATCCTGTTTAGCATCTGTGCTTTAAGAAGAGTAGATAAAAACACTAGCAAATAAGAGAAGATTAAGAAAGAGTTTAAAGAATGCTTTGAGATCTTAGTAGTGAGAGACTAAAAAAATCTTACATAATGTATTTAGTTTATCCAAGAGAATGACTTTATCAAAATCTGTAACTGTCTCCATAATATGTTTTCTAATCATTTTAATTAAGCTCATTAATTTAGCAGGTAAAAAATACATGAAGCCCAGTTCAAACAAGAAATATGGTTAATTTGTTTTGTAACATTTGGAATAATGTCAGTGGAAGATCTTAAACCAAGGTTAGGTATACTTTTAAAAAGACAGAGGTAAAAAGGGATAAAGGTCTGAGGCACAGTTACTGTGAGGAAATTGCCAAGGCCTGTCTTTTCCAGACAGTCAGGCTAGGTGATCCTCACAGTAGTGTCTTTCATCCTTAGAAGCTATGAAAGTTGCAATGGCTGGTAAATAATAGGCAGTAATTTGTTATCCTAAACTGAGTAATGTGGAAGTATTCGTAAGTGAATATTTTAGTAGTTTGATCAGTTACAGAATCACAGAGTCACTTAGGTTGGAAGAGACCTTTAAGATCATCAAGTCCAACCATTAACCTAACACTGCCAAAATCACCACGAAACCATGTCCCTCACCACCACATCTACCCACTTTTTAAATACCTCCAGGGATGGTGATTCCACTACTTCCCTGGGCAGCCTGTTCCAATGCTTGACAACCCTTTCAGTGAAGTTTTCCTAATATCCAATCTAAACCTCCCCTGGCGTAATTTGCCATTTCCTCTTATCCTGTTGCTTGTTACTTGGGAGAAGAGACTGACCCCCACCTCACTACAACCTCCTTTCAGGTAGTTGTAGGGAGTTACAAGGTCTCCCCTCAGCCTCCTTTTCTCCAGGCTAAAACAACCCCAGTTCACTGAGCTGGTCCTGATAAGGCTTGTGCTCCAGACCCGTCACCAGCTTTATTGCCCTTCTCTGGACACGCTCCAGCACCTTAGTGTCCCTCCTATACTGTGGTGCTCAAAACTGAACACAGTGTTTGAGGTGGTGCCCCACCAGTGCTGAGTACAGGGGCACAAGCACTTCCCTGCTACTGCTGGCCACATTATACAATACAGCATTAAACTCACTCTTCTCTAGTTTCAAAATGCCATGGAGTGTGTTACTATCATAACGGTATCAACGTCCAAATACTGGTTTGGAATTTGGAGTTACAGCACAGGTTAGGAATGTGTACCCCTTGAGCCATGTTGACCTAATAGGTACGTGTTGATAGTTTGATTATAGATAATTGAATAATAAAGCGTACTTTGACAAACAAAGAATTTCTTTGAGTGTGAAATCAGAGAACATGAAGTAAACTACAGACCTGCTTGCAGTCCTTTCAGTTATTACAAGGTCATGAGTCCTCCAACTGCTTTACTGAGAGGTAGTCTGAGATCTTGGAAGTTTTCTAACTTCTTTCTCTTTGTAATCCTTGCTTGAAGGCATCTTCCTTCAGCTATATTGATGGCTGAAAGCTAAATAGTCAGTTATTCAATCCATGTAACTGGAACAGAGATTGTACTTTGCGTAACCATGTTTTCAGTCAGAAACATTTTTATACTGTTCTCATGGACTGAACATCATCAACTATAATACCCACCATTAGAAATGCGGTAATGCCTGTCATGAGTGTTTTCAGTTACTGGTTTCTACTCAAGCTAACAAATATTGTCAGACTGCTTTATATATGTGAAATTTTTTACTGCTTTTGTATTACTTATTTGTCAACATCTGGGTGTACTTTTATTCCCCCAATCAGTATCTATATGCTTTTAACATGAAAATGTCTTGCAGAGTCTGTATGATTAATAAAGTAACATCAGCACTGGATGTCAGGAAAGTTCTGTTACTAGCGCAATCAAATAGGAGATCTTAAAAATGGGTTTGTATTTACTGTAGAATCCCCATTTGTATAAGCCCAGTACCTTTGGTAAGAAGTTAGCATTGTTATTCCATTTAGCTGGAACTGAGGCTTGGAGGGGCTAGGTTGAATGCTTAGGACTACACAGCATCTTTGTCAGGAGTAGCGTTCTGGGAAGACCCGTATCTTTTAATTTCTAGCCACATGGATATCCAAATGAGGCTTATTCACAAAAGCGGCTGTAATACTTGATGGTCCATCTTTCAGTGCTCAGCTGGGGACATATAAAGTTGAATTGCAGAGTATCAAGCATCCACACATGCATGTGTTCTACATGAAAGGTTCTCCATGGTTCTGAAGATCAAGCATGAACATTTTCTCGAGAGTGGGTTTCTCTGCAAAAGGTGTGATGACTGAAGTAAAAGCAATCCAACTCCTGGCAGAAATTGTATGAACTTTTTCTAGTCTAGAAATTATGTTGTTTGGAATTCCAATTATAGTTATAATAGCAATACTTCTGAAAGCTACATTGGCACAGTCTCCGTACTGGCCACAGCTCTTTACAGACACAGCTCCTTACCTTGCTCATGTGCATTCCTTAATTTAGATTGCACTGATGCAGAACTGGGTCATAGATGTGTGGATGGGGTTTAAGATCTCTGTAAGACTAAAGAGATTCCTGATAATCCACACCCTGGCATATAGTTCTCTGAGGAGCAATTTGATAGTTTTAGCTTAGTCTTGAAATACCCTCTGCTGTCTGAGGCGGTTGAGGAGGAAGCGTTGAGAATTCAGACTTGGAGATGCAGAGTAGGTAATCAAGACCACAGATCTAACTTCAACACTCCAATTACTAAAATGTATGTTATTGCAGGGTTTAGGTTACTTCAGAGTGTTTCAAATAGCTGATTTTGCACTAGACTTTTTTTTTCCTTTACTTTTGGCGGGTAACTGTTATTTGGTGTGATGAGAGGAATACAGCCTCATTCCTGTTTGGTATTGCCTCAGCTGCTGACTGAACCAATTTTGATACCACCCCAGTTTTGATACCAGCAGTGCTTGTTCTTGGAAGGCAGTGTTTCAGCTGCTGAGTCTTTGAGTTTGGAACATGGACACCAGCTGCAAATAATAACAGCAGAAGCACCCAAGGCAGCATGTCAGCATCAAGGTTTTTCTTTTGAGAGCCTCTGGGCATTTATTCCAGACACTTAGGAGCCAGGGAGGAGCCAGAGCTTCAGTGTGAGAACAAAGGCAAATGAATCGTATTATCTAGATCTTTTAAAAAAAAAAAAAAAGAAAGAAAAAGAAAGCGTCGGTCACTGATTTCCCTGAGGTAAGGCAGCAGCTAAGAATCTAGCAGGTTTTCTTGTCTGACAATTTATTCCACATTTTTAAATACTCTCTTGTCATTCTGTGTAGATCAAAACTACCAGCCCACCTGTTGTGTTAGTGTTCAGAGTAAGTCCTATGTGTGTTTTGTAGCCCATGTACTCCATCTCTTAACGCAATAAGGCCTACCAAAGTGGCAAATCTATGATAGTACATTTATTTTGAGCATGAGATGAAGTGATTTTTTTTTCCTTTATTTCAGGCCAAATAATTTTCAATGTTTTTCCATGTGCTTTCAGGTCTCTCAATTCTTGCTGAAATTGATAAAATTTAAAAATATTTTGGCTGCAATTCTCCTAATTACTTTCTCAGTTTCAAGAAAAGGATCTAGTAATAGTGACAGTTCAGTTTTTCTGATCCTTAGCGCCTGATTGTATTATCTGAGATAACAGCATCATGTTAACGCTGGCTTCCTGACTGCCAGTTGGCCTGGAGCCACTGGCAGAGCAGGCTTCCGTCTGCCTGCAGAAAATGGTGTAGGTGTTCCCCTAGGGGGCATCAGCTTTCTTCGGTAGACTCCAGATCCTGCCTTCCCTCATCCCCAGAAAATGCAACATTTTCTCTTCTTACCTGTTCTCTGTGCTTCCAGCTCATTATTTGCTGTTTTATCAACTGTTTTGGCAAAGCTGTGACATAAAAATCAGAAGAGCTCTGCCACATGAATTCCAATGTAATACGATAATATGACACATAGCATCTAAGACCTTAGTGCTTTTACCTCAGTGTTTGTTTACTGAAGACATGAGAGGTGTTGTTTTAGTAACGAGTTATCTGATAGTATGAAACAGTTGAGCTTGCTCTGTTTCTCTCTGTATTTGAAGACAGAACGCTAGATTTGACCACAGGTTGCATGTCTGCTGTTGGAGATCATCAAAATAGACTTCTGAGCCACTGAAGTGGTACTAGTGTACAGCCAGTAAGATTATGGGTCTGTACTCCCTTCAGATCATTAGAACGTTACCAGCTTAATTTCTCATCATTTTATGGCTTGTGAATCAAAATTTGGACTTGGGGGTTGGCGAGGCTGTGAAGCAGTAAACATTTCTGTCTCGAGGAAGGGGTACTCTTTAGATGTAGTAGATCGATAGTAGGATCACCACCACTAGTAGCTCAAAGTTGATGCTATGATGTTGGCATGACACGTTTTATAGACTGTCAGGCAGCACCTCTGCAGGAATTTCAGAAGGCTTAATTGCACTTCTGTGGTTTCCAGCAAAGGAAGGAAGTTTCCCAGCAAAAGTCCTGATCTCTGTGGTGCTTTCGAAAGGGGCCAAAGTATGCTGTGGTAAAATCCCTGAAGTCCAAACTGAGGAAGGCTGCTTGTCTCCAGACTGGTATTTCAGGGTCTCTGCAGACGTGTCTGTCTTGGGTCACAGCTGGGTTTTCTCTGCAGTGCTGAGGACTAGAAAATTGTAATGGAAGCAGGTGCGAGCCTCTAGCTCCAGGACTCATTCTGCAGAAGGTACACCGTAGGCACGACATAGGCTTATATATAGTCAACATGTATATGAACCACACAGAATTACAAAATGAGCTAACGGAAGGTAAAGGGTGAAATAATGTAAAGCTGATAAAAGCTTGGTGACTGACGTACTGGTACTTATACAGAGCATAAAGCTATGTCTCAAAGTATAGTACAGCAGATGGTATAGTTAATCCCAGTAAACTTATGAACAGTGCTTTACCTCTTTTACTTTTTACATCTCCAGGGACAATCTCAACCAGTGGGAGAAAGTAACAAGAGGTGAGGAAGCCTCTATATGGATTCCCTCCCAGTCCCTTGCTCCTGGGACCTCAGATTCACTTCCGGTGAAGATTGATGACTGAACAGCAGAAAAGATTGCTTTAAGCTGAAAAGCATCCCTTCTTGTTTTAGGGGTTGATTTGTTTTGTTTTGGTTTTATTTGGAAGAAAAAAAAAAAGGAAAAAAAAAAGCTACAAAATGTTAACTGAGAAGCAGACCTGCCTAGGAAGGTAACACCCACGGAGTTACCTCAGCTAAATGACTCTGGCAGCCAGTCTCCTGACCTACACCGGTGACACAACGTGAACAGAGGGGAAATAACAACCCAGATGTTTTGGAATCAGCTATCAAAAGAGAACTTACAACTTATGAATATAAAAGACTGGCCTTATCTCATGGGCTACATTGCTGAGGCCTTAATTTAAAACTGGGGGAGGGGGGGCGGGAATCTTAGGGGGTACTTCTAAACTGTATCTTTCTAGTAAGGGTTTCAATGGTACTTTTATTATACTGTACTGTGGCTGGCTTTAAAACCAGTGTCACTTGGGAGTTCTTGGCTATAAATAGAACAATATACCCATTGCTATTGTGAATGTTTATGTGTGATCTACTTGTAATCAGTTTGAACTCCAGCAGAATCCTTGGAGACTGTAATTCATGCTTAGGTTACCGTGAATTCTCTTGCTGCAAACTAAAGGAAAACCAACATTCAGGTTAAAGGTTTAAAGTACTTCATTAAGCATCACGATACAAATTGTCTGTCACTCACAAGGCAAACACTGAAAGAACTAGTGATGGTGCTTTGTTCTTCAGAATGATTTATAAAACTAGATAGTTCCTCCCTTAAAACACTGGAAGTACTGGATATTTATCTCCGGTATGACAGAGAGTTTCAGGTTGGAGATTTTGTACCTATAGTGACAGAAGTATCAGATTAAAATTTAAATGTGACAGCAAAGATTTCCTTGCCTAGCTCACAATTAAGTAAAGTCATCATTTTTATTTCTACCTGCTGAGTTATATTTTAAAAGGTATTAGAGACATACCTGAAGTATGCTATCTGCTGGGAACAAAATCCTTGTCAGAAAAGTTAGGTCTGTTAAGAGGGATTGTGGTACCATCAAAATAAATCAAAAATGTTTTTGTATTCACTAGCTTTTGTGTTGCACAGTAACACTGCATGTCTTCTACTGCTATTTTTCCCCATCTCAAGATGAGGGGAAATTAGGAAACTTCTCCGTTTGTCTGATTGCTTTCTTCCCCTAGTTCAGCAAAATTTCCAGGCTTAGAACTGCCTTTCTCAGTGAAAGAATAGCTGACTGAAGAAAAGTACTCTAAAATACTGTGTTTACAGTTCTGTGCTGACTTAGGCTTCAGCCTTACAAACTTATGTGCAGACTTTAAGACCTTACATTCAACACCACTCTTAAGTTTAGTGCAATTGTACAGAGGTGTTTCAACAACGCTTAATTTGCCTTCATCTTTCTCTTAAAAATAATGAGAAAAAAAGTCGTCTTATCCACCCAGTAGGTGAAAACGCAGTCTTTGCATACCTTTCACATACAGCCTATACTGCATTATATGCTTTTTCACAGTTAATAGTGGTTTCGTGATAACATGGCCATTTGTGTAACTGCAACAAATAATAGTAGTGACTTAAAGACAGAACACAGGTTGTCTTTTTCCATCTCATGTCTGTTGAGCTGTATTGCTCTAATAAGCATGCCATCTTACGGGTTTTGTGTAAATGACTTGGACTCTTGAGTTTTGCCTTTTGTTATGGTCGAGCACATACCAGTATCTGTACATGTGTACAGTATGTGATATGTAATCACATAATGTATAAATGCACGTGAGCCTTTGCAGTACATAGATAATCCTAGCGGGTGAGAATTCAATATGATGTTACCTTACTTGTATGATACGGCAGCAGCCCCATCATTTTTTTTCAGTTTGCTTTACCAATTTACCAATTACTAAGTGCAGAAATTCATTGTTAACCACAGCAAACTATTTTGGAATTAAAAAAAAGGCAGGAAACAATTACACCAAAGTAGAATTAATAGTATCTCATGCTGTTTCCTCCGCTTTACTCCTTAGCGGTTCTGTTTTTACGTAAATGGTGCAGATGCAACCTTTCATCCGCTAAGTACTTGAGACACAGTCCACTGTTCCTAAATTACATGGAAATTATCAAAAATCTATGGTCACTGCGAAAATACTCTCTGAAATTCAGATATCCCAAAACTGGATGGAATGTTTTTCCTTCATGGGTTAAGTATATTTGCTGTTATTATCCCTCTTTAAATGCTGATCTTACAAGCGTTGCAAAATATTCCTTATCACATTGTGCTGTGTTATGGAAAGCTTTTAATTCATCTTTTTTTCATTGACAGTAAAGATAACTTCACTAGTTCTGTTACTTAACGTTCAAAATATTTAGCAGTATCACATGATGTTTAATATTTGAAGTTTACAAGTACTGGTACAGAACATGTTTTCCTGACAAATTTGTGAAATTGGCAATAAGTTCTTCTATTAATGTCTTGAGTCAGTCAGGTATTGTTTCTAATACAGAGCTATCCAAACCACATAAAATATGTTTGCTATAGTATGAAGTCCACTAGAATTAAAAATTTTGGCTCCAGTGGTTGTGGTTTGGTTTGTTTTCCTGCAGTGTAAAAGAAAGGTCATGACAAAATGTTACTCTCCGTTGGCACCTAGACGAACAAAAATAGCCACAATAGGCTGTCTGTTATAAGCAAATTTAGTCTGTTTTAGAGTTTACAGAGTGCAGAGTCAGACGTGTAATTTTGTTGTAGAAACAAACGTATACCTGCACTTTCAAAGTCAAAGGCACTAAAATTTAAAACTTTGAAGCTGCATTTGAATTTCATGGCACAAGTACATGTTGAGATTTAATTGTTCAAAATTCTGGACTTGAACTCACAAATAGAGCAGTAAGGCATCTAGATCTGTAAGACATCTGGCTCATTAAGTTAAACTGACAAAAGCTATTCTTTCTTGCATTTTAATCCTGCTAAAACTGATCTTGCCCAAGATCAGTAAGAATGTATAACAGATCTTTCCTAGAAGCATTAGACTTTATACTCCCTGAACTGCATTATTTTTGTTAATAATTCCAATTACTTTTCCCTTCTAAGCCCGGTAAATGTAAAAGGACAGTTTGAAGCAATATCTGAGCGTTTCTAATGTATTATTAAGTGGTGCCTGAAAGGTATGCACTGAGATAAATAGTTGACATAGCACGATACTCATCTGAGATGTTGCCTATTTTATTATAGCACTGACAGAAACTCCATTGTTATAATTAATCTATGAATTTGTATGGTAGCGCAACATTGGGCTGTAATGGTTCAGCTCATGACAGTATTTATTTTTTTTGTAAGTGACCATTAGAGAAATGCAACAGGCTTTTCTTTAATTGGGGTATATGATAAAAGATATTTACATTGGAGGGGACGTGCAGTGTGGAATTCATCTTTTTATGTGGCACAGGCTTCTTTCATGTGTTTAAACTTAGAACAGTATGATCAGTTTGCTGTGACTGCATTTAGAGTATTTAGTGTTAAAATTGTAGGGATAGTAAATAGCACTATTCTTGTTAAAAAATAGAGATTGTTCGATGCTCAAAACAATTATGACCCTCTTGAAATAATGCATTTGCCTCAAACACTGTGATATAGGAACAGTTCTGTGAAGTGGAACAATTAATTTGTTCTTCCTAAACACAGGAAAGGCTTTCTGCACACTATTACAAGGAAGTTAATGTTCAAACTTTAGGTTATATATCCCAGTCTAGCAAAGGCACATCACAGCTCTTGTTTTGCTTTCTGACCAAAAACTGTGCTCGATTGTAATACGGGTGTATACTCTGTCAAAAAACCTAAAATAACGGACTGCTTTCTAGGGTAGGTCAAACTGATTTGTGGAGTAGATTCATATATATTCAAAATTCAGGTTGGGCTGTTATGTGAAGAAGAACGAACTTCAAGGTAAACATTCAACTTTACTACATTTAGTGAGCTGAAAAGTTTGTTTTATATATATATATATTTACACACGCATATATATATATATGATACATATAAACTATCTTTGTAAAAAAACAAAAAAATATGCAAGTGCAATAATTTAAAGAGGTCTTAACTTTGCATTTATAAATTATAAATACTGTACATGGTGTGTAATTTTTTTCATGTATTCATTTGCAGTCTTTGTATTTAAAAAACAAACCTAAACCTTTACTATTACGTTTGTACAATAGAACAGTAAGCATTTATTATGATATAGTTCAGTTGTAAATAAATTCACAAACCAAACAGCCAGTACATATGCATATATGGGTGTCCTATTGTGAAACCTGTTTTTGCTTTTACTGCTGGCTTTAGCACAGCAACACTTCTTCTGTGGATATGTAATTATACATATAAATATATGTATGATACATAAAATATATTTAGAAATGTTCATAATTTTAATGGATATATCTATACATATACTTTGGTGTGAATATTACTGAATACAGAGTTTTTTAATATTATTTTTCATGTTTATTTTTCCTGTTATTGGGAGTGGAAGTGAGGGTTGGGAATGTGTGTGTGAGTGTGTGTGTGTCTGTACCACAAGTAATCCATAGGAGAAATGGAATCAAACCATAATGGGGTTCTTTAAAAAGGTAGTACCTGTTTTTCCCTGTAATTGCAGGTTACTGCTTATGGCGTGTTTTCCCAATGTAACTTCATTATTTAAAAAAAAAAAAAAAAAAATCTATCACCTATTGCAATTTCACATTGCCACAAACTGCGAAGGCATCCACTTTCCTGTTTGCCCCCTGCTGCCAGAGAGCTTACCTTGCTGTTTGCAGATGCTTCCACACAGAACCTTGCTTTGCCACTGTCAAACAGCAGTACAGCTAATGCAGGATCATTTGCTGTCTTTTGGGAATTACGGAGATACTCAGATGCTGAACGGTAGAAAAATAATCCCACACCCATTAAAGTTTGCTAGTCCAAAGCAATAGAGGGCTTTGACAGCTGCCAATGCCCTGAAAATATAAGGTAAGTTCAGGGAACTGTAAAGCAAAGTTCTGAACAACACATTAGTAGATATTTGTAAAATAGCTAAACAAAAATGAGAAAACAAATCCTGTGTATTTATGTACCTAATCCATTGATTTGCTTCAAAGATCTCTTGCACTGCTCGTGCTCAGTAAACAGGGTGTTGGGCATTTATAGTCCTCAGAGCGGCCTTGTGTCTTTATGACTGCATGACCCTTCCATATTCTGGGAGAAAGACAGTGAGCCTGGGATGGAGAGTTCAACCTGAGCTCTGTCTCTGGTTCCAGCATGGCTTCCAAAGGTTCCTGGCCTCCCTCCTCACTGAAGGAAGTCTGTATTGCTAGGATGACTTGGCCAGAAACAGGTTTCCAGGACAACTGTTTCAGTTTACCTACTGCATACAGTTCTTAAAAAGTTTTACAAAATATACTTGGGTTTGTGGTGTTGTGAGCAGCCCTTTCAGAAAGCTTTGTTTGCCACAAGGGACGTGCTGCTAGGGCTAACTTTTGTGATAAAACAGAAACTGCATTGATATTTAGTGCATTTTTTAGGGTTTATTCATTTAAGTTGAAACCTTCCAAATTATTTTGAGGGACATGCAATACAAGAGGAAAGTTTCTGTGAATACTATTAATTTTGGGTTTTATACCTGTTTCTGTATTGTTGGCAAGGATCTGTGGGCTGAAGTCAACTAATGACTTTTCTGGTCAAGCCTTTCAATCACATGCCTTTTCATGTTTTTGTGCTTGTCATGCAGGCTTAGCTCTTGTAGCACACCATGGTGCTTTGCACTGACGGTCACCACCAGGTCGGTATGCTTTCCTTAACATTTTTAGTCCTTTGTTATTCAGAGACTTAGAAAAATCAACCCCTGAATATATTCCCTTGCAGATATTGGAAAATATAAATGTAAAAGCACCTTAACTGAAGCTCATTGAAGTTTGGGGAGAAAAAGAGTATTTCTGTTCATTTTGGGGAACTATGAATTAGGCTTATTTGAAAGTATCCAAGCACTCTCTAAGACCCTGTGCTCATTTGAGTCAATTGTAAGGGACAGAGACTTCAATGGATTTCACCTGCTCAACAAGCATTGGAGATTACTTTGTTGTACTTATTCTGAAGACAATAAGTAAGGAGAAACTCCCCTTCCTCACTCTGCAGTCCCTCAGATTAGGGAGAGAAATTTTTTTCAATGTGTTTCAGTAGTGCTCTAGAAGAGCTACCTGTACCATGGATGTTGCTTATGAAGATCTTTGTCTCTGGGTCAAGAATGAGTTACAGAGAAATGCTTCAGAAGGTAGTTGGTCTGTGTGTAAGACCTGTTGTTTAGAAGTCTTTAAAAGAAAGTGGAAACCTGAGACTCAAGAACTTTGAGAAGAATGAATTATACCAGGTAAAGTATTCCTTTCATGTATTTTTGGTTTGTAATGTTGCTGGAAGGGCTAAATGATTATCACCACATTGTCTGTTAACATTCAGTTAGCATTAATTATTTTCTTTTTTACAGCAGTGTAAACCCTATGAATGTAAGTGAGAATATGATATTTGTAGAGTTACTTATGTTCCTTGAGCTGTATTTATGCTGCTTATGAAAGCAACATAGGTTGTTAATAAACACTATTTAAATAAAGCATATGGAAGTGAAAAAAGTAGGGCTTGTAACATAAAGAAAAGGAACTTTGGAAGCACCTAAAAGAGTCAATATCTGCCAGAAGCCTTTGAAAATTTTACCATCGATCTTAGTTGCAGTGATTAATTTGGTCCAGTGATGAATATGGGTAGTTTGGAATTGCTGCTGATGGACAAGTTGATCATTAAGAATAGAAGCGGTATGGTAACTAACGTTAGTTTCTAACTAGTCAAGTCCAAGTTGTTTTCTGCTGCTGACTTGTGGAGAGAAAATAAGTGTTCAATGTTGGGCATATTTTATATCTTGTGACAAAAAAATCCCACCTTGCTGAAAAAAAATGTAGTTTCTCATGTGACTAGCCTGGCAAAAAGGCCATTGACATGTGCCTTTCCTCTTATCGTGAGAATGGACTGAAGCTTGCAGCGAAGAATATTTACAGCACATTTGGAAAGACAAAGGACATCTGTTAAGATGTGACTTACGGACTTGAGGGAACTAAGTTGTTCCATGGCAGATTTCCATTACGCCCTTGTGCAAGTTGCCCAACACTGCATGCTTTTGGGTTTTATTAACTTATTTAAGCCTCTAAACACTTTTTAATGTTATGCATGTTTGGAAATACTCTTGGTTACATGCAGTCCAGAATTCAAAATACATGTAGAGGCTAGCAGGTGGTAACCTTATAATATGTACGACAATGTTCACTTTCCTCTCAGGCGAGGACAAATACCACAGAGCTGTCATGCCCTCAGATATGCTGCTGATGAGTATAGATGAGTACCTTTTTTTCCATCTTCTCCAGTTTCTTATTTAACAACTTTTGAGCTGTCACAGTGCTATACAATCTTAAAAATTTTCAACTCCTTTAATTAAACATGGTATCTGATTTTATTTTAAGTCTGTAATGACTTCTATGTGAGGGCTAATGGTAAATGGTTTGGGGTACCACATCAGTGTAGTTCCTGTTCCACAGCCATTTTGCAGGGTCCTATTCCAGGGCTGCTGGGAGTGGTATTGTTAATTCTCCTGGTCCTCTAAACTATCTGAATCGGCTCCAGCTGTCAGACAACAACCCATTTTGGACTCAATACCTTTCCAAGGAACCGAGTTTATCTTCTGTTCTCCCTAGCTTTCGTGATTAGTTGTCAAATACATTAAGACATGCTATAGCCTCACACAGAGCTTCATGTGCAATATATTGACTTCCTTCTAAAATTTCTTAAATAGCCACAGCACTAGTAAATGTTCTAGTTACTCTGGAATCACAGGCATGGCAGAACTAGTTTCAAAGGAATAATTAGTGAGTTTTCACAATGTTGTTGTAATGTGTGTAAAATAACACACAAAAAACTCAGGATATATTCCTTTTGGAAGTTGTCTTTCATGACTCTTTCCTGCATATTACAGAAAAACATGCTTTGAAATCCCTCCTTCTGTCCCCAGCAGAGCATTGCCCTCAGAACCAGCTATCTTTTACTGGTGATACACCAGAATCATTAGTGAACTAATTGCCTGGTCCATCAATCAAAACCTAAAGAACTTCCACAGGGTCTGGGACTCGGAGCTAATCCGGAGTGTCTGCTAACATAGTTTTGCTTCCTGAATGTACAAGGACAGCAGTCTTCACTGAGTTTGTTCTAAACCTTTGCAATGCCAGTGGATCAGAGGGAGCCAACCTAGTGGTTGCAATTCTGGCTGGTGAGGCACCAGTTGAAGACTTTCTGTCCTTCACCACAAAGCGTGTGACCCCCAAGGCCATCAGTCTCAGAAAAACAAGATGTACTGTAGTACAGACTTAAAAGAAAGCTTCACACAGAAAAACTAACATCCTATAAGAGCCTTGCATAGGTGCTATCTGAAAGCTCCTGAATCAATTCCTTGAAATCATTAAATAGAATCTGCTAATAAGGTTGGCAGGTTCCTCATTTTTTATGCCTCTCTTGTTTCTGCTCTTTGTTCCAATGAATTTGCTTTCCTGGTGCAGCAATTTCTTTTTTGCTTTTGAGAACTGTATGCGTAAAACAGACTGCCATCTCTACAGCCTCTTCTACCCTCTCTACTTCTGTGGTCTGAATTAATTCCCAGTGACTGGAATTAAAAGGGTAAAGCTATTCTGCGGGGCTGTGTTTCAGCAGTTTATATAAAGCACAGAGAACAGGGTGTGTACCAAATACTGAGTTAATGGGCTGGAATTGTGGAAATGAGATCTCAGTTTCTTTCTTCCCTGAGAGTAATAGTTTGCATGCAGTATCACATACCTGAAAAGGCTGGAATGAAGTAAAGGCTGTGACGTGTCAGGGTAAGGTGAGGATGGAACTAAAATGAAAGACAGGCTCTGTGTATAGGGGAAATTTCTCTCGCCCACTGGCTAGCCCAAAGTAGGGAGGCTGGTTTGAAGTCTCCCCAGTCTTCCTGGATGGAACAGTAAGTTTTGCCCTGAATTGCGTACAGGCCTTGTACAGAATCACCCCCTGCCTCGTGCAGCATAGTGCAGTGCTTATTGTGCAGAAGAGCTTTCTGAAGTGCTTTGGACAGTGTCTCTACACAGAGTTGGCATAAAAGAAATTAAGGTGGTTGGGGATCCTGGTGCTTTTCCTTTGAAGCTGTAGCTGTATTATGGACCAGTTTAGGAAGTGACAAGAAAGGAATATGGAGTGAGATCAAGAGGGTTCCTCATTTGCAAGATCTTTTACCAATTTCCTGAATTTAGTTGATCCTGCATAGCCTGTGTCACAGATTAAGCCATTTGTGTATCTCATTCTTTTTGCTGCTAGTTCATAATGGCAGTAAAACAGAGCAGAGTTTGCAGAATTTTGCTTGAGCTTCCACTTCTGTTTGGTATTTAACCTTAGTCTGACGAAACATTTCTGACACTGCTTGAGTTCCCCCTCACCAGGAATCCTGGTGCTACAGGAAATGCCATGGCAGATGGCCACATGGTAAACAGGAAAGATTTTTTTCACATTCTTTCAACTCGAACGTGTACCAAGAGAGGATTTCTGTTGTCTTTTTCAGTTAAGTTAGTCAATATAAACCATACCATGTGAAGACTGGAGTAGAACATTATTTCTTTTGCAGATGTGAGAAGGTCTTGTGTCAATGACGTGCCAATAACTGTTTTGCTCTGTTTTAGTAATAACTCTACATTTTAAACAAGAGGGTCCTGTGACTAAGAATGCTATAATTTAATGTTTATGCTGCCTTAGTCAAGGCTAAGGAGGTTTCATCATTCATCTTTCCATCATTTATCAGCGGTCCTGGCTAACCAAGGAGATCTCAGTTGACTGGAGGTTGCCAAATGTGATGCCCATCCACATGAAAGGCCTCAAGGAGCATCCTGGGAACTACAGGCCTGTCAATCTGACCTCGGTGACTGGGAAGATTATGGAGCAGATTGTCCTGAGTGCCATTACATGGCACATGAAGGACAACCAGGTGATCAGGTCCAGGCGGCATGGGTTCTTGAAAGGCAGGTTCTGCTTGACTAACCTGATCTCCTTCTTTCAGAAGGGGACCCACTTGGCCGACGAGGCAAAGGCTGTGGATGTTGTTTACCTGGACTTTAGTAAAGCCTTCAACACCATTTCCCACAGCATTCTCCTGGAGAAACCGGCTGCTCATGGCTTGGACAGGTGTACACTTCACTGGGTAACAATTTGGCTGGATGGCTGGGCCCAAAGAGTGGTGGTGAATGGAGTTAAATCCAGTTGGTGACCCAGTGTTCCCTAGGGCTCCGTATTGGAGCTAGTTCTGTTTAATATCTTTATCAACAACCTGGATGAGGGGATCGAGTGCACCCTCAGTAAGTTGGCAGACAATACCAAGCTGGGCGGGAGCGTTGACCTGCTTGAGGGCAGGATGGCCCTACAGAGGGATCTGGACAGGCTGGATTGATGGGCCAAGGCCAATGGTATGAGGTTCAACAGGGCCAAGTGCCAGGTCCTGCCCTTGGGTCACAACAACCCCCTGCAGCGCTACAGGCTTGGGGAAGAGTGGCTGGAAAGCTGCCTGGCGGGAAAGGGCCTGGGGGTGTTCGTTGACAGTTGGCCGAGTATGAGCCAGCAGTGTGCCCAGGTGGCCAAGAAAGCCAACAGCATCCTGGCTTGTATCAGGAATAGTGTGGCCAGCAGGACCAGGGAAGTGGTTGTCCCCCTGTACTCAGCGCTGGTGAGGCTTCAGTTCGAATACTGTGTTCAGTTTTGGGCCCCTCACTATGAGAAAGACATGGAGGTGCTGGAGTGTGTCCAGAGAAGGGCAATAAAGCTGGTGAGGGGTCTAGAGTACAAGCCTTATGAGGAGCAGCTGAGGAACTGGGACTTTTTAGCCTGGAGCGAAGGAGACTGAGGGGAGACCTTCTTGCTCTCTACAACTACCTGAAAGGGAGGTTGTAGAGAGGTGGGGGTCAGTCTCTTCTCCCAAGTAACAAGCGACAGGACAAGAGGAAACAGCCTCAACTTGCAGCGGAGGAAGTTTTGATTGGATATTAGGAAAAACTTCTTCACGAAAAGGATTGTCAAGCATTGGAACAGGCTGCCCAGGGAGGTGGTGGAATCGCCATCCCTGGAGGTATTTAAAAGATGGTAGACGTGGTGCTGAGGGACATGGTTTAAGGGTGATTTTCGTAGTGTTAGGTTAACGGTTGGACTTGATGGTCTTAAAGGTCCCTTCCAACCTAGGTGATCTTATGATTCTATGAGGTTGACACATGAAGTGTCTATTCTGTGATCTTTATAGGATAGGCTCATGGTTGTAACCCATATTCTCTCCTTCTGTAAGTGAAGTTAATGCCATGCTTGTCCTGAATTGAGGGGGATACTGGTAACCTGAGCAGAGAGAGAGGACCGGCTGGGACAGACTGAATTCTCTTCCTTTCTGGAGCTTGTCTTACCAGGTTATCCTGAAGATACACTGGTTGGGAACATCAGTTTCTGTAGTGGTACTTTCACCTGGGGGGGTGAGGGGAGAAAGAAATAAATGAATTATGCCATATTCTAAAATAAGATCAGAAACGAAATACAAACTGTGTAATTCTCCACATGACCCTACAGGGTTGGGCCAGATCTTTCACATGCTTTGTCATGTGTATATACCTACAAGCACACATTTTTAAAATGCGTGATTATCCCACAGCCTGTGTGGTTCTGCAGCACTATAGCCACACTGCATTCAGTGTCTATTTCAAACACGGGCAGCCTAGGAGGAAAATGTAACATGCTGTAATTTTTACATGCCAAGAAATGGTGAGAAGGCAGTGCTTGGAAAACTCCATTAGAGCAAGTGATATTTTGAAAAACACTTTTTTACTCTGAGGATAGGTACGTTTAACTTGATAATAAACCACCTAGATACTACTTCTCCAGGTTATATAGACTCCAAATAGCAATTATGATTGTTGGAAATAATAGAATCTCAACGCTTATGGTAGCAACAGGCTGGGAACACACAGAAACAGGCTTCATAAGTAAACTATGAAAAATAAACTACAAAAAGCTAAACATTGGTGTTTTAAAATACTGAAATGTTGAGAAATAACTTACTAAGCTACTTTTGGCATGAGGCAGATCCCCAGCTTGTTGGAAAATTGTGTGTTGGCAGGGCAGGGAAAGCTTCAGTCACTTTTCTCTCCTGTAGTCAAATATGCCTGTGTGGTACTGCACCTCATTTGGTGCTGGCTGTGTAGAGTGATCTAACCCAGAAACTGTTCTGCACATCACTGTCACTGCGTTAATAGGATCAGAGGGTGCTCAGTGTTGGCTGCAGGTTCTCTCTGACAAGGAAGAGGTAAGTACCGCTGGTAAGACGATCTCTGCCAGTCACCAGAACAACAAGCTGTAGGCACAGCCAAGCCACGCATACCCCTGTGCAGCAAAGACTTTGCTACCCAAGTCTGTGGTGTTGCTCATCTCTGCCCCCAGTGACATTAACTAACTGGTGGAATCCACAGGAGCAGCACTGATATGAAATCCTACCTGAAGGGCCTGAGCCTGCACTGTGCTCCCAAACACGTATTCCTCTGACCCACAGGGGTGATGAAGCCTGGCTTCCTATGGGTTTGCATTATTATCCTTACGTTAAAAAATTAAGTTAGGTTTTTCTGCTATTGTTGCACATACCTTTGTAATTTCCCTCTGTTTCCCATTACAATCCATCCCTTGCAGTATTTTGGCTATGATACACAGATTCCCATATTCTGTACAAACCTGCCAACAGAGTAAGAAGTTATGAGGTGAACCCCAGTCCTCTCTCTAAACAGCCACCTGTTTTATAAAACATGAAACACTGTTATTTTTGAGACTGTTTCCTACTGAAGTTTGGATGAAATCAGCGAGTACATTCAAAAGCTTTATGGGAGGAGAATTAAGGGGCCAGGGAGTGGGAGGTCTAGTCTGACATTGCTGGAAAGCTACCTACAATATCAGATTATGCTTTACAGTTTATACTTTGACTTCAGAACCATGGTAGAAAAATAAGATCTGTTGAAGCCCCGTGTACTGTATGAATACCAGCAAACTTTTTTTTTTTTTTGGCATTTCTAATACACAAACTAAATAATGCAACTTGCCTGCAGTATCTCAGAACAAGTCTGGGCTTAACTCGGGTTGTTTTTCATGTTTAAGATGCATTATGTAGAGATATTTTACCACTGTCTGCAAAGGGGAACAATACTTCCTAACAGGTAAGTCTGGGTTTCAAGACTGTGTGCAACAATGCTTTGGACTAGCTACAGGTTATATTTCTAGGACAAAAGTGTGATTATGAAACTGGGATGGAGACAAACAACTAAGTAGCACATTTTTAAAAAACATCGTAGATTTTGACTTGTTAAGGACTTCTGGTTTTGTTTAAGGATTTATGTTTAGAAACTCTCTTAAATCTAATCCTGGAGCCTGCTGATGTTGATACCAGCCTTACCAATGGTAATGATGAGACTGCATGGTGTGACTGCTGAATAGCTGGACTGCGATGCTGCTCCCACATCCTATAAACAGTTTCTGACAGATGGGCTGTATTTAAGGCTCATTTTGCCTTTTCTATAAAGCCTGCCCTGCAAAGCAGACAGGTCTGAATTACCCCAGTCCTATGGTAAGCCTCCCTCAGCCTCGTGCTGTTTCGTCTCTGCACCCCAGAGCCTTCAGCTTTGTCATGGTCCACGTAGAAAAATTGGAGATGGATCCTGGCTGTGTTCATGGAGGTTTTCTACAGAAAGCTCCCGCTGACTCCTTTCATAAAGACCAGTCTTAGAGGGAGGGTTGGGACAGGTGTAAATGCCTAAATCATCATCAGTCCCAAAAGTACACTGTCCATTTAGCCTCCGAAGGCAACAGTGTAATTAGCGATGGTTGGCAGCAACCTCAGAAGACCCACTCTAATAATACAAATGCTGTTTGCCTCCGTTGCCCGGCTTTGGAGCTTGCCTTTGACACAGGTACCTCCCTGAACCTGCTCAGACCCACGACACATGGCCCAGATTACACATTTGGCTGAACACAGCATCCAGCCTGTTTCTGTGAGGGAGATAACCGAGAAGGAGTCTGCCTTCAGCCTGTCTCTTCTACACACCTTGGGGCTGGCTCAGGGGTGCTTAATACAGGCCCTGAGCTGCCCGGTGGGTCTGAGCACAAGGTCACTCCAGCTGCAGTAGTCTGGTTTGGGGCCCCTCACAGCAGCTTGCAGAACAAATACATCCGACCCTTCAAATGGACCCCCTGCCCTCTAGCTGATTGCATCTTTTTATGTAATAATAATACGAAATTAAAGTAAATGGCACTTATGACTGTGACAAAGTGCCCAACAACCGTAAGATATTTGCATTTCAGGGCATTTGAGGGGAAAGACAATATCCATAAAACTTGTAGCAATAGATCTGATTTCTTGGCAGCCTTTTCTGTTGTTCATTGCAAACAAAAGTCCTACTGTAGCACCAACAGTAATGGAAGGAATGCTACTGCTTCTTTTCCCCTTACACAAACATAGCTTGAAAAGCAGGAGCAATAGCTCAGAGGTAAGAGAGGCTTTGCAGCTTGGTGCCTATGTGTTTCACTAGTAACTAAGCTACATTGACTAAGCTAGATTTGTGGTCACCGTAAATAGGAATGTTGGCTGGGAATGATCACTGCTGGGTGCACACGGGAGGATTCCTATTTATTCTAAACTATAACTGGGGCCAACTGCATTGCGACTCCTGAGCATAAGCTGAAGATTCTTCGGAAGGAAAGGCTTGGGCTGCTGTTTGCTGATCTGCAGGATGGCTGTCAGCCTGAGAGCCTTTTGAGTTAGGCAGGTGTGATGACCAGCGCCGTGCTTGATGTTTGCCAAAGTGGCTGTCATCCAGTTTGTCAGAAATAAGGCACATGGTGCTGCAAGCCTGAGAGCTTTTTTTAAAAAGTACGCTGGATGAAGGGTATCATCGCTGAAGTAGAAAATAGCAAATGTGCCACCCATATTCAAGGATAGTAGGGGGAGAAGAGGAGGAAGGGAAGAAATAACAGCTAGGCACTGTGTCCAAATTGACCTTTAGTTACATGAGGAACACATAAATTCAGGATAAATTTTAAAAGTAAAGACATGGAAGGAACAGAAAATGCAAAAATAGGACATGCCAGAAGAAATGCTCTCTCCCCCCTCCCTTTTTTTTTGTTTACTTGGTAATTAATGCTCTTAGACAAGGGCTGCATGCTGCTGGCTGGCTGTGGGGGTTTGAAATCGTGTCAGTCAGGCCATTCTTAGACAAAACTGGAGAAAACAGTAATTAGTGCAAGAAGCGGTAGTAATTAGCACAAGGAGTGCCCGGGGAGCTGTGAGGGGCTATCCCAAGAGCCTGGCTGGGTGCATGGTGTGTCCCACCACCTGTCCTCCAGGACAACGCGGTTGGGCACCGGGAGGGCAGGAGCTCCATGCTGCCAGCAAGGGGGAGAGGTGTCAGGCTGACTCCAGGCTGGGCAGGGGATGGTTCCTAACTGGAGGTTAATGCTTGCGAAGGAGCAATAGGCTCCTGCAGTAAATTGGGTCTGGGTTTGGGGGCCCTGCTGCAGCTCCCTCACAGAGCTGATACCAAACCAAGCCCATTGTCCCATCCAGCAGTAAAAGCCGAGCGTCGCTCCCGTGGTCCACGCTGGCAAGCAGGGATTGGTGTGGCCCATGCCGCAGGGCCATCCCGGCTCAGTGACCTTGTCTGAAATCTCACGCTGGGCTCTGGCACGTGTATGTGTTTCTCAGTGAGCAGCCCAAGTTTTCCTGACTCCCGGGAAGCCATGCTCAGCCGTACTGAGCTGCTTTGTCACGCTTCCAACCTCTCTTCCACCCTCGTGTTCTGTAAGCAAAAATATCCCTCTGCCTCCCTCAGGAGATATATTGAAAGGAGAGATGAAAATGTAGTTAACATTTCTTCCACTCTGCAAGTGCCAATTATGTGTTGTGTGGATTTTTTTTCTCAGATGGTCTAGTTGATAAATATAGCTAGCTAAATTCAGAGTAACTGTTTTCAACCTGTGTTTAGCACTGAAGTGGGCAGGTTCTATTTTTGGGCTGAAGAAGCGTCTGCGTGCCTGAAATCCTCTCCAAGTTTTTCTAACTATATCAGTTGGTCTAATAAAAGAGATTACCTCTTCCTACAGGCCTTGCCTCGCTTACGTCCTTCAGGCACTGTGACTACAGTAACAGGGCTGCTGCTTCTTTCCTGTTGCTTCTCTGCCACCTGCAGTGCACAGCTTGAATGCACAAGACAGAGGGTGAGGGGAAGCACGTCAGGGTATTTCCTGACTTTACAGTGTTTCATTTGCGAGCGTAAAGATGTTCCTGGAAACAGAGAAGTTGTTAGGTCGGAAGGGACCTCTGGAGGCCACCCGGTCCTGCCCTCCTCCATGCTGGGCTAAGAAATTTTGATCGGATGCTCAGGACCTTATCCAGTGAAGCTGCAGCTACTTCCAAAGATGGAGATTTCCCAGCCTCTCTGGGCACGTGCTTCTTGCTCTGAAGATTTTTTTTTTTTCCTTGTGCCCAACCTATTTTTCCCGTGTTCCATACGTGGCTGTGGCTCCTTGCCCTTTCATTGTGCATCTCTGAGAAGAGGCTCTTCCTTCTCTACCACTCACTGCAGTGGGAGACTGCAATTTCTTTCCTGCCCCTCCTTAGTGGTCTCATCTCTGGGCTATACAAAACAGTTCCTCCCGGGGTGGCCAGTGCTCCAGCCTCTCGGCAATCTCAGTGTTCCTCTGCTGTGCTCTTTCAGGTTTGTTAGCATCCTGCATGCTCTGCAGGGACCAAGACTGGACACTGTTCCAGGTGTGGCCTTGCCAGCGTGGAGCAGAGGGGGATGAGCACTTTCCTTTGTCTGCTGGCTATGCACTTGCTTACGTAGCTTAGTATGTGGTTAGCTGCCTAAATTGCAAGGCACGCTGCTGTCTCCTGCGCAACTTGCCCAAAAGGATCCCTCAATTACTCTTCTGCAAAGCTGCAGCCTGTCCAGCTCTTCCCTAGCATGTACAGCTGTGTGGGGTTAGGCCACCCCAGTGGTACGTGTTGCACTCCCCCTTTTTGACCTTCAAGAAGTTTCTGTTGTTCCATTGCTCCAGCTTGTCAAGGTCTCTCAGACTGTTTTTTCTATCTGCTACTTTTTAAGTATGTAGTTTCCCATCCTTTTGTGCTGGCGTTTATGACACACAGACATGTTCAAGACTTAGCTCCTCCTCAGAGCAGTTACAGGCTATGGAGGCGCAGTGGGATGGGTTTTTAGAAGCAGACTACTCTTACTTGCAGTGGAGATAGTCTTGAAAGGGAAGGGCCTGTGCTGCCCAGCATGTTGCCCAGTGCCTTTGGAAACTTTTACTTTCTTATCGACCTCCCACTTACCACCAGGAATGATGGTGAAAGGATGCAGACCTATCCCCTAGCAGGAAACACAGGCCCTGAGGTGTTCAACTTTGCTATCTGCTCATTGATGGAGTCACTAAGGAGCCAAATTAGAGAATTCCTGCTCCTGAACTGTTCAAGAAAACCATTCTGTAACAATTTGCTTTCTTTTGGTTTGCGCCTTTCGTTGTGCTTTGCCTCATCTCCTATCCACTTAGACCTTAAAGCTTCAGCTTAAATGAGGACTGAACTCAAGGTGGTTTTTGTATTGAGGTTTTCAGACTACTGTGATTTGCCCAAAGAGGAAATGAAAGGACAACATCTGATTATGAATTTAGGCAAATCCAGCTCCAGACTTCCCTTCAGGACCATCCCCGGCTATATTCGGAATGGGAAAATGTAATTAGTCTCCTTTTCTGCCCTATACCTAGTGAGTCTACTCTCACATTTCTGAAATAAATAACGGTAATCTCCACAAGAGGGTTTTTGTGTCCGTTTAAAGGCAGAAAAGAGGGGCGAATAGAATGGGCTAGGCAGATCTTTCTCTGTAGCAGCTGCTGCTTCTCCTCCTTTACTCAATGTGCTGCAATATGCTCTTTCTCTCGCGTTTCTATGAAAAAATCACGACCTTATTAACATGCTCATTTTATTCCTTCCAGCACAAGTCAATCACGGGAACAATTAAACAGTTCTGGAATTAGAAGTGACAATTAAAAAAGAAACAGAGATAAGAATGGAGTGGCAGGAAGGGAAAATTAAATGGTTTCTTTCCCCCTTCCCCTTTGCTCCTTGTATCGTGCTGTTGTTGAATACTATAGTTCTGCCTTATTAGATGTCAGTTTATAAAATTTACTCTGTGCTACCTAAAACCTACCCATATACCTGCACACTTTCTGCTACTTCTCCCCAGTGGTCCTTTTCCCAGTGAGCCAATCCCACTTAAATTTCTTGCTCCTTGATATGTAAATCAAGGCTCCAATTGCATCACATTCAGATACGTGCTTCAAATACGGTTCACCAGCACAGGTATTCTGTGGGTCATCATGCTGTCTAGGCTGACGGGTCAGGATTTGACTTTATGGCTGTGTCTACGAGTCCCCACTCTGTTTTCCTGGGTAGCAAGAGCAGTTAGGATCTGCTCTTGGCCAGCCCAGGCTGCTCATTTGGAAACTGGGAAAAGCAAGGCATGCTCTATACCACTGGACATGTTTTTTTTATACCTGAACTCCCAAAATCGTTGCAGCCGTGCTACAAGCATGTTTTCTGCTAGATCTCCTTTATGCAGTCTCTTCTTCAGGCTAAATTAAATTCTTCCACCCATATACATTTTCTTCTCATTTATGGTTTCAACTCACTCTCTTCTGGAATCCTCCAGTTGTCCTAAATCTTTCCTGAAGAGCAGTGCCTGAAACTGGGCGTAACATTTGGCTGAAGCCTCCTGTGTGCCAGGCACGCTGACAGGAGTATTCCCACTTGTGTTAAACACTAGCCAGTATATCCCAGAATAGCGTTTGTCTTGCTCACCATACTGACACTGTTGATTTGTGATGACCATGTCATCCACCATATTCCCCAGATATTTTCTGAATAATTTCCTCCAGAGCCAGCTGTTGCTGGCCGCTGGGCAGCTGATTGTTTCTGCGTATACTGAAGTTCATCCAGCTGTTCTCAGAATTTTCCAGTTTATCAAGAGCATTTTCAGTTCCAATCCTGTCTCTAAGAATATTTGCATCCCCTCTCCATTTCATGTCATCTGTAAATTTAACAAGCATACTGTGTATTCCATCATCCATAGTACAAACAAAAATGTTTGGTAAATTAGATACAGATTCAGAATGAATCTCCATGTAATACTGCTTCGTACCTCTTCCATTTGGACAGGGAAACTTTATAACTACTCTTTGAATATAGTTTTACAGAGTTTTGTTTTGTTCTTTTTTTGCACCCATGCTAGCTTATCTCCATTTAGATGATTTTTTTTGTTTTGTTTGGGTGTTGTTTGTTTGGTGTTTTGGGTTTGGTTTTTTTTGTTTCTCTTGCTCATAATGCTACACAAAACAATGCCAAAAGTCTAAGTAAAGTCAAAACACGCAACAGCTACTGCTTCTTCACTGCACTAACACTCTGAAACCATCATGCTTGCTGTTATTCGGCTCCTTGTTTTTCAGTTTGGTACTTAGAACAAGTTTACTTTTTTCC
Organism: Chionis minor; assembly: GCA_013398295.1. NCBI lineage: Eukaryota > Metazoa > Chordata > Aves > Charadriiformes > Chionidae > Chionis > Chionis minor. The sequence goes on along the minus strand of VZSF01009098.1, from coordinate 263,183 downwards.
AGGATGGAGGTTTTTTTGAAATTGAAGGTAAAGTTGCTGAACTTTTACTCATCTCCTTTCTCCCTTCCCCTCTTCTTTTAAACACAGACCCTGCACTTGTGCTACTCCCATCGTTGGTGGCTCACCAGACCCCAGCTGTCCTTCTTGAAAGTAACTGGTAACACATCTGAGACTTTCAGGCAGTTTTTCACATATGCTAGACAGATGTCCATCAGGTTCCAGCCAAATTAGCAACACATTACTCTAAGTGCTGTCTAATCTGCTCATTCAGGCTGTTAGTTCTTTTAACATTTATTTACCCTTTGCTTGCTGGTGTTACCTGTACCAGCCACTTCCTTACCTTTTCAGCGATGACTGAAGGAAAAAATCTCACTTTGTCATTTTTGTCCTCCTCTGCCCCATTCCCTGTGGAGCAGGGTGACCACCTTTCTTTGCATTTTCTATTAATGCTAATGCATTCAATGCACAATGCTTTGTACTGTTTGAAGCAAAAAGACCATGTGTTTCTGTGGAGGGACCGTATCCCTTCACAAAGAAGCATGTGCCCCCATTTCAGGTCTGCTGGACTGTAACAGCACTGTTGTCTCACTGGGTCAAAGACTCCTATTGCTACAAGCCCTCCGTGTCCACCACCAGGCAGGGTCAGCTTGCCAGGAAAAACACCACTGTGTTGCTACTACAGCAGATGTGCAAACTGACTTTTCTGGGAAGGCAGGAAGGGCTAAGAGGAACCTGGTTTAGCCACATTAGGCCGTCACCACCTTGAGGAGGTGAAGCAAGCTGTGCTAAAGAGACAGAAGTGAGAGCCCCTTGGAAATACAAGGTCACTGAAGCTGGCCTTGCCAGCTTGCTAGCAGTGAGAGCAAATGCCACCTGGGCATCTTGGCACACACTGACAACTAATGCAAATGTACTCTTGCCTTTTTCATTAGTTTTCTCACAGGTTGCCATTGGGTTTGGCAAGTGGAATGTTGAGGTCAGGCTGTGCCCTGACTTTCTAGCATGGCCTCTTGCAGGCTGCAGCGTCTTTCATATGTTACATGGGTGTCTGCCAGGGTGTGCAGCTGTTTTAAGGTCTTGTCCAGCTCCCTGAGGTATAGAGAGCTGGCCTATGCACCAACCTGCCCCTCAAGCTGCCGCCTGATCCTTTGTCTCAATGCAGCATTGACAGGAGTTGCACTGTTTTCCTCCAAATTCCTGTCCCTTTGGAGACAGCTCATAAACATCTTGTCTTCCTAACTCTGCTTCTATGGGCTTCATTGCTTCACCCCCCCACAAGGAAAACAAGGTCCTGCAGGACCAGAATATCGTGTAAGTAAGCCTAAATACTTCCAAATACACCAGAGTGCAACACTTACTCATTTAGTAGGTCACTTTGGCCAGAGTGCAATAATATCATGAGTTACAAAAGAGGTTTTCATTTTTTGATGGCAATCTCACCCCCTACCCAAAAAAAAAAAAAAAAAAAAAAAAAAAAAAAAAAAAAAAATCAACCAATAGCTCACCTTCCAGGAAAAATTAGGAAAATCAACCTATCATTTTCCTCAAGCGTTAGGATCATCCTGGTAACATCCTGATGTTACCTGAGTTTATTGCATTATTTACTGCTGTGTGAGTAAATGGATGACGAAGTCATTACCAACACCATTATTGGCTACTTATCAGCTGCAATGATTATAATCCATGAGAATGGATTATACCATCTTCATCCTAAAGGAGCTATGGTCTAAGGCTGAGGCATATTAGTGGTAGGTATGGGCATCCTTTCTTGTTAATGCCCTCCGGGGATGTCATTGCCAGTGCTGTTCTGGTGATGTCAGAGTCATGCTAATCCAGTGCGTTGGTCCAAGCACCATAACAGTTTGGCAGAAAAGGCTACTCTCACCTCATGATTTTTTTTTTTTCTTTTTTCCTTTCAAATAACTAAAATTCATTTTGAACCAAAATTCCTTTTAATTTAAGATTGCTTAAACTGGCTAAACACTTAAAAATTGGAACACACGTAAAGACCCTGTACTGTTCTGTCATTCGTTTTCAGAACAGAGGAACAAAAACACACTCTGTGCCGTTGTGGCAGAGAGGACCAGGCACATCCTGGGCTGCATTAGGAAAAGAGTTGCTAGCATGTCAAGGGATGCGATCCTTCACCTCTACTCAGCACTGGTGAGACGATTCTGGAGTGCTGGGTCCAGTTCTGTTCTCCCAAGTACCAGAGAGACAAGGACATACCAGAGTGAGTTCAGTGAAGGGCTTGGGGCATCTGATGTATGAGGAGAGGCTGAGAGAGGTGGGGCTGTTCAGCCCAGAGAAGAGAAGATACCCTGTGTGTCTTCTCTTCAATGTGCTATCAATGTGTATTAATACCTCATGGGAGGAGCAAAGAGGATGGACCCAGGCTCTTCTCCATGGTGCCCAGTGACAGGACAGGAAGCAAGGGGCACAAACAAAAATACTGGAAATTCAATTTAAACACAAGAAATAACTTTTTGTCATGGTGAGAGTAATCAAACACTAGAACAGATTGCCCACAGAGATTGTGGAGGCTCCATCCTTGTAGATAATCAAAACCCAACTAGACATGGCCCTGAGCAACCTGTTGTAGCTGACACTGCTCCCGGGTTGCACTAGATTAGTTCCAAAGGTGCCTTTCCATTGCACTAGATTAGTTCCAGAGGTGCCTTTCCATGTCAACTATTCCATGACTTTGTATAACTATAAGAGGAGAAAAGCATCGTTGCTGAGATGACTAGAAGAATCATAAGCCTACCTTACAAAACTATGTTTATACATAAACGACAAACACAGATCTTGGGTGAAAGGAGGAAGGCTGAGAGGAGCCATGATTCCTCTCTATGTATGATGTAAAAGTGCGGATGACAAGGGAAGAACTTTTGAAAGAAGATAACTGGCACAAGCTTAGCAGGTAACAAAGTATTATCTGACAATGAACAAAATTAGACTTAAAATTAGGAAGACTAAATTTCTAAAGCAACACACCAAGAAGAATACTGAGAGTTTCTGAAAGGGATTACTTTATATGCTGTAGAAAGGGACCAGCTTTAAGCCTAGTGTTAATGAATGGTCAGAAGATGCTGCGGTCTCAAGCAGCAGAATTCATGGGGACACCTGGGGCAAGAAGTCAGAGAATGTGTTACCAAGAAGTGTGGGCAGAGGCTGAGCTTCTCAAGAACCCACAGATGTCTTTAGGTCTGTCTGATTATTTGTGGATTAAAAGGAAGGCAGTGTACTTTTGTAGGCCATCTCTGTGCAAAAATGCTCTGTTCTAGAGGTGGAAGAGCCTTGTTCTGTGCTGAAAGCTTCTGTCATCTAAAGTTCTCCCTTTTTTAAGTGTATTTTTTCTGTTCTCTTTCTTTTAAGTGTGTGCTACAAAATCTGTTTCATCATGGAGAGAAACTGCCAAGTTTCTCAAGTCAGAGAAAATAAAACAGGGATAATGGTACTCTGCCAAGAAACAAACTAGTTTCATGACAGAAATAAATCAATTCCCAGCTGAAAATGAGAATGCAAGGAAGACGAAAAGATTTTCAGGTAACTTTTGTTCCAGCATCCCTCTGCTTCCAGCACAGGCTGGATCTTCCTGACCTAACAACAGACGTCCACAGTCACCTGTGACTGGTGTTGGTGCCTCAGTAGATTTTTCTTCTTCCCTGCAAATGTTAAAGTTAAAAGCACTTAAAAAGAAAGTAGAGGAGGGAACCCACAGACCCTCTATATGTCTCAGAAGAGATGAGTTAGATGTGTCAGAGATTATGGTGCTGAAAAACAAACCAGTTAAGAACAGCTGACAGTGTGTTACAGAGCTTGCCAATGAGGAATACCAGTTCATACCTTTGAACTTGGCTGCCATAACTAAAACCGAACAGTTTAACAAGTACTTACATTTCCAAAAGGAGTTCATTGCAAAGCATGAATTGTTAGAGAATTATTTTGCAGGGAGCAGAGTATCAGAGCAGCATGAAAGAAAGCTGTCTAAGGTAAGAAAAAGATCTCCAAGTTGATGGGAAGGTAAATTTTACATTATCATTCTGGGTGGATTGGTTATGCGTGTTCCAGGAAAATGGAATGGGTTTAGGCAAAATCACCTCTTTCTTCTTGTCAGAGAGATGATCCGATGTGTTTGCCTAGTTGCGCACTTGTAAGACGCATCTACTATGTGCTCCAAAACCCTGAGCCCAAAGCTGTACACCCCTGTTCACCCTTCCCTCCGTTGTCACATGGAAATGTTGTGTTAAGTACGCAGCAAAGCAGGACCTTGCAAGCTGGTCATCTGTATAGGAAGGAAACAAGGAAAAAATCCTTGTTGGTCAGCAGCTCTGCAGGAATCATGTATTCAGCGCCTTGTCCAGCAGCATGTTTGAGATAATTTGGAAAAGAAGTTACCTTCTGCATGTGTGCTGTTAAACTGTCTGCACAGACAGTTGCTGCACTCAGGCTGGCCTTTCGGGATGGGTGGGATGGGGAGGAAATTTGGTGAGTCAAGCATATACACCTTGCTGAAGTTGCTTGTGTTGATTGAGTTGCTGCCCTGGGGGAAGCATTAACAATCTCATCATCATTCAGAGCCAAATGCAGGAGTGAGAATAAGATATTGGGTTCATAGAAATTAGGGATGGAACTTAAAGAAAACAGCGGGGGGGTTGATGAACTAAGAAAGGGCTAGGCTAGTGTGGGCTGGAGAAGAACTGGCATTTTATGTAGATAAGAGTGATATCTGAAAGAATTTGGCACCTTGTCCCTCACTGTGGTGCTTCTGGCCAGGTTTTCATCCTTTGTAAAATGTCAGCTGATTTATCAAAGGCACTTTACAGAGAATTAAGCAGTGGTATTTGCAGGACCGGGGCAGAGACGGCTGCTGACAGGGAAAATAAAGATCAGCTTGACTGAAACAGCGATCCCAATAGCACTACTACATATACCAGAAACTGGCAAAGAAATGATCAAGAGAATAAGCAGAGGTCTTTCTTGTATACCTCCAACATGCTACCAAAGCTTTTCAAGAAAAGTTATGCAAAATGAGGGAAGTGAGGCAACAAATTCATTCAGTCTACTTGTGGGTATAACTCTTGGAGAAGCAGCATAATCCATGCTTCACCAGATTCTAGGAGGTATCATCTGGGTGTGGTTAACCAGCTTGCCAAAAAAGTTGGCTATTTCCCACCCCAGTAAATATCCCCAAGCAACCTATCTTCTATGCTTCTGGGCTGAGAGGCCAGAGTAAAAGGAAGAAGGGATGGGGGAAAACAGAGGGACTACAGTGTTGTATTATAGCAGAAAAACAGCTTGATTTTTGTCATTTTTAAAGCAGTTTTCCCCAGGAAACATTTTCCCCAGAAACAATTTGAATTGGTACAATTTTTGTGAGATAGTGTGACTCTGGTAAAGTTTAGCAGAAAGCTGTACTAACTAGCAGTTATGGCAATCTTTGCCCTTTGATTACACAGTCAAAATTTCTATCAGCCTTGGTTTGAAACAAGGATATTCACAAACTGAAAAACTGCCGCAGTCTATTATCTGCCTAAGAGGCTTGTTGTGAACAAGTTAATCTAGGGAACAGAGCACTTTGAATTGAGGCCAGCAGCACTCTAGCAAAAAAGTTTCCATAACAGAGGAAGTAGCACAGGTTGCCTAAGAGACCCCTTCTTTCTCTCTCACAGGTTTATTACTCAGAGCTGGTAAGTATAACCGTGAAATTAGAAGTGTATGAATTTTAACTGTTGTATTCCTTAGCTAGGGTTTCTGAGGTTATTTATATATTGATTGCGTGTCTCTAAGCTAACAGTTGCTTTAAGGGATGCAAAGGGTTCCAAGAACTGCTTCTTGCAATCCTGGAGATGATCTGTCGAAGTCAGTAGAGATAGACAGACTAATTTATACTTACGTGAAAGGACTGGTGGTAAAAATGTAAGCAAGATATTCAACAATAAGTTGAGGCATAATGTAGAAATTGTCTTCTGCCACACAAATCTGTGGCTTCTTTGTTTTCTACTAGTCTTTTTGATGATTAGTACATCCTGTCTTGTTGAATGTGAGCTTTCTTCTTACTGATGATCAAAATACTGAACTCATGCTATGAACCATGACTTGATCTGGATTCTTATGATATTTCTTACTGCATACTGTCAGGAGAAATGGCATGAACTCGAACAAAGTAATACATTCCGACAGTAACTATTTTAGAGCACCTTTTGCACATGTGGTTATGTAGCTGTTCATTTTGATGATTGTACAGGAGCTCCAGCAAATCTGTGTGTGTGATATGCACCATTTCAAGTGGCTACAGATTATTGAGAAAGTATTTGAAGATATATGCAACAGCTTTCTGATATTTGGTGATATTCTGAAGGAAATTAAGGTAAAAAAATATTCCTAAGCTTTAGCACAACATAAGCTAAGTGTACCTTAACTACTGTTTTAAATGTATTATCTCCCAGTGCCCTTTGCCAATTTTCTTCTCAGAGCATCTGGGATATTTAACCTTTCTGGCTACAGTGAGGAAAGTGATTGTCCTGGGGATTTATAGCCTCCAGGAGACTTTTTTCTGCCCCCTTGCTCACACGTTAGAATCAAACATACCTAACAAACTCAACGGGCTCATAACATCATTTGGGGTTTTTTACTTAATCACTTGTGGTCTCGAATGGGGTGGCTGATATCTTCCTCATTTTTTCTCCTCCTCCCACTGTGCACAGGTAAGCAAACAAGAGCAGAGAATAGAAGTGTTAAGAGATACGCCTCTGTAGAAAGTTGTTTTCCAGTCTGCTCAGTGATTTGAGCTGGCATCATTCCCATCTGTATAACCGTCATCATATTAATGGAGGAAGGAGAGTTCACAAGGAATTGCACACCTCTGCAGATCATCTGCAGATCCAAAAGCCACAAGACTGGAGGAAATAAGACTGGGGAGAAAGGTGAATTGGAAATTGCTCATATTCAGTGGTTCGGGAGCAGGCTATGTTTTTAGTCACTGCTTTCATTCATTCAAATTTAGGGACGTGTGTGTGTGTGTTAAATTTTTCCCTCAATTTTTTTTTATAGCTGACCAGCAAACTAAGCTGTATGGCTATAAAAGCCAAGTGATTTTGTTTTTAGTGCATTCCCAATTCTGCTTCTGGTACTATTGGTGAGATGACAAGCCCTTGCATGTGTCCCAATGTTCGTACTGTGACTTTATGCATTTTAATTAACCATATAGCAGTGAGCCATGACTCTTTCTTCCTGCAGTGTCCCCCAGGTTACAAGGCAGCAGCATCACATGCAATACTTACGTTTGCATGTGCTTGAATGTCTCTATATGGTCAGGACAGAAAGGCAGACAGCTTTTGGGAAAGGCAAAGGAATTCTTTCCCAGGTTTCCCCTAATGTACTGTATGAGTTACACAAACAGACACTGAACATCTGTCTACCACTTAAGCACTTTGGTAAAAGCATTACTAAAAAAAAAACCCCACAAACAACTCAACCTCCCCCCCAAACCCCCAACCTTCACTAACTTTTTTTCTGAAAAAAAATCCTTAAAATATTTTGGAAAAAATAATCAGGCTGTAACCTATCAGTTAGTTACTTTTCCACCTCTCGCTTTCACAGTTCCACGTGAGGAGTGATAATTCTTACCTGACTTACCAGGCAGTTTCCTGTTCTTTTATGCCTTTTTATTTTTCACTGTGCTGAAGGATGACATTTGAAATCCTTTATCTGGGGAGCAAATCTCTTTGTTTCTCCTCCTGGGCAGTCAGGACAGTGATTTGCATGTGGAACACAACTAAAATATTATAGGCGAAAAAGGAAGTTGCACTCTGATTATATATACTGTGATGTGGTGTTCATGTTGGTAGAAATTCTACATTGTGTCTCCCAATAATAACTAAGGGGGGAAAAAGTAATTTCTCCGTATTTGTTGACAAAGTAATTACCTGCTAAAATCCAGCATTTGTAGGCAAGAGAAGGGAAGAGAGGGCAGGTATTACAAGCAAGAAATCCTTGAGGAAGAGGTAAATGAACTGTACCTAGAATGACATTGGCATAGTCAAAATCCAAATGATCACCTCTGGGTTTTGAACAAACCTGTGTGTGGTAGCATAAGTAAACCTTCTGTCACAGCACAAAAGGTATGATTTTGCTGGAGCCAAACTGAAACAAGACTCTGTGTTTTCTGGACTGTGTTAAACATTTTTGATGGTCATCTTTCCTCTCAATTTATTTAGAGTGAGTAAGAACTGTACATGATGATGCTTCTGGACTCTCTGCTTATAGCACAATACAAGGTAATATTTGCTTGTCAATATTAACTCCTTTCCTTGGTGATGCTACAGAGAAATTAAGTATTTGAAGCAAGATATAGGCACCTCCTGAACTCATCTTTGACATAGGAGATTAGTGCTCTCCCTTTGCTTCATTGTTTACGATTTCTGTAGGAGCAATGCACAGTAAAGAAAACTGAGACAGCAGCTGCTACAGAATAAGCAGAGCATTGGCTGAATAGCCTGTGTTGAATTTCAAAGTATCAAACCTATTGTCCTTGTGTCTTGTCTTTGGCAGGGCCACATCAGGCTTTGTGCCAGCTTTATGGCAGAAATGCTGCTGTACAGAGGGTGATGTCGGCCTCAGGTTGCCAGGAGTAGTTCCACACCCCCCTTCCTCCCACCTTTTCCACCAGTGACATCTTACTTCTGGCTGAGGAAGAGGTGCCAGGAAAGGTGTGCTCCACTGTGGATGTAGAAGGGGAGCACAGAGAAGATGTCAAGCCCAGAGGGCAAAGCCATCCATGACTGGCCCTGCCCAGCCCCCCCTGGAGCCTCTTCCCACCCTGCCCATAGCATAAGACCCCAGTTCAGCTCAGCCTGGACCTGTCAGTCCCTGCCCATTTCTCTATTTGATCCTTTTCTATTCTTCCTCTTTTTACTTTCCCTACTCCAAAACTAGCCCCTTCTGGTCCTGGTATCTTTTTAGGCTGGTGGCCCCCATTAACGCAGAGCCAATGCTTTGGATTTTCTCTGAGGATTTCAGGATTTCACCCTAGTTATCCTCTCTCTTTGGCACTGAGCCTGGGAGCTCCTGTGTGATATTTACAATCTGTTGAAATGAAAATGAAAGGTAATGACAAACGTGGCACATTTGACAGCATAAGTGCTTTGTCTAGGATGAGTAACACACCACTCAGTGGCAAAACACCTGAAAGGATTGTCGAAAAGCAAGGGGTTTGCATGAGTCTGAGTCTTCATATTTACTGGCCGTGACGCAGACAGAATAGTCCATATTCTTTTTCATCTGTAACAAACCTTTAATCTATTTACAAATGGGAAGAACTTTGAGTGACTCTAAAACCATTGGCTTTGGTTAGTTTTTGGGTTTTTTTTTCCCCATGTCTGGCCATTAGCTCTTAGTCTCACAAGCAGATCATTCAGAAGTTTTCATCAGAACTGACTTTTACTGAACATGTAATTTTAAAAATGGTGCCAGAACCTGTAGCAGAAACTATTCAATGACATGACTTCACATTTTACTCTTTCTCATGCATTCTTATAGGCTCTGAAGGCTCAGGTCAACGGGGATGGAAACAAAGCCTTCAAAGGCTCCAGAAATACAGACGCTCAGGAAAGATGTGCAGGTTCTCATGAAGAAAGCCAGTACTGCTCTGGAAAGAAACAAAGAGTTGCAAATGCTGTCAACCCCTCTAGCAGCAACTAGGCAGATAGGATAAAGCAGAAACAAGTAAATAGAGTTCTTGAAGTTTTGAGAAATATCAGGTCTTGGAGGGACGGCCAAGGGATTAGACCCTGCAGATGGCCTGTTCTAGGCAAAAATCTTTTTCCTTTGTTAATATATATTTTTGATTCCCCGCCCCCACGTCTTTTGTTCCAATCACACTGGGAGACATTGTTTAGCTCTGAGCAGGACAAAGGCCTTCTTTTGCCCTTCCCGACTGACTCTCACCAAAGAGCTTGTGTCATCAGAGAGAAGTGTCCTGACAACACAGACTGAAGACTGCATTGTTAGATTTCAGACTGTGTCACTTTTGCTGGGACATTGCCTTTTTCCCCGTTACGAAAGCAACAAAGGCTGTCCTTTTGGTTGCCTGTGTGCTGTCCTCTAAGACAGGGCTTGGGTTCACTTCCTTATTTTGACTGGCTTATTCTCAAACTTTCTGAGGCTCCGTCTTCTTTGGACTGACCTAGTGTTTCCATGCCTCTGTTGTGTGCCCCTGATATTTTATATCACAGCTTCCGAATCTCCTTACTCCTGCTCCAAGCTCTGATCTGACTTGCTAAGGCTTGAAAGCTGTCCTAGCAAGCGATCTTACCTACCAACTTTCCTGTTCTTGCCCCCTCCACTGTCTGAACCTGAAGGATTAAGAAGTCACGCTTTCATTAAGCTGCTGGTTCCCCTTCTTACTCATCCCTTTTCCTTGTAAATGTTACTCTAACTAGTCTAGATGACATAAGAAGTCTTTTCTGGTTTTGTGATTGTTGTTTCCAGTGTATTTAGTGTGTACCCGTCACAATATTTATACTGTGCTTTTGAAATGTAGTTAGGATGATTCTGCACATAAGATACCAGAGCGTGAAAGACTCATGTTCGCCATTTTCTGCTAGTATAAACTGGATGATAATTAACAGTGGCCCACTACTCTACACACATATACTTGTCTACAGAGAGAGAATTTATGATGTGTTACTGTGGGATAAAGTCAAACTGGTATGAATTTAGGATGGATCAGGGCCATAATGTGGAATATCTGCAGAGCACGCACATGCAAATTTTATCTCGGCTACAGAGATTGATTTTTGTGCAAGTTTTATAAATATTTTAGAGTTAAAGGGGAAAAGTATGACATTTTGTCTTCTGCCAAAGGGATGAAAGGGAACAATGATAAACATCCTAGAATGATCTAAAGGAGTTCTTGAGGGATTTGACAGCTATAAGCATGAAAATCCAGTACCCCATAAGACTGTTCAGTTCTGGACAGCAGTCTGTTTCCAGAGAAGTCTTGTGCTATCCTAATGACAACTTTCTAGCTTTGCATGAAAACTAACAATCAAAGTCTGAGTCACTTGCATGCATTAGTTGTTACTGGGAGCCTAAGACTGAATTTTCCTCTTGCCATGGATCATGTGTAGTCCTTTCTATGTACAGGGAAACCGTGCTTTGAGGGTGGGCAGAGGAAAAGATTTTCATACAAGACTGATTTATTTTTTAAAATAACACTGGTTAGTAGATGTTAGAATATCTGGTAGGATATTTGAGATATGATGAGGAGAGGGGAAGTAAGAACATTGAAGTGTATGCAAAGAACTACTCAGTCCGCTTATGTCATATTGATACCTATGTGTCTCACTGTGTGTGTAAGTAATGTGTAACTGTTTCAGTATTTTCATTCCATGAACAAGAATTTTCCTGTCTTAGAAGAAGAAGCAGCAGTTTTAATGAGGTAGAAGGTGATTTTTTTGAATCCTGTTAGCTCCGCACAGAGAGTCAATTCTTATCTCCTTTGTATCACTGAGTGTTCAGACCTGGAGTCACTGCGCTGTAATTTGGTGACCTTGAATTTTCTCTATGCCCTGTTAGAGCAACTTTTGGCTTTTGGACACGTGTAATAATCTTCATTATACGAAACAACTATTTTCTCCCATCTAGCTTTGTAGATGATCTTGAAAAGATATTTGTAAAACTTTTGTTCACTTTTATTCTATTCTAGACTGAAGAATGAATTAGAAATGGTGCTATGGATGAGCCAGACTCTGGAAGATAAAACGAGTGATAGGACAGTTCTGAGTCAAGCAGAAAAGAAATACAGCACAAATTATGGTAATAAGGTGTCCTAAAGGGTCAGAAGGAAAACCAACTAAAAATTACCTCAGCTATTGAGATTTTTCCTGTTAGCATAATCAAAATGTGCTGACATCTAATGAAATGAGGCGCATAACATCTTTCTTACACTTCTTTCATTCCTGGCCTTATCTGAAACCAGTAGATGTCAGTGGAGACTTTCTAATGCTGAAGAAGCCTAGGGAACCGTCAAATCATCTCTATGAGGCTGTGACTGATTCTGTCGCTGTCAGAGTCACAGCACTCTGGTGGTGTGTTAAAGACGTCTCAGGGGATGGTACATGAAACCCTTCAGCTGGCAGAAATGTGATAACTGGATTTCATGCTTATCATGAATAGGTTAAGCCCTGAATCACATGCTTTCACGTGCCCTTCCTAAGCTTCTTTTCAGGCTTCACTGTATCAATCCTGGATGCTCTAGTTATCCATACAATAGACCAGTTCCCTCTTGCATGCTTGCTGGGTGCTTTGGTTCAGTAGCAGCAATGAGGTTTACAGTCTATTTACGTATTGCTTGAGGAAGGAGTGTCATTTGATAAGGTCTTCGATCGGTGGAATCTGGATTGGCACCTTTGAGTAAGATAAAATACATAAATCTGGAAAGTTGGGAAAGAGCAAAAACAAAAGCTGACTGATGATGAACTGAGAAATCCTGTGAAATGCCGTCAAGGTAGAGCACAGTATAACCAGTCTGACTGTAACACACCTGCATTTTATGCCTTTATCAAAAACCTGTAGTCAAAGCACCGTTTTCTTCCAGAGCACGACAACATATCAGTTTGCAAATTATAATGTGGTAAATAGGGAAATAGCTGTTTAAGTGGTGATATAAAATGCCTTCTGCATTTCCTCTTTGAGGAAAGAGGAAGGTCTAAATCTGCTTTCTGTGCAGCGTCTCAGTGTCCTCGTGTCCTGGTCCAGGCTGTGGGCAGTTGTTAGGTTCAATATGGGCAGCTCATATCCCTGGCCTCTAACTCACTTTTACAAACACACCTTCAGTAGGAACAGTGCTTGAACAGTCAAAACAGCTTCTGCTTCCCCCTGCCCCAGCAATTAAACTGGACCATATTCCTCCCTAGTGTAACTGTCTTCCTGTCAACGAATGTATGCCTGAATACAGCTGCCCTAATTATGTTTGTTTCTACAGCGTGGTACAGGTTTTAAATTCCAGAGCTTTGCAGCCAACCACTAAAAAAACCCATAAAATCAGTCATTGGCTCTGGGTCTCCCGCAGGACTAATGAATAAAACAATCAGAACTCTCTAGGCCAGGGCATATCTGAGGAATGGTTTTGCATAAAATGAGCTAAAAGATATTTAAACAATGGGTAAAGGTTTTTCCCCATCTCCTCCCTACCAGGTACTAATTTAAAAAATACTTACTCAGTTAACCTCAAACTTCCCCTCCCTACCTTCCTCAGTTACCCATTGAGGAATCAAAACCAGCCAAGTCAGAAAGATGGAAATGTTTCTGTTCTTCTTTTTGTGTTACAGCTGTATTTAGAAGCCCAAGCCAAGAAATTTGGGCCAAATGTGCTAAAATATGCTGGCACTATAGGCTACCAATATTTGGGTTTTTTGGTTGGTTGGTTTGTTTTTTTGTTTGGTGGTTTGTTTTTTTTTCTTTTTTGTGAGGTGGGGTGCTTAACAATTAAAAAAGTATTAAATCCCAATTAACTTGAAATGAGAACTTTACAGTTTTCCTAAAGGAAAAAATGGAGATCTGATTTATTTTTTAAAAAAATTGAATATAAAATTTTCTTAACCTTTTCTAAAAAAAAAGGCATAATCTCTCCAGGTAACATTTCTGTAAGGCCCCTCAGGGATCAGCAGCTATCCCAATCCAAAGAGGGGGGGATTTGCTCTCTATCGTTTTCAGTGGCTCGCCAAAGGACAGGATTTTTGAGAAGCTGGTGGCCATTAGCCCCTGGGATGGGGAGCGGCTGGAAGCGCAGTCAGGCACTTTTCCCATCACGAGGCAGCACATCACCCAATTCAGGCTCACGATCTCTTCCTGCAGCCTGCCTGGATTTTCCTCAAAGCCATGGGCTCTCGCTGGAGCTGGTGACTGTGCGCTGGAACGGTGCGGGGGACCACAGGGAGGCAGGGGGGGGCTGGCTGCCCGTGGCGGGCTGCTTGGAGAGTGGGAAGTTGAGGTGTCCTGGGATCACAACGGGCAGTCTTTAATCATTGACACACCGTCGTTAGCCGACACGGTGGCCTAGTCCTGAATCTGACAGCACGGCACGAAGCCGCCACATTGGAAATGTGGCTAAAGGACGACTGCGGGCTCCAAAAGCCCCTCCCAGCTCCAGGGAAGCCTCCCAGTCACTACATGCTCTTGACCTGCTCACTCCACCAGTCAGACAAGCCAGGCCACACCATCAGGAGCTCTCACACAGCAGAGACAGACCAGTTCTCCCTCTTTCCGTTCTTGCTCCCTTCACTGGTGCCTTCCTTCCCTCCTCCCTTCCCTCCTCTGCCTGCTCTGCAGCCACAGAGCCTCGCAGGTGTAACCCTGCACCCCGGCATCTTTCCCGTCTGCTCCGCTTTCCACAGCTCCCCTTGCGGAGAGACAAACACCAAGAGATGAACCGAGGTGTAGCAGCCAGAGAAAACAGCATGACCTTGAGCTGCGCTGTAGCCCGGGAAGAAAGCAGTTTATTTGTATTAGTCCATACCCTGGGAGCGAGGAGCACCATTAGTCTGCGCGTGTAGCTTCCCCCATTCCCTAGTTGAGGAGCTAGCTTCTAACGCAGCTCCGGCTGCAGCGGTACAGACACTGGCAGGCTGCAGATGAGCTTGCTGACAAGCTGTGAAAAGCTGAAAAGGCCTTTGACTTGAATAAGACCTTGGCTGGGCAGGAGCGTGAGCTGGCCGTGTAGGATCTTGTAGGATCATGTTACTGACTTGTTTTAGTGAGATGAGTGGGTGAGGTGGGAGTGAAGCTGGCCTGTAAAATTCCAAAGTGCATTTTCTGGGCTCTCCTAAGGGTGTACAGCATGTTTATTCTGCTCCTTGCATGCTGTTATCTGTTCTCTGTGCTGGGACGCAGTGATTTCCTTCTTGGCTGTGTTCCCGTTCTATCTAGGGCCTGACCATATTTTTGCATGAAGTACTAAAGGGCCACAGCAGATGTGAGACATAGAAGATACCACAAAAACCGCTTTCTGTTTCTGAACAGCTTGAGGTGCAAAGTTCTGAATAAATGGGAGGAAATGAACATACTAGAGTCTGAGAAGAAAAAACCAATGGTTTATGCTGGGATGGTGGACATCATGGAAAACACTCTTAAAGAAATAGAGGAAAGAACATATTAATTCTAAACAAGACTCAGTAAGGATTCCTGAGGAGTACTAGTGTCCAGGTACTACCGCAACAGACTCCTTAGCACTGAGATTGATGCTCAGAGGTATTTATTTTCTCCTCTGAGGTCATAATATGTGCCTAGTCCAGGCATTTCTATGGTCACCACAGTGTTCAGCCTTTGACCCTCCAGTAGAACATTTGTATGTTGATCCTCACTGTGACAGATGATGGTCTACAGACACAGGGGTTATTTCCACATTCATATTATGTGTTTGGGGATTTGTGACCAAATATACATTAAACAACTACAGCATCGTTATTTTTAACCTGTAGTACTTCTTGGCCTGGAAAATGGGGTAGTTCCAGGTGGGATTTTCAAGTATCCCAAGTCGACATCATCTACCCTTGAAATGAATACTGAAATGCCTAGTAACTTCAAAGGAACAGAGATAGGACAGTCCTGATTTGCTTTGAAATCCCATTTCTAGATGCTTAAATAACTGAGCATTACTGCAGATTATTCACTGGGGTATATAAATGACCATAGCTGTGAACACGTTTCAGGCACAAACAGGAAGGTCAGGTTTAAGTTTAGATTGAAAAAGAGGGCTATGATGGATTGCTGATATCAAGTAATTGATTTTTAGTAAAATTACAAAAATGAACAGGAATACTTGTTTACAGAATAGTGTTAATAGCTTTTTTCTCTCTCTCAATTTTTTTTTTTTTTTGTAATTCGCTGGGCTCCATCATTATTGGATGAGCTCTCATTACCATTGGTGTTGTACAAAGCAAACAGTGAGAGACAAGCTTGTATTGAATATTGTGCCATCTAAGGTGCAGAACTTGCAGAGATTTGTTTATCTGCTAAAATTTACATACTTCGAGTGGCCTGTGTGAGGACCACTTAAAATATAAAATTTAAATGCTTGCAGATTTCTGCAGGATTAGTGCATTCAGTGCCTAAATTTTCTACTGGCAGTTGTGCAGTTAGAAATGGCACATGATCTCAATAAAGGCACTTTTAACCTGTCCTTGTTACTGGTTACACTGGGAAGTGTTCCAGCTGTGTGAAGTGAAGAGGTAATTTCATGCAGCTAAACAGACGCTAAAAGTACAGTCAGTGTGAGCAGGGAATAATAACGTGTCACTCTTAATGGTGGGCAAACAGCAGTTGTTTTCACAGAGCTCATGTTTATTAAGCACCTAATAGGTCAAACATTTCTCCAAACTTTCTGTCCACTGAAGCAGAGTTATACCCGTTGACAGGACATAAAATTAAATAGTAATTGTACTGAGAATACAACACAACTGCCAGAAAGTCACAGGAAAGCTGAAAAAAAACCTGTGAAGAGCACATAATGTAAAAATTGCCCAAAGTCTGTCTTTCTCTCTTCAGCAGTTCGGATACAGGTGTTGTGCCATTGTGTTCTTGTACTATGCTTGGCTGTTTTTAAATCAAATGATATATTTAAATCATTGGTTTCCCTGTCAAATTTTTCAACCAACCTTTTGCACTGCTACCTAAGAGTACAAGACAAAAGTCTGTCACTTGTTTCTAAAGCAATTAGCAGGCCTCCAGCATCAGAGAGCTTTGGGGGAGGTGGTGAACTCTCGGTTAATTTAGGCGAATTTACTTGGTATCAAGGTATTAAAACAACGAATAGCAGCAATTAGTCATGATAACTTCCATTTTTTTTTTGCTGGCAAGTAGGAGATCTTAGGCTCCACGTGCCTTCTGAAATGTTCTTGTGTATGCTCTGTAAGATAAGCTCCCACAGCAAGATAACAAATGAGTATCTGAAATCTGGTCCTCTGAAAAAATAGCCACTCTGAGAAGTACCTCTCTTTGCTTTTTTAAAACAAATATGAATATTCAGAAGGTCTTTAAATATAAATTGCTGGTTTCTAGAGTGGTTTTTGGGGGGGATGGGGGGAAGGGGGCTGGGCTTTGTCTGTACTGTAATGAAAAAGGACAGTCAGCAGATGGCAATGTTGTATAGTTGTTCCAGCAGGCGACAACGACATCAGCAAGGGAGGGAAACCTCTGATACGCCTTAAGTAGCCGTGAGGGAAAATGGAGTGGCTCCTTCAGGCCATTGGAGAGTTGCCCCCCCCGCCAAGCCCACTTGGGCTGAATGCTTGTGTAGGCTTACTGAGTTTTTATTACTATTTGTAACAGCAAGTCAACATTTAAAACCCCTAATTTGAAAGGGCAAGCCCATTATCATTTAAGAAGAGCAATCTAATTAAACTAGTGCATTTCCATATTCTTTTAAAAACATGATTTCATAATGCTACATGAGTACAACGTGTTCTTTCCCACACAGATTGCACTTTTAAAAAGATAAGTGGGTCTGATGCATTTGCTTTTGCTGGAATGTTGCGTGACAATTTAACTGATCTGTTACTGCCTTTTCAGGCTGAAACTATGAAAATCGACTCATCAAACACGTTTCCCCAGGGCCAAATAAAAGCAAGTTATTTCCTTAGAACCCACTGTGGTTCAGGCAAGCTAGTTTATACATGAGTTACCCTTCACTAGGTCTAATCCCAAATCAGTGGAAAGCTCCTCTGGCTTCAGCAAGTTCCAGATCAGGCCTGCTGTGCTTCGCCAGCTAGAAAGTCGAAAGGTGCTGGATATATTTCCACCTCCCTTTTTTTTTTTTTTTAAACTACTGTGGAGAGCTATTAGGGTGCTTTGATCTAAATATGTAAACCAAAGCTGCAAAAGCTCCCTGCTTCCCACTGTACTGAAGGCACTGGAACGAGGTAAAAGAGCCTGTGGTAGATAATCCCAACATATAAAATCCATGGAATAGCTCAGCAAGAAGAACTTGGAAAGGCTTCTGTGAAATATAGGGACTAACAGATGTCTTGAGAGAAGAGAAGTGAGTAATGGTTTGAATAAAACAATCTGTGGTTCAGAGGATATTCTGCTGCACACTCTGAAGTCTGAAGCTCTGTGTTAGTAGTCAAAAGCACAGGCATCATTTCAGATGTCAGTGAAACGTGAAGTACAAAGCTCTTTGCATCCAGAGTTTTGTCTAGCAGCTCAGTCGAAAAGCCAGAAATGGACATGTACGCTGAAAGGAAAAAATCAAGTCATTTGTTCCAAGGTAATTGGTTTAGCAAAAGCAATGCTATGAAAACCCTTCCTTGTTTACATGGTAAGACCTGGTTTTACTGTCTGTTGGGTTTCCCTCAGGGTACAAGAACTGGCAAGAAGTGAGGCTCTATGTCAGACTCAAAGACGTGTGTGACTTGAGATGTAGTGCTAAATTAAAACTCCTGTCACACAGGAACTACTTACTATAATTTATGTCAAGGTTAATGGAGTAAAAAGTATTGCAGTATTCTAAATGCTGATCAGACATGTTGCCAATTAGTATCACTGCAGATTTTTTCTTCTGTTCTGAAGGATATTTCAATGTTTCTCAAAATTTATGTCTTTTTTACAGGAAGTTGAAGGAAACATCACAGAAATTTTAGATAAACTGAGAATGACTCAGGGAAATCAAAGGTGGGTCTGAAATGTTCAAATATCTATGTCAGTGTGGCTACACGGAGAGCGGGAGAGTGATGGAAATGCCTGTCGTAACAACTTGCTAGGCCAAAGGAAGACAGATGAGTTATTAACGGCAGCCGCGTTCAAGTGCTGGCTGTAGCAGCTGGGAGTCATAATCAGATATTATAGATTTGACTTCAATGTGGCCAAGAGTGTTAAATAAGAAAAATTAACAATGGGAATTATGTGTAGTGTTTGATTAACAACTCTGATTACTTCGGTTGTTTATTTAGGAACAGAACAGAGACATTATGATACTTGCTAAAGCCTTTTAAGTTTCTGACAGTGTCCTGCTGATAGCTGATGTGGAGGAGTTCAATCCCTTGTCTATTCCAACATTGCTCAGTAGTGCCAGTTTTGGTAGCTTCTTTGGAAGTGGAATATTTTTATGTTGGGAACTAGCTTGAGATTCCTAGATCTTACACTTGCTTCACATAAACAACACTTTTTTTTCTGTTTCTGGTGGGGTTTTTTTGGTTTTTTTTTGGGGGGGGGGGGG